>CAXITY010000027.1:0-52303 GCA_964034905.1 Itoplectis maculator
AAAAACGAAATTAAGCATCTATAAAAATCTAGTAACAATTTTACACCCTGTACACTTGTTTTTCACCAAATACAAACGAAATAAACTATAAAAATCTACTAACAATTTTAGACCCTATACACCTGCTTTTCACCAAATAAAAACGAAATTAAGCATCTATAAAAATCTAGTGACAATTTTAGACCCTATACACCTGCTTTTTACCAAATAAAAACGAAATGAAGCATCTATAAAAATCTAGTAACAATTTTACACCCTGTACACCTGTTTTTCACCAAATACTAATGAAATTAAGCATCTATAAAAATCTAGTGACGATTTTGGACCCTCCACACCTGTTTTTCACCAAATATAAACGAAATTAAGCATCTATAAAAATCTAGTAACAATGTTAGACCCTATACACCTGCCTTTCAACAAAACTAACGAAATTAAGCATCTATAAAAACCTACTAACAATTTTAGACCCTCCACACCTGCTTTTCATCAAACACGAACGAAATTAAGCATCTATAAAAATCTTGTAACAACTTTACACCCTGTACTACAAGACACATCGAATGTCGAATTATCGAAACTTTAAGCCGTTATAAGGGCCAATCACGAGCGGTTCTGTGCCAACCAAGCGTTCTGGTTGGTCGGCAGCGACTTCGATATAAAGTCGATTTCGGGATGTCATGGCCACTGAAACATCACGTATCGCGCGCATTTTAAATAGCTGTATTGGCCACAAGAAAAAATAAACGAAAAGCAAGGAGTGCGAGCGAAGCGAGAACGTTGTCTGTCTCGCGTTATGTCTGTCCCGCATCTATTTCAATGGACTATGTACGAGAACAAGTCGCTGGTACGCCAAGTTTTTTGCATGCCAGTGACTACAGGGATTTTGCTTGGCATATATACTACAAAGCGTACCTGGGTGCGACATACAACTGGCCATTCGCCATTCGGTGTATAATACACGGGAATGGAATGAACAATGACTCAAGATCCGTGAACTCAAACTACTCTGTCGCGCTTATCTCCCACGCATGGAATTTCACAGAAAATTCAAGTGTCAAACAAACCCTGCATCGAACAATCACTTTTCGACGCTCGTTGCACCGAATTGAATAGACAAGGCTAAAAACAGGAATATCCTCAGAATCGAGTTTCAATATAATACAAGTATTCTGCTTGTATATAATTCCTTTGTAATTGACCCATGGCACATCAATACAGTTTTCCCGGAATTCTTGAGGCGTCGAAGCGTTATCAACGTCCTGGTTGGCTTCAATGATACTAGCAGGGCCAATGTCGAATTTTGACACGAGACCTCTGCTGAACAACTGCCTATAGCACAATCGAAAAGATTCCTTAAGAGAGAGCGTGTATATTATGTTACGACGGTAATAGGTAGAATTAACACTCTGTTTAAACAATCGATTTTTAGACTCATTCCTTGATGTAGATAAAGCTATAAGTGGACCGGACATCTTCAGAACTCTACCATGTGATGGTGTTTCGCTTTCAGATTGTCCTTAAACAGTTGCATGTAGAGTTTATGATGTTCAGTGACAACACAATCCAGTTCAACGAATACCTCCGGCTGAATATCTCGTGCGGCAACAATGTCGTATATTTTCCGAAGCACTAAAAAAAATGTCCATACTTCGTCAGGCGAAACGTAGTCACCAATTAGCATAGGAAAAATGTAGACGAAATTTATTATTTCACTAGCTGTCATCGATAGTTTTTTGTCTTTCACTTCTCTGTATCGAAGGAGCGGTAGCTTATTCGATATGTTGTTTGCAGTGTAATTAAATGTGCGCATTCGATCATTAATTATATCTAGTGGTATTTTTTTCTGCTTCGGAAACAGTGATAGAGGACATGCGACATTCCATATTTGAAAGCTCCTTCCGACATATCATGCAATGGATCAACGCAATACTTGTCGTAAATGTGGAAAAATTGGACTTCATTCCAAATGGAGTTTTTCTTTACACCACTTATTGTGGATCCCATTTGCAGATCGTTGTCGTATTTCTCAATTGTTCGCAAGCTTTCGACGTTTTCTCTGTACGCAACGCTTGTTTCCTGACCAGCAAGTTTGCAGAAGCGGCAGAAATAAGCAGATCGAAAACTTTCCACAAGATCGAAGATGCCGTTCAATCCCAAATTGTCGCCGATAACTAATCCCAAAGAAAAATAGATCGTTATGTCTGCTCCTCCTAGTTGAAAAGCGATCCCATGCTCCTGTAGCCAGTTCAATTCATCGACTAGAATACGAAAGATATTTTCATTTTCGAAAGCCTTTCGATCATCCGCGTGGAAAAGGAGGACAAGAAATATATTTTCGAGAGTCGGACGGAATTCAGGTGGTAAACACGGTATGCTGCAATACACGCCCCGTAGCTTTTGTATACCCGCATGGCTCTCGAGAGAATTATTTACCTCAAAATCGTCGTAATAGACGAACAATGGAATAACTTTTTTACCACGGAAAAAACGATTAATTTTCTGCCGCCAAAGTTCACCTTGAATGAAATTCGATAGGATCCCATATTCGTTAGAAAGTATTTCCATGTACTCTAGCACGGTATGCAAGACGCCTGGAAGGTTAAAAAAACATTTTAGAGTTTCGTGCAGCGGGATGAATTGAGCATACACGGGTCTCATTTGTTTTGTGATTCGACCCTCACAGAGCTTATCGTCGACTACATTGCCTACAATATAATTGCGGGGTGGAGTAAATCCAGTAGGGATGTGCATGAGCGCGCTCGAGCGTAGTATGAGCCCTCGTCCCGCTCAAACGCTCATTTGGTTCGAGCGCTCAGCCGATCCGAGCGGCTCGAGCGCTCAGTCGGTCCGAGCGGCTCGAACACTCAGTGCATCCAAGCGGTTCGAACGCCCAGCCGATACGACCCTAGTAATCACGACGACTTTCAAAGTAACTATAAAAATAACGCTGAACAGAAGTTGGTTTTTGCAGTGAAGTAACTTTCGGAAATTGTAAAAATGACCGTCGAAATGACCAAGCAAAAAAAAATGTAATAGTTGCTTTTTCGTCACTGGAAACAATAACTTACTGTCAAAATAAATGTACTGTCCAAAGAGTCGTTATGACGGTAAGTTATTCGTCCCGGTGACGAAAAAACAACCGTCAGATTTTTTCTTTTGGCTATTTCGAAGGTTATTTTGACCATTTCGAAAGTTTTTTCTGTGCAAAAAACAACTTTTGTTTATCGTTATTTCTATAGTCACTTTGACAGTTTTTTTTAGGTAAAAATGAAAGTTATCGTGATTGCTACGGAATCGGTTTGAACGCTCACGCGACACGAGTAGCTCGAACGATCATTCGGCACAAGCGGCTCGGGCGCTTAGTCGAGATGACCTTTTTTCACGAATTTGAATGGAACTAAGTCGTTTTTTTTTTCTGCCTTAGGGCCTACTTTATTTTATCAAAAATTTCACTGAACATAATTCAATATGTTATAAACGATCGGTAAAATGTTTAGTTTGATTTCTTTTTTTTGTTTGCTGTCAATTAAGTGTATAAATTTCTACATTTAATTTATATATTCTTAAAAGTATTCATTTAATTGTACGATTATTTTTATATGATTGACAAAATTGGCCTAGGATTTATATAATATACGTAGGCAAAAATCTAAAAAAATTCTAGAAATTCTGAAGTATAAAACATTTTTCTAGCTGCTCATCACAAAGTTATCATTTTTCATAATTTTAAAAGAAGTTAATACTGCATAAGGTAAGAACTAGATTTCATACAGAAAAATTAAATATAAGGATCTTCTCAAATATATGTGTACTAAGGTGTGTAAAAAAAAAATTGTCTCTCTATATTATAAAAAAATCTCGCCGCCGCCGCCGCCGCCGCCGCCGCCGCCGCCGCCGCCGCCGCTGTGTAGGACACGTCGAAAGGCCATGGCCAACTCGAAACCACTCGCTCGAAATTCCATGGCCAACTCTGAATCATCTCCCCAAAATTTTTAAAATTTGCAAAATTTTTAGTTTGCAAAATTTTTAAAATTTGCAAAATTTTTAAAATTTGCAAAATTTTTAAAATTTTTAAAATTTTTAAAATTTTTAAAATTTTTAAAATTTGCAAAATTTTTAAAATTTGCAAAATTTTTAAAATTTGCAAAATTTAAAAAATTTGCAAAATTTTATTTGCGAGTGGTTTCGAGTTGGCCATGGAATTTAGAGCGAGTGGAAAATTTTGGAAACTAAGATCATTTTCAAAATTTTCCGAATTTTAAAAACGGCGGCGGCGGGGCGGCGATATCTATCCACCGAGGGGCGGTTGTGGATATCATGCCGCAATGCGAGTGCGCGAAGCGCGCCAGAAAGAAATTTTTCTAAGTCCCTCAAGGCCCCCTGGGTCGCCAATATGTTATTTTTCAAATACTCGACAACGACAAACAAACAAAGACAATAGGGGGAGGAAGTGCAGAAAGCGCGAGGGTGCCCCATCTTTACGTGTAAACCTCCCGGGTGTAGGCCCGCGAAGAGAGGGGGGGAACGCGCGAAGCGCGCGCGGAGGGGGCGAAGCCGGGGGGGTTGGCGCGCGAAGCGCGCAGGGGGGCGGAGCCCCCCTAGTAAATATATATATTTTTTTACGTCAAAAGTATGTGTTTTCATCTGAATACACACCTCCAGTACAAAAAACGTAAAAAAAAAAAATGTTAATACTTTTTATGTGAAGTTTCATGCAATAAATAGACCTCGATTGAGGCACCTCTAAATATTGTTTGCCAGCGAAGTCCTTTGGCACGATCAATTGTTAGGCCAACATCTCGAGATAAAGCCATGAAGACCAAACAAAAGTGTGAATCTTTTCTTAATTAGAAGTCAAAAACTGAAAATGAAGAAAAAAAAATCATTTTTTTTCTTCTAAGCAAGGAGGGGTGATCGGAACTATTTAAATGCTGTAACATATACTCCAGTTGCAGCTGGCATTTACAAAAAATATATGTAAAATAAAAATTTATGCGTTGACTTCTCAAATTTTTTGTTAATTTTTTGTAAATTTTGTACTCCACTGTACTATTTGCGCGTGCGGTCGAGGTAGCCTTTCGTAGAGGTCACCTTGCCATAGCAATATACGAGCTCGCACTGTCGAAACACTGGCAGCTGCCGTTAGCAGCTGCCAGTGCAACCATTAGCAGCTGCCATTTTAGGAGTAAACAATGTTTACTCCACGTCGTCGTACAAAAATGTACGACGTCTTCGATCGTCGCAATCTGACTTTGGCGTACGATGAGATTAAGACACCGGTGTTTATTAAAAAAATAGCTTTAACACCTGACGATTTGTCGGCAGATCAAATCCCTCAAGTTCACCTTTCACTGGGCTGATCAAATAGATCGAGTGAACCTCTTCTGTAGATGTCGACATTTCGTTTACACTTGATTTTATTTATCTTTTCTTCACTATTTATAAGAGCTGGAGACAAAAAAAAATTGTTGGGCATATAAAATCTTGGAAATGATCAGCTGACGGGCAGCGTCACTCCAGTTGCCCGGTTAAATGTGAACTAACGGCAGCTGTCAGTGTTTCGACAGTGCGAGCTCGCATATTGCTATGGCAAGGTGACCTCTACGAAAGGCTACCTCGACCGCACGCGCAAACAGTACAGTGAAGTACAAAATTTACAAAAAATTTAAAAAAAATTTGAGAATTCAACACATACATTTTTATTTTATATATATTGTTTGTAAATTCCAGCTGCAACTGGAGTATATGTTACAGCATTTAAATAGTTACGATCACCCCTCCTTGCTTAGAAGAAAAAGAATGATTTTTTTTTCTTCATTTTCAGTTTTTAGGCACTCACGTTTTAAAAAAACGCACCAAGAGTGCCTATTGAATTCGCTGTCCAAGGGTGTAAATACGTTTTTTAAGGAAAATGTTAATATAATTTTATTTTATCCACTACTTTTTAGTTCACATTTCTTAAGCATGCTAAAATACATATTCTTGACATAAAATAATAAGGAATTTGCATTACTAAAGACATTTTTTCCTTCAGACAAGATTTTGTGTTACCCGGACGTCCGTATCACTTAGTGGCTCTGGACTGAACAGAGCGAACAAGTTGAAATTTGGAATATTTCTTAGTCTAGCACTGGGAAGTATACCCATGAAGTGTGTTAATTTTCCAATCATTTTATACAGGAGTTCACTTGCAAAAAATTTGGCACTTTTGGTCGTCAAGTTGTATACGGGTCTCAATCTTGGCCATCGATGGAAGAATTTGGCTGAAACTTGCTGCATAATTCTAATTCAACTTAATCTTGATGCACTTTTTTTAGTTTTTTTCTTACACACTTTTTAAGTGGTGAATACCTAAGACACTCAAATCATTAAATTGAAAAATGTGTCCGGCTGTCAGTCTTCGCAGTCAATAAAGTAATTTGACTAAAACTTGCAGCGTTCTCATATTTTACCTTAATTCAAATGTATCTTTCCTCATATTAGCCCTTAGATCATTTTAGAATGATGATTACCTACCATAATAGAATCAAAATATTCAATTTTGATTAATTTCACAATTATGATAACAATAATATTTTTCTCTTCAAAATAATTATCCGCTGTACATTCCACATATTATAATGTCAAAATAATTGACTCCGAAATGATTTTTCAATTTTTATATTTATTAATTGCACTGATACAGTTTTATTGTATTATTAATTCATAAGTAGTAGTAGTAGTAAATGACATTTTATTGGCCATAATATAAAATTTCGTCGAGTACAGCAATTGGTTTACAGTTTTTTTTTGTGCGTGGCCAACTGGCCATTGACCGAAGTCCTTCAGCCTTATTAATTCATAATTAATATACCAAACTGAAATATGAGTATAAACATAACCTAAACACAAAATTCGTAAAACATATTGACACCTTCTCTACGGAACTATATATGTTTGAAATGTATATTTTTCATTAAATTATTCGTTATTTTTTATTCACTGGCACTCATAACTGTATTCACTATTTATTGTCTGGTTTCGTCTGTAAATTTTCACTTGTCACTGCTAATGTTTTTGTCAATTTTATTTACTCATTGTAAATCATCACGTAATTACCATATAACACCTGCATTCATGATTTTATTGATTTCTAACATTTTTTTTACACTCAATTATTAAATTAATTAACTACTATAAAAAAATAGAACCCAACAAATTCAGGTGTTTCACGATTGTCACCTGATTCATAATTCACGCCGCGACCGCAATCGCGCTGACGGCTTGCCGTCACTCGACCAAAAAATACGATTGCCGAACGTACTAAACGCGCGAATTTATAAATGCCGATTGACCGTTCACCCGAATGAGAAAAGATCCGACGAGTCATAATACCGAAATATTTATTAGCCGAACGGTGAAAACGCCGAAAAGTTTTTATGCCGAACGGATGAAAATACCGAATTTCATTTCAACAGAATTGTAATGTTCCCGAATGCACCATTTGCCTGAATGTATCGAACACTCGAAAGTCCGTTCTCCCGAATGGGATTTTGACAGAAAATATTTTTCACTTAAGTAGAGTTCTTCATTACCGACACATGCTTCTAACCATGTCGGTATATTGGAGTTCTAGAATTCGATCTATAGTCGCCTCGTCCACAGATAGTTTTCGTCTCTTAATAAGCTTAATAATCATTACATCATGTGGATATCGACTGGTAAATATTAAGGGGCTGCTGGAATAGATTTTTTTACCGACTGGTCGGTAAAAAAGTACGGTTTCGTAGTTTACGGTTTACGTCGTTATTGTATTACAAAAATGTCTCAAATTGCACAGGATTATAATATCAACATAGGCGCATCAGCGTAGACTCGAATTTAGGGTGAAAACGCTTGAAAAACAAAGAAAATCGTGAATTTGTAAGTCTATCGAAAACCAATATGGCCGCTAGAACTGTCAACTGTCACCTTTTTCGTATTATATAAATATTTCCAGGAATCCCATACGAAAAACGAGAATCTACGCCGATGCGCTTACATTGATATAATAATCTCGTGCAATTTGAGACATTTTTGTAATACAATAACGACGTAAACCATAAACTACGAAACCGTACTTTTTTACCGACCAGTCGGTAAAAAAATCTACTCCAGCAGCCCCTTAAGAGGCGAAAACTATCTGTGAACGAGGCGGCTATAGATTGAATTCTAGAGAACTCCAATATACCGACACAGTTAGCTGCATGTGTCGGTAATGAAGAACTCTACTTAGGTGAACAAGTGAATATTTTTCCACTGCGTACTAGTTACCGCTCACAGCTCCAGTCTGAACGATACTGTGCGGGGCGCGTAGCGCGACGCCCAAACGGCACTGAGCGGAGCGCGTAGCGCGACGCCCGAACGGCACTGAGCGGAGCGCGTAGCGTGACGCCCAAACGGCACTGAGCGGAGCGCGTAGCGCGACGCCCGAACGGCACTGAGCGGAGCGTGTAGCGCGACGCCCGAACGGCACTGAGCGGAGCGCGAAGCGCGACGCCCGAACGGCACTGAGCGGAGCGCGAAGCGCGACGACCGAACGGCCCCCCCTGCGGAGCGCGTAGCGCGACGACCGCGTGAGTGCCTTAAAATGACACCAGGGAAAAATGTCACGAAGGGACATTTTTGCCGCAGGGTCATTTTCGGGGGGTTTGGGGGGCGGAGCCCCCCAACAACAGCCCGGCGCCCCGCAGGGGCGACCGGGTTGCTTGTTTACTTCTAATTAAGAGAAGATTCACACTTTTGTTTGGTTTCATGGCTGTATCTCGAGATGTTGACCTAACAATTGATCGTGCCAAAGGACTTCGCTGGCAAACAATATTTAGAGGTGCCTCAATCGAGGTCTTTTTATTGCATGAAACTTCAGATAAAAAGTATAAAAAAAATTAACAACAAAAAAGTTAACAAAAAAGTATATAAAACAATTTTTTTACGTTTTTTGTACTGGAGGTGTGTATTCAGATAAAAACACATACTTTTGACGTAAAAAAAATATATATATATAATTTTTTTTGACACACCCTAAGGTGTACGTTTGTTTTAAGGCCATGTGAAATACCGACGCGCCCCTCAAAAGTTCCGGACAGCTTTTTGTCGCGAATTATGAACGGATCGTTGTCAAAATTCAAATACAGACGCCACTAATGTGAATTTCGGGAATTAATTAGTCAGAATTTTGAGTTAAAAAAAAATGCTGGGGGTAATCGAACTGTAATTTTTTTTTTTTTGAAAATCAAAATTCTGGTTAATTCATTCCCGAGATTCGCATTACTGGCGTCTGTATTTGAATTTTCACCGTTCATAATTCGCGACAAAAAGCTGTTCCGAAGATTTTTGGCGGTCGGTGTTTCACATGCCCTTAAGAGGCAATGATACTCCCCTCCCTCCCGCGATCCCGCGCCCGCGACCCCTCATCACTTCGAATGTTTGAAACGTGTTTTCTCCCGAACGGTGCGTCGGATCGTGATGAAATTTCAAACACAACTAGGAAATGATGGAAAAAAGAGCATAAGCTTTTTTCGTTCCGAAATTCCAACAAAAAATAAGAAAAGTAGGCTTACAGTACCCTACATTACCGACATCGTCGGAGTTCCCACCCGTGTATCACTGTCTCTTAAGTTAGTCCGAGCGGTACAGTCCCAGGAAATGTAAGATTTAGAGATTTTCGGAAAGAATTTCAAACGTTTCCCAATGGAATAAGAATCCGCGTAATAGTAAAAAAAAGTTATTAACAAATTGATTAAAAAAACTTTGTTCAACATATCACCCGGCAACCTAACTCTTTTTTTTTTAAATAATTTGTCTATTTTTCTTAACACGTATGGATTTTTTTCACAATTTTTTCGAGGTTTTGAAATTTGCCAAAATTTACTCACCAAAATCCCGAAAAAAATCTGGAAAAATTCATACATATTAAGAAAAATAAACGAATTATTTTCATCACACAGAAAAGTTAGGTTACCGGGTAATATGTTAAAAAACATTATTTCAAATCAATTTTTAATAACTTTTAGGAATTATTATTACACGAAATCATTCATCCGAACATCTTCTATATGCTTGATTTTTCTCAGACCTTTATTCCATTAGGAAACGTTCGAAATTCTCTCTGAAAATCTCAGAATCTCACATTTTCTGGGACTGTACCGCTCGGACTACCTTAAATAAACGTTTGAGCCGCTCGTGACAACTAATTGTTCGAGTTACCCTTGTCGCGCGAGCGTTTGAGCCGCTCGAGTCGCTTGTGTCGACTGAGCGCTCGAGCCGCTGGCATCAACGAGCGCTCAAACAACGCTCGAGCATGCTCGAGCATTTATTTCCCGAGCTGAGCCGTGAGCGCTCGAGCACCTTAGCGCTCATGCACATCCCTAAAATCCAGACTCTTTCAGAATTTTCAAACGTCGGAATTTCGTGGATATTAATTCAAAAGGTGCTGTCAGAGCATCTAGCGTTTCTGTCACTGTGTCAATTATTACCTTGCTGGCATCTTTCTTTTTCAAACAAGTACACAAAGCAGGTTTGACGATTGATATTAAATCCTTGATTAACTTCTTTGTATGGTCAACCATGTGCTGCACATGCGATCGCGGCAAATCGGGTGTCGCATACATCCCCGCACAATATGCCAGAACGACGTTCTTATAGGTTTTTTCAATGTATTGCGACGGTGAATCCGTGAAATTATCTAACGTAATATTAGAGTTGCCTCGAAGGGTTTCGACAGCAGTTATGTGCTGCGATTCGCTGCGAGAAGCGTTAGGATAATTTTCCGTTTTCTTGGGATCTGTTTTTGGAACACAGCGGTGAGTCTCCAGCAAATCTTTCCAGAACGACTGCCAAGATGAAAAATCTCGACTACAGCTACTTTCTTTACACCGAAAAATACCCTCAGAAATGTGCTTTGGATGCGATAAATTATAATGGATTAGCAAAGCACCAACGGATGGGACCAACTCCGCACACAACGTACAACGAGGCATCAAGAGACGCGGTAGCGTCTCGACGCCAAGTATAAAAAGGAAAAATGTGACGCGTGAGACGAGGCTCTACCGCTACTCTTATTAACTGGAAGTTGGGGCTTTTTCCGTTATTTTCAAAAGTATCTTGCGATATCGCAGCAAGTACTCCTCGCACGAAAAAGTTTTCAGGTTCCATATTTTTTATTTATTTTTCTCTTTCAAACGAGCCCTGTCACGATAAAATCCGTTCGCCCATCGCTAATATATCGACATTTCTAAAATCTAAGCGCTCGCGAAAATATCGATTTTCATTTCCCATACCAACGATCGCCGCGTCGGTGAGCCTATCCGTGTGACGTCGAGCGGCCGCACACACAGTCACATCCCGGGGAGTCGAGCGAGACTGCCGACCGCTGTCGGGTTTCGGCCGGCCCGACGTGCCAGCGGACAGTCGCTGGCCGGCTCGACTCCCGCGGCGTACACAGTCGCTGGCCAGCGGAATTCCGCAGACCGTGCGTACGCGTGGGCGGCCGCCGGACGAGGGGGGGGGGGGGGTCCAGGGGGGGCGCAGCCCCTCCTGGTGGGGGTGCAGGGGGCGAAGGCCCCGCTGGGGGGTGGGGGGGGGGGCGAAGCCCCCCCCAAGCAACTACACAAATTTAAGATGCTTTAAATAAAAAATAATTCATTAACTCGTTTTTGTTATTGTATTTTTTTTTTATTTTACATTTTATTTCAATTTTTAAACGACGCCTACGACGACACCTACGACGACGACGAGGACGCCGACGACGATGACGAGGACGCCGACGACGACGACTAGGACGCCGACGACGACGACGAGGACGCCGACGACGACGACGACGACGACGAGGATGCCGACGACAACGACGAGGACGCCGACGACGACGACGAGGACGCCGACGACGACGACGAGGACGCCGACGACGACGACGAGGACGCCGACGACGACGACGAGGACGCCGACGACGACGACGAGGACGCCGACGACGACGACGAGGACTCCGACGACGACGACGACGACGACGAGGACGCCGACGACGACGACGAGGACGCCGACGACGACGACGACGAGGACGCCGACGACGACGACGAGGACGCCGACGACGACGACGACGAGGACGCCGACGACGATGACGAGGACGCCGGCGAGGACGCCGACGACGACGACGAGGACGTCGACGACGCCGACGACGACGACGAGGACGCCGACGACGACGCCGACGACGACGACGAGGACGCCGACGACGCGAACGAGGGAGCGAACGAGGGAGCGAGTGAGGGAGCGAACGAGGGAGCGAGTGAGGGAGCGAACGAGGGAGCGAGTGAGGGAGCGAACGAGGGAGCGAGTGAGGGAGCGAACGAGGGAGCGAGTGAGGGAGCGAACGAGGGAGCGAGTGAGGGAGCGAACGAGGGAGCGAGTGAGGGAGCGAACGAGGGAGCGAGTGAGGGAGCGAACGAGGGAGCGAACGAGGGAGCGAGTGAGGGAGCGAACGAGGGAGCGAGTGAGGGAGCGAACGAGGGAGCGAGTGAGGGAGCGAACGAGGGAGAGAACGAGGGAGCGAACGAGGGAGCGAGTGAGGGAGCGAACGAGGGAGCGAATGAGGGAGCGAACGAGGGAGCGAGTGAGGGAGCGAGTGAGGGAGCGAACGAGGGAGCGAACGAGGGAGCGAGTGAGGGAGCGAACGAGGGAGCGAGTGAGGAAGCGACCGAGAGAGCGAGTGAGGAAGCGACCGAGAGAGCGACCGAGCGAGCGACCGAGAGAGCGACCGAGCGAGCGACCGAGAGAGCGACCGAGCGAGCGACCGAGAGAGCGACCGAGCGAGCGACCGAGAGAGCGACCGAGCGAGCGACCGAGAGAGCGACCGAGCGAGCGACCGAGAGAGCGACCGAGCGAGCGACCGAGAGAGCGACCGAGCGAGCGACCGAGAGAGCGACCGAGCGAGCGACCGAGCGAGCGACCGAGCGAGCGACCGAGCGAGCGACCGAGAGAGCGACCGAGCGAGCGACCGAGAGAGCGACCGAGCGAGCGACCGAGAGAGCGACCGAGCGAGCGACCGAGAGAGCGACCGAGAGAGCGACCGAGCGAGCGACCGAGAGAGCGACCGAGCGAGCGACCGAAAGAGTGACCGAGAGAGCGACCGATATTTCATCACGGCGAAAATGACAACGACAAGGATTCACGTTATACAACAAGGGTGCGACGCAAAGGCACTGCTTCGATATTCATCAACGATTTACCATTTAAACAACGTCGTCGTCCTCAGAATATACGTTTATAGAATATTTCACTGGCTATGCTAACGATTAATTCTGCTACTATTCTATTAAAAAACTGTCGGTTTTCATGAGGTCAAATTTCAAAAAGATAGCAAATCAGTCCAAAAATGTTTCTTCGAAACAAAAATTGGTACGCCAAGTATAAAAAAGTGGGCATCCCATCAAACCAAAAATTCGTGGGAATTTCAATCCCATCAAACCAAAAATTCGTGGGAATTTCAATCCCATCAAACCAAAAATTCGTGGGAATTTCAATCCCATCAAACCAAAAATTCATGGCAATTTCAAAAATAAAATCAAATCAAATGCAGCCAAGCAAAATCCCTGTACTCTGGCTTGCAAAGTCTGTACTCCCTAGCAACCACGATAACTTTCATTTTTACCTAATTTTTATAGTCACTTTGAAAGTCGTCGTGATTGTTAGGGCTGGCATGCAAAAAACTTGGCGTCCCAGCGACTTGCTCCCGTACATAGTCCATTGAAATAAGGACGGGACCACCATCTCGATGCGTAACTGCTGGAAATCCTGGGTGGATGGCGGGATACGCGTGGAACGAGCGGCGGGAGCGCGGGGGGGTGGGGGGGGGTCCGGGGGGGCGAAGCCCCCGCCGGCAGAAAACAATTTTTTATATATCCTCTCTTGAAAAGGACATGGCACATCGTCTCGTCGAATATATCGAAATACTGAAGCTAGTATAACTCGGGCTGTGATTCGTCGACGATGCTACGTCGTGGTCGATAAACTTAGAGCGGCAAATTCGAAACAACAGGGCGCGCGCAGCGCGCATGTCGTAGCGAGCCATGCGACGTGAAAATAACAGAAGCGCGAGCGAAGCGAGCACGTTGTTGCCAGTCCTTTCTTAAAAAGGACATGACACATCGATAATTGATTATATCGTCGAAATACTAAAGCCAGTAAACTCCGGCTGTGGTTGGTCGACGATGCTACGTCATGGTCGATAAACTTAGAGCGGTAAATTCGAACCAACAGGGCGCGCGCAGCGCGCACGTCGTAGTGAGCCATGCTATGTGAATATAACAGAAGCGTGAGCTAAGTGAGCGCGTTGTTGCTAGTCCTCTCTTAAAAAGTACATGACACATCGAAAGTCGAATTATCGAAACTTGAAGCCGTTATAAGGGCCAATCACGAGCGCTTCTCTGCCACCCAAGCGTTCTGGTAGGTCGGCAGCGACTTCGATATAAAGTCGATTTCGGAATGTCATGGCCACTAAAACATCACGTATCGCGCGCATTTTAAATAGTTGTATTGGCCTCAAGAAAAAATAAAAAATGAAAAGCAAGAAGTGCGTGCGAAGCGAGCATATTGTCTGTCCCGCGTTATGTCTGTCCCGCACTTATTTCAATGGACTATGTACGGGAGCAAGTCGCTGGGACGCCAAGTTTTTTGCATGCCAGCCCTAACAATCACGACGACTTTCAAAGTGACTATAAAAATTAGGTAAAAATGAAAGTTATCGTGGTTGCTAGGGAGTACAGACTTTACAAGCCAGAGTACAGGGATTTTGCTTGGCTGCATTTGATTTGATTTTATTTTTGAAATTGCCATGAATTTTTGGTTTGATGGGATTGAAATTCCCACGAATTTTTGGTTTGATGGGATGCCCACTTTTTTATACTTGTTTTCATTGACTCTGTTACGTTGCAATAAATCTCCCACATTATCTTTTGTGAGTTCTCGAAGCACGCGACCCCGCCCCTATACCATTAACCAAGGCTGCAGGCTAGCCGGCCTCCCTGATCGTTCGCGTGGAAGACCAAATAAAAATTTGTCGCGAGAGCTCTGGTTCTCGCGGCTGGCGCCCCGGTCATCCACGCGGCGATTTATTTTGCGGCTGTTTTAAGGATTTTGAGGAAAAGTCGTCGCACCACATAACAACTGCATTCACGGTTTTCTTAATTTCCTAAATGTTTTTTGTAAAACGACAACGTTTTTTACACTTAATTATTAAATTAACTATGTTAAAAAAAATAGAGCCGCAATCGCGTTGGCTTTAACTTACTCTGGTAAAAGAGTCAGTTCTCAGTGGTCTGGTCAGAGCTGTGGCGCGCGTGTCGCCTAATAAAAAAAATTTTATATACAATTATCTTTCCATAAATTTGTGATTGAACAATAAGATACGTATTCGACAAACGTGCAAACAATAAATGAATAATGAATTATCCTTGAATACAGCATTTCATAATAATACATGAAAAAAAATAAAAATAAAAACGAGCTGTACACCTATCTAGTTGTAAATGACCGGTCATACTTTTTTGTGACCGTCAATTTACCAAAAAGAAAAGTGACCAGTAATTCCACATCTAAATAGTTTGATTTACCATATTTTTACGGTATGTTTATCGAAAAAATTTGTGACGGTAATTCCACAACACCTGATTGCGCGAAAGAAAAATTACGTCATCTTACGGTAAAAATACGGTAATTTTTTGGTAAGTTTACCGCTCAAGGATTTTACGGTAATTCCACATCTCTAGTCTCGAGACAAGTCCAAGTACCGTGGAACCTCTCATAGCGTTCGAAATGCGGGGACATGTACGCTAAGTGAAGAGCCAATCAGGCACGCGAAACGTTCGTGCCTCTGACTCTCTCTCGCGAAATCATCCAATCACAGCGCTGATACGTTTCTCAATGTACGGTATGAGGGTGTGCGCTATAAGAGGTTCCAGTGTAGACAAAACCTACTTTACCGACCGACACGAGACGCTTCAAGACTCTTTTACCGGAGACACCGTGTTTTGACCTCATTTCGATTGACACACATCGGTAATATAAATAAATAATGTATATTTTATATTGAATTATTTGTTATTTGCTTATTTTCACTGGATCTTATCACTGCATTCGCTGTTTTTTGGTCTGATTTCGTCTCTGAATGTTCACCTGTCACTGTGGCTGATGTATCTCTCGATTTAATTTATTTATCATAAAACAATCGTAATCACCATATTACAACTACGTTCACGCCCTAACAGTTCGGTCCAACCATATACCGACTATGATCCCCACCGGGTCGTTTTAGGACACAGGATCAACTAGTATTTCATCGAAACCAATCACCGACCAACTGAGATTTAGTTGAGAACACGGTTTGTCGGTGGTTGTTTTCTTCAAAATACTGGTTGTTTTCGTGTTCTAAACCGACCTGGTTGGATTTTTCGTGGTTGGTCGATCTGCTAGGGCGGTTTTATTAATTTCTTATATTGTGACAGGAAATTTAATTCAACGCATCCTCGACGTCGGAACCGCGAATCGGCTCCTCGACAACGTATAAAATTTATTATAAGTCGCGCGTTATCGTCCGTTAGCACGACGCTTGCCGCGAGCCGTCGGCGCATTAATACCAATAGGCGCCCAACCGACACCTTGACCGCGTAGCGAAGACGCTGGCTGCGACAACGCGCCGCGGCGAAATAGTTCGCCGATATCGACCAATTAGGGCAAAGGGCCGGTCGAAACGCGTCACGCGTAACTCGCGACGTCGCGCGATCGAGCGACGATCTTCACTGTCCCGCCGACGTCTGTAACGGGCAGTCACGTTACATCTCGAGGAGTCTCGCATATTTTGTCGACCTAATATCTGATTATTTGAATTTATATTGAATTACTTTGTGTTCCGACGACTATTTCGTCGGTCATAATTGTGTTTTGTCGACTGTTGTTCGACGTTATTATTCTGTAAACTTGTGAACCACTCGTCTACTGAAGGGGGTGGAATTAATTCGACAATTGAGTCGAGCGAACTGACGGAGATCGTCAAATAAAACGCAGCAATTGTAAGTAACTTTTGTCTACCTGTGTTCTTTACTTCTCGCTTACCTTTGCAATTTCCCTCGGGTCTCCAGCGGAACCCCATGCAATCCGCAGCTAGCCGAAGAATATTATCATTTCATATTAACGTTGTCAATTACGGAAATTGACTGGCGCCTAACAAAACTATATATTAAAATAATTCGTCAACTCAGAGCCCCGGCAGCCCTTGACCCAGGCCGCGCCGGGTGGAATACTTCGTCAAAATTGTACGCGACAGGTATTCGGTCTCATTTGGCGCCCAACGTGGGGCCACGTTGGTAATAAAATCTGTAAAATTATTAGAACCAGCGGGAAAATTGCCAAGTGTTTAAAATCTTATCAAAGTGTTAAATTATTGCGAAATTGTTCGAGGAAAATTTGTGAAATCATCCGAGCTGCTATGAATATTGTAACGGCCGAATACGGAGAGTCGTCGAGGCGAGCGGATTAGGCCAGAGAACAAAGGCGCGGCGACACCGAGTCTTTCGGTCGAGCCCGAGTGAGCGCCGGACGTAAACATAAACAGTCGCGTGGCGAGATAACGTACGCGACGCTGGTCTTCTCGTTCTCTAACCGCTCACCGTATTCGACCTCGAACGCATGAAATATTATTTCGGAAATTCCTCGCTTATTCCACCGCTTTGCTTGCGCTATTTATTCTGTATGTGCTTATAACTTTGTATTGAACTGTGCTAATATATCTGTGTATTTATTGCATTGTGTCAACTTGAATTTGGTGAAATAATCTTGTATTTGTGAAACGATAATTGGCCTAATTTGTAACGCAACGGCATACCCCCGACCAAGATTTTAAAATCGGCCGTTCGTACAGCCGCTCGGCATGTAAACAAGCCGAGCGGGCGGACAAGCCGTTGGCTCGGCCGCGTCACCAACGGTCCACGCGCAACGTTGGTCGAATTCGGCCTATATAAGCGCGCTGCGCGAGGACCCGAGGCTTCACTTCAATTCCAACTTTCCTACCGAAAGCATCTCCTACTATTTGTGAGCGTCATATTCCTGTGATCCTCGCAAATCCTCTGAGCAAAGCCCAGGCTCATTTAGTTATAATTTCCGATCTTGTGCCCCGATATTGTATCGGCCCACAAGATTCCTCTGAGCATAGCCCAGGCTCATTTAGTTCATTAAAATTCCTCATAATTCTTTTTGTCCTGCGATATTGTGTCGCCCGACAAAAATTCCTCCACCCTATTTTGTGTCCTACGATATTGTATCGCCCGACAGAAAAATCCATCTCTTGTCCTGCAATATTGTTTTGCCCGACAAAATTCCTCATAATTCTTCTCGTCCTGCGATATTGTTTCGCCTGGCAAAAATCCACTCCCACAATTTTTTGTCCTGCGATACCGTTTCGCCCGGCAAAGAATCACATCCCTCCATTTTGTCCTGCGATATTGTTTCGCCCGACAAAATCTCCTTTCTCTAACTTTTGTCCTGCGATATAGTTTCGCCCGGCACAAGTTTCCGTCTTTAATTTTTTTTTGTCCTGCGATATTGTTTCGCCCGGCAAAAACACCTGTCCTAAACTTTTTCTTGTCCTGCGATATTGTTTCGCCCGACGAAGGAGTTTCTCCTCCACCTTTTGTCCTGCGATATTGTTTCGCCCGACAAAAGTACCCGCATCCTGTAAATTATTTGCGCTGCGATATCGCTTCGCCCTGCAAATAATTCCCATCCAGAACAGATCTCGATTCCCAGAAAAGATCCGACCCGCATTACCCGCCTAGTATCCTTTCCGAAATAATCACAAGACAATTCGTCCCACTGACCCAGTTTCGATCCTGACCATCCTTAAAGTCATAATCATAGCACGCTATTTATCCGTCTCCTAAATTGCCCTCCCGCATATAAACAAAAACCCCAATATAATTCCGCAATTTGCGCACGGGCTGGAGTATCGCTCTCCCCTCCGTCCGCGTCGACCAAAAAGACTCTGCACTCACACAATACGCCAGCCGTTATTTGTCAGAACTGATTTCAACAGTCTGATCGTTATTAACAATTGCTTGTTGAATTAAAGACCTTCGCAAAAGTAAAAGATCGAGCAGTGGAATCCTCTCGCAGTCAAGAGCACGTGTCAAGTCCAGCCGTCGGGGTCTGCACGCCGTGTTCGGTCATAGGCGGCTTACCTCGGGCGCGGAACAATAGGGCAATAAAAGGATTAACTCGAGAAATTCTCCGAATCGGCCGAAATAAAGTCCCGAATATCGAGCAGCGAAATTATAATAATTTCAAGCTCGTCTCGTCGCGCGCTCGTGCATCTAATTTTCGTGCAATTGCCGTCTTTATTTCAACGACTCGTTTGTCATCCTTATCGTCCAAACTTGTACAACAAACTCCGCGATCTTCACACAATCAATTTATAAAAATCGCGTCTCAATCGATCCCACAGTTCCGTCAAAATAATTAATTTTCCCCGATTGACAATTCACAACGTAACTCTTATACATCCACCCACTTTAACACCTCTACGAATTCCCTGTCTCCAGTGATGAACCGGGCACCAGGTCTTCGGATGAGAGTGTTATCTGAGGCGACTTCCTAACCCCCAAACAAATTGCGTCCTCCGGTCCTGCACATGAACTCTGTTCTAAATAAATTCAACCTAATCGCGATAAAATCGAAATGACACAAACGCGAAACGTTTCATAATTATTTAAAAAATATTCGTGAATCGAAATTTAAATGGTCAATTATCAGAAAATTTTGGGAAAATATTATTTGTTATTTCAGATTTATGTAATTGGTCGAATAATTGAATTTGGAATATTCAATATTTATTGGAATTAATACGAAACTGTCGACTGGAGTTCGGCAAGAAAATCGCACGCGTACTGGAAAATCCGTCAAGTGTCCAGGCTCGCCCGTGTCATTAAGCAAAGCGTTCTTCTCTCCGTCTGTGAGGGGGAACGTGATTAACGGGGCATGCAGATCGAGACCGTTCGCGAGAAAACCATCGATAGTGTGGGGGCTGGAATTGTCGCCTAGATCGTGAACACGGGCATTTTGACGGTCAAAATGGATATTAGTAATAGGCGACAAGAGACTTCTCGAGATGTAGAATCATATTTATTGAATTGAAATATTGGAAATTGTCAACACCGGTTTATTGCCATGAGGCCACATTCCATAGGCACCGGGTTGTTCAATGAAATGAAAATTAATGGAAAACCGGATAGGTCTTAGCCGTGCGTCTGTCAAGAAGAGACTTTGAAGGTTAATGCTACTGTGCATAGATATTTTGTCGTGTAGTGACAAACGTGAAACAAACAGAATAAACGCTAGTTCGTCGAAAGGTTTGCAGTTATTCGTCCCGTAGTGACAAAAATAATAGTGAAACAAACGGAATACGCGCTGTGTCGTCGAAAGGTTTGGAGTAACTGCCGTTAAATTCGTCCTTTAGTGACAAAGTCAATCGTGAAACAGACGAAATAAGCGCTAATTCGTCGAAAGGTCTGGAGTAACAACCGTTAGCCCTGCGCGTCGTAGCGATGAAAATGTTACCGACTGCGACGTACAGCGTAACGATGTAAATATTGGGATTCTCAGGCCGTCTGGATCTGGGTGCCCAATAAATATATTGTAACGGAACGTCCTATCCCCTGAAGGGAATTTGAATTCGGACGTTCGTACACGGACGCAGCGTGTAAACACGCCAACGGGCGACCAAGCCGTCCGCGCATCGGCGACGCCAACCGTCGCGCTACGTCACCAACGGCTCGCCCGCGTAGAGTGGGGACACTCACTCTATATAAGCGCGCTGCCCGTGGACCACGAAATCATTCCAATTTCCACTTTCCTATCGAAAGCATCTCCAGTATCCATTTGCGAGTATCATTCCTCGATACCCGCAAATTCTCTGAGCAAAGCCCAGGCTCACCTAGTTCATTAAGGCTCCTTCATTTTGTCCTGCGACATTGTGTCGCCCGACAAAATTTCCCCCACCTTTATTTTGTGTCCTGCGATATTGTATCGCCTGACAGAAAATCCAGCATCCCCATTTTTGTCCTGCAATAATGTATTGCCCGACAAAATTATCCCTTATTCCTCGTGTCCTGCGATATTGTATCGCCTGACAGAAAATCCAGCATCCCCATTTTTGTCCTGCAATATTGTATTGCCCGACAAAATTATCCCTTATTCCTCGTGTCCTGCGATATCGTATCGCCCGACCGAAACTCCAGCATCTCATTTTCTTTTTTGTCCTGCAATATTGTATTGCCCGACAAAACTCCCATCATCCTTCGTGTCCTGCGATATCGCATCGCCCGACAAAGAAAAATCCGGCCTCTCCATTTTGTCCTGCATCATTGTGTTGCCCGACAAAATTAGTCCTCCTCTTGTCCTGCGATATCGCATCGCCCGACAAAAATATCCTTTTCTTGGCCCTGCGAAATTGCATCGCCCGGCACTGAAAATCCCCTCCCCTCTCTGTCCTGCGATATCGCATCGCCCGACAAAGGGACCTGCATCCTTAATATTATCTGCGCTGCGATATTGTATCGCCCTGCAAATAACTCCGAACCAATCTCGATTCCCAGAAAAGATCCGACCCGCGTTACCCGCCTAGTATCCTTTCCGAAATACTCACAAGACAATTCGTCCCACTGACCTAGTTTCGATCCTGACCATCCTTAAAGTCATAATCATATCACTCTATTTATCCGTCTCCTAAATTGCCCTCCCGCACATAAACAAAAACTCCAAATAATTCCGCAACTTGCGCACGGGCTGGAGTATCGTACTCCCCTCCGTCCGCGTCGACCAAAAAGACTTCGCACTCACACAATACGCCAGCCGTTATTTATCAGAACTGCTATCAACAGTCTGATCATTATTAACAAATTGATTGTTGAATTAAAGATCTTTGCCTAAAATAAAAGATCGGGCGGTGGAATCCTCTCGCAGTCGAGAGCACGTGCCGAGCCCATCCGCCGGTGGTCTGCACGCGTTGTTCGGTCATAGGCGGTTTACCTCGGAAGACGGAACAATAGGGCAATAAAGGGATTAACTCGAGAAATTCTCCGAATCGGTCGAAATAAAGTCTCGAATTTCGAGCAGCGATATTATAATAATTTCTGATATCTGCTCGGCGTGAGATCTCGTCTCTAATTTCTCTCCAACTTTCAACGTTGTTTAAACAATTCGTCGCAGATCCTTATTGTTCATATTTCTAATCTTAGTCCTCCAGTCTATCACCCTGCCAATAGAAAAAATCCCATTTCATTTCGAGTCGTCATTCTGTCACAATAATTCAATCTTCTGATTTATTTCATCCTTCAGGTCCAGTGATGATTCTCGTTCGAAATAAAGTAGAACGTCTGAGGACTTTGAAATTGAATCTCTAAATTAGAATTTCTTGAAACTCGACACGGATAAACGAGTATTTTGGCCTTGAGCAGTGCAAGCTCCACGTACGAACGTCCCGTAAGCACGTGAACTTAACGTCATTTATTTTTTTTTCTTTACTTTCATCCTTCGGGAATTCCCGTTTCAGAAAAAGTCCCTTGCGGCAACCTATGCATAAAACTTTACTCGAGAAAACCAACAATTCAAATCACTTGGCCTTGAGCAGCGCAAGCTCCACGTGTGAACGTCCGCTGAGCACGTGAATTTAACTTCACTCTTTTTTTTATTCGTTTTCTCCAGGTTGATCCTGTTTCATCTTCGTTTACATTAAATTCTACACAAATTTCTCTAACATTCCTTGTCACCAGTGATGAGGAGGATACCAGGTCTTCGGATGAGTGTATCATCTGAGGTGACTTCCTAATTCCCAAAAATCGCGATCCCGGTCCAGCACATGACCTCCCATTCTTAAAAAACTCATTCAACCATCGCGACCTTCGTCTACCGACCAAACGCGAAAAGTTTGAGACAGAATACCCGTCGCGTACTAATTTGACGAAGTATTCCACCCGGCGCGGCCGTGGTCAGTGGCTGCCGGGGCTCTGGTTTGACGAATTATTTTAATATAAGGTTTTGTTAGGCGCCAATTAGTTTTTACAAAACTAATAAAATACTTTAATCTGATTTATTTCTCACGTGATTTGCCGGCTATCTCAGGGTGGATAATTGGATGACCGAGGATTGCAGGATTGCAAAACAAATCAGGCAAATCAATCTCAGGCAAAGAATATAAATTTTAATAAACTTACGGTTTGACACACAATTTCCGTTGACAAGTTTCGGACTTCCTTCGTCCCTTTGACAATACAATCAGCGTTCGTTCTCTTCGACGAGTTACACCAATTCACAATTTTCTCGACAATTATATAATAATACAATAACGGCACGATTGACGATTACAATAAATCGTCGCGAGACTCCTCGAGGGCTGACCCCGTGCTCTCGACTCTCGCGAGGTCGGCGCGGAAGTGATTTTCGGGAGACGGCTCATTAGCTGGCCGGCCCGCGTACGTGAAGAGTGGGGGAAAAATCCCATCGATATTACGATCGATGCGCGGTCAGCGCTCGTGTCGCCTCGCTGGCCCTGTAGATAATCGTAGGGCTCGCCTAAGGTATTATCGATCGTCGAGGGGTCTCGACCACCGATAATTATTATTTTGACGTTTGTAGTCTGGACTATTTATCCGACGAGCGCTCGAGGAGTCGGGTTGAGCGTTGACGTCGAGGAAAGAGTAGGAATAAATTTTCCTGTTACATTCTCCCCCCTCGAACCTTGACGTCAATAGCGAAATTTTGAATTTTGCTTGTCAAAGAAGTCGGTCGGAATATAGTCCTTGCCTGGATCGTCACTCTAGAAGATTGTAAGACATCCAAGAAAATTGACAATTTAATGCTGGTTGGTTTTGCATCCCTGGGGTGTAAGGGTAAGGTTGTGAAGGTGAATAACGTTTCGCTCGCAATAGGAAATATTCGTGTGTATTAGGCAATAGAAACTTATAAGCTAATACAGGTGATTCGGACTTGGCCTTACTTGTAATCGAAGAATTTCGGTTCGAGTGATTCTTTGATTACGTCAAACAAAACAAAATAACTTTGGCTGGTCCTGACGAAATCGTTGATAATGGAACAAAATGATTGTCTATTTTGACAAGTTGGCGTACGAATTTCAAAAATGAACAAAATAAAACGTGTTCGTAACGCCGTTAAACGAAACGTTGCCCTTCGGGTCTTTTGACAAAATGTTGACAACACAAAAAAAAATAATTGCCTTTGGCTTATTGCGTGACTAAATACAATTGTCACGTCTTCGTTTATAATATGCAAAAGAAATAGAGAGACAATTGCCAGAATCATTATTTGACAATTTCGGCTTATTTTTTGTATTTGGTCGGCGTGATGAGGTAGACTTCTTCTCCGTTGTTCAGCTCCGGTCTCTCGAGCATAATCTCGGCGAGGCTCTTGTTGCCACGTGGTGAAGTCAGCGCGCGGATCGCGTTTTGTCGTTTCTCCTCTGACAGGGTGAGCGCTGTTGCTGCCGCTGGATTGACAGGTGCTGGTGCAGTGGCGAGTGCATTTTCTCGGATGAGATAGGCTCGCACACGGTTGGGATAGTCGGCTGGGTCGTTGAAATTCGCCTTGACCTTCCTTTTGAGGACTTCCTCGCCTTCGTTGATCAGATACTGATGGTCTTTTGGGACCAGCGAGGCAGGCCAGGTGGCATAATTTAGACGAAGCCAGTCAGCAAGGTCACCGTAGCGGATGTTGCAATCAGGGCACTCTGGACAGTAGAGCCTGATGTCTCTGGAGCAGCCGGGGCATCGTCCCAAGGCGTACTCGTGTTCAATGCCATGCGGATAGATGCAGTCCGCAGTGTCGAAGCCATCGGCGCCGCAAATTTGACAAAATCCGGGGCGGTAAGGCAATCGGCAGTTCTTGAAGTGATGCTCGCGCGATCGACAATTGACGCATCCGGCGACGTATCGTTTGCCGACGCTGCTGACGAAGGTTTGAGTACCACGGTCGATTTTGGTGGACTCCAAGCGGGCGACGAGATGCTGGGCTCGCTTGTTAATCAGGTCCTTGAGCAGGGTGTCGCTGATAATTCGGCAGTCAGCTAGATAGAGCGGTGACTGTTTGCCGCTGGGACTCGCGAGTTCCGGGACCTGGAGTTCTTTCATAATGTTGTCGAATGATGGAGCCTGTGAGAGCGGAAGCGGTTTGACAAGGACTGACGGAGCAGTCAATGCTGTTGGATCGTCGGTGCTTCGCAGCTCCTTTCCCGAAGTCGTCGATTTCTTCTGCGCGTGTTGCGCCGTCGGGACTCGGTTGCGCTTGAGGTTCTCGGCGCGAATCTCGGCTGTTGACATTTTCATGACTTTCGTCAATTTCAGCTTCGGTGGAGGAAGAGAACGGATTTCCCTCAGCAGTAGCATCGCCTCGGGACTCGGCGTTACGACCTCGGCCTGAAGTTCAGTGGCAGTCGGAAGCAGATCGCTGACCGAATGTTGTTCGTCGGCAGCGACGCTCGTGGAGTCGTCAAATTCGTCATTTGACAAATATTCGTCTGGCGACTCCTGTGTTGCCGAAGCTTCTTCCGATTGACCATGGAGTTTGTCGTATAGGGCCTCCCATTCGGCCTCGATTTTTAGTTTCTCGGCGAGGAGAGCTGCCAATCGTTGCTTCTCCTGTTGGCGCTCCTGTTGGTTCTCCATGTCGACTCTTGGTGATGGCGATGTGGCTTCTGCGCTGTCGTTGGCGTTGACGAAATCTGTTGGGAGTTTCAGGATATTCTTAAACTCCGTCGAGGTATTTTCAAATCGGTGACGCAATATTTCCCGACAACCTTTTCGCTCTTATCAACTAATTCGACGATCATTGGACCAATAATCCGTTTTACGATTGCAGGGCCTAAATATCGGTGGCCTAACTTCGCAGAATACCCTTCAGCTTTGTTGCTTAATTTTTTGTTCGGGTAATAAACCTCTGCGCCGATTTTTAAGTCGAATTGTTTGATTCTGTCTGCATTGGCTTTGGCAAGGCGTTTGTCGGAAGCGATTTTCATTTGGTTCTCGACTTTGTGTCGAAGTTCATCAAATTTGGCAATTCTTTTCACCCAGTGATCTACCAAATCGTCGGTTATTGGCTGGCTGTCGTCAACGACACGTTTTCTTTGGGCTACGTCTGCTTCGCGCGCGTGATTGAGATAGAACGGAGTGACTCTACTACCAGCGTGTGGAACGGTGTTGTACGCGAGCTGGAGTTTTGACAAATTTGCGTCCCACTCATTCTGTCCGTCTTTAATGAACGCGGCAATCATTGGTTTGATCGTTCGGTTTACGCGTTCCACTGGGTTCGCTTGTGGATGTGCTAGCGGTGTCGTAATGTGTTTGACTTTATTCGCGGAGAGAAACGCTTTTACTTCTTTGTTTATGTATTCCGTACCGTTGTCAGAAATAATTGACTCTGGAATGACTCCCCATTTGTCGAATACGATGTCTAATACGCTAACCACGATCTTGCCTGTCTGATTTCGCACGGGAAATAGCTCGACGTACTTTGTGTAGAGATCCTGCACGACAATGATGTAAACGTTGCCTTTCTTTGATCGCGTGAAAGGACCTACGGTGTCAATTGACAATTGCGCCCACGGTTTTATCAAGGGCCTCGTCGTCTGTGGTCCCTTCAACGGGTTCTGATTAAATTTAACCTTGAGACATGTTTCGCAACTCTCGACGTACGATTTTATGTCCTGTGTCATACCTGGCCAGTAATAATTACGGCGAATTCGGTCGTAAGTGTTATCCCTACCGAGATGACCCGCCTGTGGGGACTCGTGGTTTTCGCTCAAGATATTTTCGATCTCGGTTGACCTGACAACTCGCTTCCACGGGTGCTCATCGTCGATCAGCAATTTGCCGTAATCTGGTCGGTGATAATACAGTTCGTCATCCTCGATTTTCCACTCGGGAAATCGGTCTGGTTGATTACTGACGAGTTTGCGTTTCGTCTCGTACCAGTCTTGGTCACAAATTGATGTTAATTGAGTTCGTCGTTTTATCGTTTCGTCGACTACTTTTTCCCAACCGTAGGGATCGACGTCAAGGTCGAACATTCGCGATAGAGCGTCCGGCGCTTCGTTTGTTGTACCGCGTCTGTACTCTACTGTCATCGTGTGCTGGAGCAGATAGATTGCCTCCTCGCGAGACGACCGACGGGGTTTTTAAGTCCGTACAGCCACTGAAGAGCCTGATGATCGGTGACGACCTTGAACGGCATGGATTCTAAGTAGCAACGCAGCTTCTCTACTGACCATACTACTGCCAGACATTCTTTTTCTGTCGTAGTATAATGCAGCTCTGCGCCACGCAACGGTCGACTAAGAACTTCAATTAGATTTTCGTTACCTGACCGGGATCCCGTTGAACGAGAATCGCACCGAGTCCGAAATCGCTGGCGTCTGTATATAAGACAAATGGTTGCCCAGGTATTGGCGTATAGAGTCGCGGCGCGTTGGCCAATGCGGTCTTTATTTCGTCGAAAGATTTTTGTTCGACCTCCGTCCATTTCCATGGGACTTTTGGACTTGTCAGCTTATTTAATGGTCCCTGTATCTTCGCGATACATTTGAGATGTCGATGATACCAATTGACAAGACCATTAAATTGTCGAAGCTGTGTCCGATCTTTCGGCACCGGGAAATCGAGGATCGGCTGAATTTTCTCGGGATTTGGTCTCATACCAAGTTCGTCGACAATATAACCGAGGAATTTCACCTCCTTACAGGCAAAGCTACTTTTCTCACGATTGATTATCAGCTTGGCTTCCCGGAGCACTTCAAATAAGATTGTCAAAATTGCGATGTGTTCGTCGAGGTCCTGACTGACCACGATCCAATCGTCCAGATAAGCGAACACTTGATCTGCCCACTTATTTGGGAGATTCCTTTCGAGAATTAATTCCTTAATTCGTCGCTTCAGTTTGTCCATTAGACATTGGAATGTGGAGGGAGCTCCTGTTAGCCCATACGGCATTCGACACCATTCTAGGAGACCTTTTCCTTCGACAACAAACGCAGTATATTTTTGACTATCCTTGTCCATTGGGATTTGGTGAAAAGCTTCACTCATATCGAGAGTCGAAATAATTTTTGCCTGATGTAATTGAGACAAAATTGACTTCATGTGTTGAAGTGGATACGCGGGTTTGACGGTTTGTCGATTCACAGGACGGTAGTCAATGCAAAATCGCAAGCCGCCGTTGGCTTTCGGAGCCACTACCGGTGAACACGCCCAGTCGCTGTTGCTCCACGTCACGTATCCTTTGTCTAATAGGCGATCGACCTCTTTGTTGATGAATTCTCGAACAACCTCGCTACGCCGATAAGGCTTTTGTCGATGCGGGGTAGGATCGGTTAGTTCGATCACGTGTTTCTTCGTCACATCTGTTACGCCCGTCGATTCGCGATCGAACTTCGCGAATTCGGAATCGAGGAAAGATTTTAATTTGTCGGTCTGATCCGTTGTCAAGGCTTTTAATTCTGGTCGCGAGACGTATCGGTGGGTCATCGGGTAGGAACGATCGCTCCCGTGCAAAGACCACGTCTGCGTTACCGGATCGGTTCTGACTTTGAAGGAGATCCAAAAGTCCATACCAAGAATTAAGTCACTTGACAAATTCGGTAGAATACTGAACCATTGGGGACCGTAGACATCGCCCACGTCAATTACAAAGCACGTACCGCCTTGGCTTTTGACGACCGATTTATTTCCGAGTCGAATTCCGTTCTCTGAGGTGGAATCTGGCGAGAGATCTTTGACTTGAAATCTTTTTACGCGATCGTATGTGGCTGGATTTAAATACGACCGCTCACTACCGCTGTCGATTATACCGTGGATTTTCTCGCCGAAAATCTCGATCTCGATCGGTATTTTGACAACTTTGGTTGGCTCAGTGAGGCCATTGTGTGGTCGGAAGATTCGTCTCTGTGTTAGACGATGGACCAGGTGTGCCGGAATCCCGATCGGTCTCCAGTCACGAAGGTGTTCTGTAACTAATTTGTCATTTCGCGTACCGTCGCGATTTACGTCGCGTCGTTCGTCAGATGTTGTTGACAATCGCGTGATTCTATCGGGGGATTTGTCTGATATTATTGTTGACAAAGGAGCGGTCTCGTTCGGCAATTCGTCCGTAGCTGTTAAGGTCGCGAGATCTAAGTCCTCGTCCGACATTTCCGAGTCGCTAATTTCGTCAATAATATCTAATGTTGCTGTCGATTCGAGTTTCGCGTCTTGGAATTGCGCTAACGTTGTCGTGTCAGCGGGAGAGTCGGTTTTGTCTAACGACTTGCTCTGCTCGATGTTAAGCGCGATTTTCTTTTCCTCTCTCGTGCCCTCCGGAGCAGTAGTTGGAGGTGTTACTACTGCGGGCCCTTCTCGTTTCCCGGAAGTCTCGGACAATCTGCGTTTACATGACCAGTTGCTCGACAAATGTGACAAACCACCTGCCGTGCGGCAGTACAAGAGCGCGATGGATGTCCCATTTGTCCGCAGTTATAGCAGAGCATTTTACTCGGGTCGAGAACGAACTTCGTTCCGCCTGATTGATCTTTGCTGTTGTCCGACGTCTTCGATTTCTTGTCGAAGCGCGAGAGATTCTTCTCGAGTCTCTGTTTGTTTAATGATTTTGATTTATTCGACGACTCCTTTTTCGTCGAATCTATCGCGTTAAGTCCGGTCTTATCGTCATCACTATCGTCACTTCCCGTTGTTTCGGTCTCGTCCTCGTCGGTGTCGTTCTGTAGACATCTGAGGTCGGTTCTCGACGATTTGCTTCGCGAACCCTGTTGCGTGTTGAGCGATGCGCGATAGATGTAGCTACGTTCGTTGATGTAGTGCAAGAATTGATCGTAATCGCGGATTCCCAAATTCAAGACTTCGAACGTTAATCGCGGATTGAATTTAATCAAGATTTGTTTGAGTTGGTCGCGGAAGGACGGTGGATGTTGCATTCTCTCGAATATCACGCGCGCGCGGCAAGTGAACTCCGCGAGGCTTTCGCCTTTGTCGAATTTCAAATCGCGGACTTCTCCGAAAAGCGCACCGTCGTCTTTTCTGACCGCCCACTGATATCTAAACGCGCGTGCGAAATCCTTCCAGGATCGCCACGACTGTTTGTTCAGTAGATACCACGACCGATAGGGACCTTCGAAAATATTTGACAAACAAGGGACGAATCTGTCCTTGTTTATTCCGCTCGCGTTCAACTGGTCTTTCAGGACGAGCAGAAATTGGTCCGGATCTTTTTCGGTCTTCGGGAACGATATTTTCCAATTGCTGACAATTCGGCCGATTTTCATTGCCGACTCGAGTTCGTAGTCGTACTGAGGCGAGTTCGTGTATCGTCTGTCGTACGTGCTTCCCGAATAATTGTCATGACTCGATCGCGATCTGTTTCGTTCGTCAAGTCGTCGTGGTTCGTCGTCGCTGTCACTCGACTCACTACTGCGCCACGATAAGACACCTCGTCTCGGTGTTACTGAACGATCGTCGCGTCTTTGTCGGTTATCCGACTGAGGTGGTCGCGAATCAAATTGCGACGGTAGATTATACGCTTCCTGTGTAACGTATTTCTCTTCGACGATAAGTTCGCCGTCCGCGGTTGTTCGCGTTGTTGTTATTTTGACGAGATTAGATGTTGCTTCGTCGGGTTGCCGATTTAACGTTGTGTTTACGTTTTGAGAATTATTATCGCGACGGTTCGGCAATTCCGTTCGGTTCTCGGTTGGTATCAAAATGTTCGCACGATCTTCCGAATCTTCTCGGAAGTGTACATGTCGGAGTTCCCGTTCAACAGATCCTAGATCGTCCACTGAGGCTACTCGACTTGGCACATTTCTCGAATTATTATTTCTCGCGTCCCGATCGTGCTCTTGACGACACGGGACGAATGCACTCGAGGGGTTCGATAACCTTTCTCGAAGTTGCGAACGTGCATCCTCGCCGGATGGCTGACTATCTAATTCTTCTGAAAAATTATCTCGACAATACAAATTTCTAATATCTCGATCGCGCTCCTGGCGATGCGAGACAACCTTACTCGAGGGATTCGATAATCTTTCTCGAGGCAGCAATCGTGCATCTTCGCACAACGACTGACTATCTGATGTGAACACATCCGAGGGATTCGATAATCTTTCTCGGTGCGACTGTTGAGCCCTCTAAGCCGACAGCCGCGTGTTGCTATTCTCTGGATTTCTTTGACTGTTTGACATACTTCCGTCTACTGGGTCGATTTCTGTTATTTCCGCGAATGCACCCGAGGGATTCGATAATCTTTCTCGGGGCAACTGCTGAGCCCTCTGAGCCAGCAGCCGCGTATCTAAATTTCTTGGGTCGTTCGACAGTGTCTCGTCTACTTGACCACTTGTTTCTCGTTGGCCACACTGGGACCGATTCTCAGACGCTCCGAGCTCTGTCGTTACGCCACCAGACGCGGCTCCCCCCTCGCTCGTCGAGTTCCCGTGCAGAAATTTAGTCGGGGCGCCAACCTGGCCCTTTATAGTTTGCCCGATGTCTATTAGGGGCCCAGTATGGAAAATTAAGCTCAGCCTAACTAGGCTGGTCACGCTTCATAGTTCGGGGCCTACAAAGGCGTCCCCGTTAGGGCCTATAAAGGCCGCCCTATTAAGCCCCTGCTAAAAAAACAAATCAATTTTATTAAAAAATAATCAATTCTACATATTTATTTGAGTAATTCTGCACTTTTAATTACATATTCCGTCTTCCTCTACTTGGTGATGCATCTTAGGCGCTGAAAAAATTTTCAATTTTTTTACGTTGCCGGGAATCGAACCCGGGACCCTCGTTGTTTCACCGCGCCTTAGCTCATGCGGCCATTCCGGTCATGTCATTATACAATTCATTTTGTCTATTTGAACTACTAATGTGAAATATCAATCAGATACATTACGGTCAGCACTTTACAGATTTATATCACTGTGTCTGGTATGTGGTAAAAATAATATCACATTCAATGACTTTTCGCGGAAATTGGTTATATCGAATGGCGAGAAGGGGGGGGGGGGAGTACATATTGCGTGAATTAGTTTGTTAGTGTTTGGGTATGTGGTCGCCTGACTAATCTAATGGGCAGTACTCGGATGGGTGACGACCGGACTCCAGGAGTCGATATTTAGATGGGTGACCGCTCAGCTAACCTCCGGACTCGTGGAATCCTTGACAAAATATAAACAGGGCTCCATTGAGGCTTCCTATCTGGGGCCCGAGCAAGATGTACCGTTTGTTAACTGCATTGGGGACGCCATTATAGGCTGTAACAGGGCCCTAGTGTGGAATCCCCATCGTGACAGCCCTGATAAAATATAAACGGGGCCCACTGAGGCTTCCTTGCAGGGGCCCGATGTGGATGGCCCGGTTTGAGCCTAGAATAAGTATTAGGGAAGCCTTTAAAGGCCGTAACCTGGCCTTAGTATGGCACCCCTATTGTGGACGCCCTGACAAAACCTAACAAGGCCCTACACTGTTTCGGGGCCGCCCGACTAGATTTCTGCACGGGTTGGGACGCGTCTGGATTTCCTGACTTCTTTTAAATAATTCCCCCATTTGGGTCACTAATTGATCTAATTTTCCCTCGAGTGTCCCTACGCGCGTTACTGTAAGTTCCATTGTTTCTAGTTTCTTATATATCGAGCCGACCAACGATTCCATTGGAGAGAGTCGCGAACTATCAGGAGGCGTCGGGGTTGCTCCGCGCGATCCCCTTCCGTAGCCGCTCGGCGTGGCTACCCGCTCCCCCGCAGGCAAGACACCGGCCATCCTCTTTGACGAAACGCTCTTGTCCGAGTTTTGACCAGGAATTATTTTTTCCGGCCCCGCGCCCTTAGCGGTTTGCTCCCGAACAGGCTCAACCGAATTGCCCCCACTTGACGCGTTTTCCCTTCCAGACGATGTAGAAAACGTGTCGTTAAGCGACGCATCCGAGCCCTGAACGTTCGACATTTTCTTTCCCGTGTCCGCGACGACTTTAACTCCCGCACGTGTCGTTCTTTTTGGTGGCGAAATAAACATTGATGTCATCCTGACATATTACCAAATTTGACTATTTAATTATTTCCGTTAACAGCCTTGCCAATGCCTTTTCGACAAAACTGTAATAATGTTCTAATTCAATTCGACCTGTTTAGAATAAATGATTAGACAATTTCATAAACAATTTCACATTCGTTGGAGTCTCGGCGTATATTTAAACAATTAATATTTGACGGAAAATCTCAAAACATTTAACGAATTGTAATAAACTCGACATATGAATTTTCTCGATTTAATTCAGTGATGGTTCCAAAAATTATTATTTTTTTTTTCTTTTAATTAATTTCAATAAATAATTCCCTATCAATTTCAACAAATAATTTCGACGCGAATTATTGGCCAATGATTTACAATATTACATGTTACAATAAGCGTTACAAAAGCATTCACGTTCAGCACACAAATAAGCGAAATATAATTCAAGCCAAGCAGGGTTTTCGAAATAATATTTCGGACGAAGGAAAAGTGTAACGGGAGACGAGTCGAGATACAACGTCCTTTGTCTCCGACGTAAACACGCTCGGCGCGGTGCCTCGACGTGTTTACACTCGCACGCGCTCGACCGTGCGACCGTTACCGGGCATCTCTAACGCTCGCAATATCCGACACGAAATATTCACTGGCTATCGGAATATTTTATTCACAATTTCTTGGCACTTTTTACTTGACAAATTATTAACACTTTTGGCACAAATTTTACAATAATTGACGGAATTTTAATTTGACTGATTTTACTGATTTTACTTTTAATTTAATTTGACAAAATTTTCCAACTGTGCCCCACGTTGGGCGCCAAATGAGACAGAATACCCGTCGCGTACTAATTTGACGAAGTATTCCACCCGGCGCGGCCGTGGTCAGTGGCTGCCGGGGCTCTGGTTTAACGAATTATTTTAATATAAGGTTTTGTTAGGCGCCAATTAGTTTTTACAAAACTAATAAAATACTTTAATCTGATTTATTTCTCACGTGATTTGCCGGCTATCTCAGGGTGGATAATTGGATGACCGAGGATTGCAGGATTGCAAAACAAATCAGGCAAATCAATCTCAGGCAAAGAATATAAATTTTAATAAACTTACGGTTTGACACACAATTTCCGTTGACAAGTTTCGGACTTCCTTCGTCCCTTTGACAATACAATCAGCGTTCGTTCTCTTCGACGAGTTACACCAATTCACAATTTTCTCGACAATTATATAATAATACAATAACGGCACGATTGACGATTACAATAAATCGTCGCGAGACTCCTCGAGGGCTGACCCCGTGCTCTCGACTCTAGCGAGATCGGCGCGGAAGTGATTTTCGGGAGACGGCTCATTAGCTGGCCGGCCCGCGTACGTGAAGAGTGGGGGAAAAATCCCATCGATATTACGATCGATGCGCGGTCAGCGCTCGTGTCGCCTCGCTGGCCCTGTAGATAATCGTAGGGCTCGCCTAAGGTATTATCGATCGTCGAGGGGTCTCGACCACCGATAATTATTATTTTGACGTTTGTAGTCTGGACTATTTATCCGACGAGCGCTCGAGGAGTCGGGTTGAGCGTTGACGTCGAGGAAAGAGTAGGAATAAATTTTCCTGTTACAAGTTTCAATATAATTCGGGTACGGCAAGAGACCGTCAATGATTACAGTAATATCGATATTATCGCGGAAGATAATAATTATTCTGAAATTGAAATCAACCTCGAACTCAAATTAAAATCAAAACGTTAAGTTTATACCGGACCAGTCAAAAATAAAACCCAAAATGAATCAATCAAATCACCGAAACTTTCCAAGTCAATCGGTTAGAATGACGTCGACGCAGACAACCTCGAAAGGCGAAGTAATTGTCGAAGGAAATTACGTGACAAAAGATTTTCTTCGACAAACGCGACAAAACCGAAGCGATTTATTTCGCAGCGTCGACACAAACCCGAAATGTAGACTAAAACGCGAAACGCATCCGACAAAACGCAGGAAAGGCATCCTAGCGCCGTCTAGTAGCGAGTCGAGTGATAGCGACGACGACCTACGACGACTCGACGAACGGAAAACCTCGCGAAACACGAGAGACGGTTACTCGACAAATCGTTACGAGAAAAGGGAAAACATTTCGGCCGCGTATTTCTACGATCGAGAATTCGACTCGGAGATTGAGCGTAACGTCGGTAATCATAACATTTTCTCTGGACTTAATCCCCACAATAACTATTCGACACTTCAATATCAACAGCATCGCGAAAGTCGTTTGGTAACTTCAAGTCGAATTGTATCGTACCAAGGTCGTGATTCGAGCGACAGCGACGATGACGAACAGTATTTCGACAGACTTACCGATTCGCGAAACCGAACGAATAGTTATTCAAAGAAATTATATACGGAAAACAGCACAAATTCATTCGCGTGTAATTACGATCGCGAACTCGACACCGCGACGTCACAGTCAAATTCGTCAAATGATCTCGGGTACTTCGCCGATGAAAGACTCGAATATAACGACGCGAACTTCGACGAGGACGACGAAGTATTAACAACCATATCAGAGGATCAATCCGATCACGATCCTGACGTAACCTTTTGCTACAACTGTGGTGATATAGGACACACCTCGCGCTTTTGCACTGCTGATCGGCAGGTCGTGTGTTTCATTTGCGAGACCAAGGGCCACGTCAATAAAGATTGTCCATCGCGTTCCGAAAACGTCAAAACCGCGGAAATAAAATTCGAGTTACCGCATACATTTGACAACTTTGACGCTCGCGTAGTCACGATACCTTCGACTCAGACGATTGACGAACGGGTTAGTAAAGACAGTTCGACAAATTTAATTACTGAATGGTCTAGCGAAACTGAAATGTCAGATGACGAATTTGTCGAGTCTGACGAGTACACCACGTCAAATAGAATACGCGAAGGACGTTCAAGTCCGTGTACACCGGTACTAGACGAAGACATTGACAACAAGACTGACCATGCCTCAGACGAAACGGAAGAGGGAATCACGAATTGGTCAAGCCCTATGTCAGCCACCGTGGGCGTAGAAGTTAATAATTCGTCAAATCCGGCATTGACCTTGGAAGCCGCCATCCTAACAGACACGGTGACAGACCAAGCAGAAGATTCGTCAAAAATCGAAAACCTGACAGACCGAGAATTGCTTGCACAACCATCGCGTCTCGCGTATCGTCTGACTCAGAGTCAATTTCGTCTCAATAACAGCTTCAAGAATGCAGTTGGAGCCCTCACACTATCGCGTGGACAATGCATTCTCGATGAAAACGACCTCGGATTACCACAAGACTGCGACAAACAATCGCACTTGATTAAAACGCTATACGAACGAGCGCGGAATCTCAGGATACCCTGGGCCGTTCAAATCAAGGAGAACGTTTTGCTGGCATGGACCAGTAAAACAGAGGTTTCGTCCCGTGACGATTACCACTTTGTTTATTTGTTTATTTAGTATAGAATTTTATGACTTGCATAGACATAGTTAATTAATTCAGCCAAATTCTCTTAGTCGACAAAACAAAATTATTCAAAACAAATAAAATTATTCATTCGAGAAATTTTGCAAAATTGAGTGGATCAATGGGCCAATGATCGTTGAATAGAGAATAAGAACGATAAAGTTGTCGGGAAATAATGCGTGATAGAATCTAAGATTTCTTGTCAGAGTTTACGCCTACCTCGAAACTCCAAACAGATCCGACAACAGCTGACAACTATCATCTATGGACCACCGACTGTCATCGACCACGACAGCGAGGCGACATCATGGCAGCGATCATAACGAAATTCAATTCAAGGGCCAGAAATATTCGCCTGAACCAAGCTATTATCGGCATTCCGTCTATCTAAATATTTTTTGTCAATCAAGCTCTTTATCTTGTCATAAATCCGACATATTTTGGTCGTCGAAAATCTTATTTTGTTTCCGAGCTTGTATTGTTCTATTGCTACGAATTTCGTCACTATAAAAGACGATTATTCTTTTGTATTCTTAAGCGCTGCGAAAACTTGATGTATCAGAATCCGTTGCGTTGCGAATATATCTTTTACAGTCCAAAAATGTTTCTTCGAAACAAAAATTGGTACGCCAAGTATAAAAAAGTGGGCATCCCATCAAACCAAAAATTCGTGGGAATTTCAATCCCATCAAACCAAAAATTCGTGGCTATTTCAATCTCATCAAACCAAAAATTCGTGGCAATTTCAATCCCATCAAACCAAAAATTCGTGGCAATTTCATCCCATCAAACCAAAAATTCGTGGCAATTTCAAAAATAAAATCAAATCAAATGCAGCCAAGCAAAATCCCTGTAGTCTGGCTTGCAAAGTCTGTACTCCCTAGCAACCACGATAACTTTCATTTTTACCTAATTTTTATAGTCACTTTGAAAGTCGTCGTGATAGTTAGGGCTGGCATGCAAAAAACTTGGCGTCCCAGCGACTTGCTCCCGTACATAGTCCATTGAAATAAGTGCGGGACAGACATAACGCGGGACAGACAATATGCTCGCTTCGCTCGCACTTCTTGCTTTTCATTTTTTATTTTTTCTTGAGGCCAATACAACTATTTAAAATGCGCGCGATACGTGATGTTTTAGTGGCCATGACATTCCGAAATCGACTTTATATCGAAGTCGCTGCCGACCAACCAGAACGCTTGGTTGGCAGAGAAACGCTCGTGATTGGCCCTTATAACGGCTTCAAGTTTCGATAATTCGACTTTCGATGTGTCATGTACTTTTTAAGAGAGGACTAGCAACAACGCGCTCACTTCGCTCACGCTTCTGTTATATTCACATAGCATGGCTCACTGCGACGTGCGCGCTGCGCGCGCCCTGTTGGTTCGAATTTACCGCTCTAAGTTTATCGACCATGACGTAGCATCGTCGACCAACCACAGCCGGAGTTTACTGGCTTTAGTATTTCGACGATATATTCAATTATCGATGTGTCTTGTCCTTTTTAATAGAGGACTGGCAACAACGTGCTCGCTTCGCTCGCGCTTCTGTTATTTTCACGTCGCATGGCTCACTACGACATGCGCGCTGCGCGCGCCCTGTTGTTTCGAATTTGCCGCTCTAAGTTTATCGACCACGACGTAGCATCGTCGACGAATCACAGCCCGAGTTATACTAGCTTCAGTATTTCGATATATTCGACGAGACGATGTGCCATGTCCTTTTCAAGAGAGGATATATAAAAAATTGTATTCTGCCGGGGGGGGGGGGGCTTTGCCCCCCCCCCCCCCCGCCGCGATCCCTCCGCTCGTTCCACGCGTATCCCGCCTTCCACCCACGATTTCCAGCAGTTACGCATCGAGATGGTGGTCCCGTCTTTATTTCAATGGACTATGTACGGGAGCAAGTCGCTGGGACGCCAAGTTTTTTGCATGCCAGCCCTAACTATCACGACGACTCTCAAAGTGACTATAAAAATTAGGTAAAAATGAAAGTTATCGTGGTTGCTAGGGAGTACAGACTTTGCAAGCCAGACTACAGGGATTTTGCTTGGCTGCATTTGATTTGATTTTATTTTTGAAATTGCCATGAATTTTTGGTTTGATGGGATGAAATTGCCATGAATTTTTGGTTTGATGGGATTGAAATTGCCACGAATTTTTGGTTTGATGAGATTGAAATAGCCACGAATTTTTGGTTTGATGGGATTGAAATAGCCACGAATTTTTGGTTTGATGAGATTGAAATAGCCACGAATTTTTGGTTAGATGGGATTGAAATTCCCACGAATTTTTGGTTTGATGGGATGCCCACTTTTTTATACTTGGCGTACCAATTTTTGTTTCGAAGAAACATTTTTGGACTGATTGTGGTGACGATGCGTTATATTTACGTGAATACAAACGATTTACGCAATTCGATCACTCTTCGGATATCATGATCCCACTCCGTTTCGATGCCATATACCTCTTGCTGCAACAGCAGCCACGGACGGACGCTCTGGATTGGGTAGCTAGCGTGCAAAGCGTGGAAACATTTAAAGCACACGTCAACAGCGCGTAGCGGGCTATCTACTAGGGCTCTCACATGGAGCCGGATAAGACGGGTATCCGAACATGTTCGGATATCCGGATAGTAGATTTTAAGACTTCAAATTCGGATAAGCGAACTACTCGAACTATTCGAGTACCCGAACGGTTCGAACTATTTGAGTACCCGAGTATAGTCCGAATTATCCGAGTAGCCGAACGCCTCGAACTATCCGAATATCCGAATATCCGAATATCCGAATATCCGAACTACCCGGATAGTTGAAAATTCTAGTTCTACGTCTGATTTTCAAACCAGTGATAGGCTTATATTTGTTAACGTTTAATTAAACAAGCAACCCAGTCGCCCCTGCGGGGCGGCGGGTTGTTGTTGGAGGGCTTCGCCCCCCAAACCCACATTGGGGGCTCCGCCCCCAAAACCCCCCGAGAATGACCCTGCGGCAAAAATGTCCCTTCGGGACATTTTTCCCTGGTGTCATTTCAAGGCACTCACGCTGTCGTCGCTCTCCGCGCTCCGCAGGGGGTCGTTTGGACGTCGCGCTTCGCGCTCCGCACAGCGCCAGTCGGACGTCGCGCATCGCGCTCCGCACGATGCCGTTCGAAAGTCGCGCTTCGCGCTCTACACGGTGGCGTTCGGACGTCGCGCTTCGCGCTCCGCACCGTGCCGTCCGGACGTCGCGCTTTGCGCTCTGCACGATGCCATCCGGACGTCGCACTTCGCGCTCCGCACGGTACCGTTCGGAGGTCGCGTTTCGCGCTGTGCACGATGCGGTTCGGACTAGAGACGTGAGCGGTATACATGACCAGTAATTTTACGATTAAAAACCGACATGTGACCAATGTTAAATTTACGACATCGGTAATAAAGTCATATAGTCTCTTAGTGTTTAAGAATTCTCGTCAAGATACGGTGAATTTACGAAACAACGTTGCTGTAATTTTACCAAAAAATTCGTTACCGGTTATTTCACAACTATATAGACGCAGTTTACCATTTTTTATGGTGAATTCACCAACAAAAATTTGTAACCGGTCAAACTTACGAGCATTTTTCGTGACCGTATTTTCACAACACAAATATTGTAGAAAAAAAAATGTGGATAAAAGACGGTAAAGGTACGGTAATTTTATTGTTATTTCACGAAAAATAAAAATACCGGTATTTTCATATCTACATAATTCTGTGATGTTCAATGTCGGCCATTTTCAAAAAATAAAAAGTCATTCGAATCAATAGAAAATGACCCATAAAATGGTCAATAGAAAATGTGGAGTATAAATTTATCGCGTTCAAAACGCAGGCAGCGAGGCCACAAGAAATGACCAATTATATATATATAGTAGTGATGATAAAAACCGATGGTTGATATTCGATTTTTTTAGTCGATGTTTCATAAAAAACAACACCGAACGTCGATTAATCGACGAAGATCGGTTTTGTGACGGTTATTTGACCGTCACAAAACCGTTTGGACCATCACATGACGCTTGTCGAAATGACCGTCATTTTTACTTCGACCAAATAGGCAAAAAAATGACGTCACAAAACCGTCAAATGACGGTTATGTCTTGGTCTTCTGAACTGTTATAAAAATTACCGTTATTTCAAATCTCTATGTGTGTCAATCGAAATGAGGTAAAAAAACACGGTGTCTCCAGTAAAAGAGTCTTAGAGCGTCTCGTCTCGGTCGGTAAGGTAGTGGAAATGCACTTGTCTCGAGACGCTATCGTTTCTCTTAAAAAGGCGTAAATCATCATTAAGTTCTACTTTCTTATTATAGTTAAATCATTTAATAATAAAGTGTAAAGAAGGGTTATCGTTAAAAAAAAAAAAAAGATATAAGAAGATAATAAAACCGCCCTAGCAGATCGACCAACGACGAAAAATCCAACCAGGTCGGTTTAGAACAAGAAAACAACCAGTATTTTGAAGAAATCAACAACCGACAAACCGTGTTCTCAACTAAATCTCAGTTGGTCGCTGGTTGGTTTCGATGAAATGCTAGTTGATCCCGTGTCCTAAAACGACCCGGTGGGGATCATAGTCGGTATACGGTTGGACCAAACTGTTAGGGCGTGAACGTAGTTGTAATTTGGTGATTACGATTGTTTTATGATAAATAAATTAGTGAACATTCAGAGACGAAAACAAGCCTGCAAAGTAGAACCTTGCAAATTGCTTCCTCTAAATTTTGCACTTTTAACGAAGCTACATCTATGAAGAAGTATGTTGATCGGTTTTGGCTTCCTCATAGAGGAAGCTTCGTTAAAAGTGCAAAATTTAGAGGAAGCAATTTGCAGTCTACTTTGCAGGCTTGTTTGAGCTCAATATATTTTACAGTTTTTTAAATATAATTAGCAACAAAGCGTTCGCTTCGCTCATGCTCCTGTTATTTTCACGTCGCACGGCCACTGCTAACGTCGACCAAATCGGAATGCTGGAAGTGCGGCTTCAGTATTTCAGCGTGAACGAGATTTTTCAAAATATTCAAAATGCCATAAAATTTGAACGGCTGGACAGATCCGCGTCAAAATTCGACTCAAAATGTAGTCTATGGTTGTCCATATGTGAACCAAATTTGAGGTAGTTCTGCAAAAAATTTTTCCGCATTTTTTTTTTTTTCGTGTCGGTTTTTTTTAGTTTCTCATGCCGCAAAATCGAAATTTACCGATGTAATGACCGTTTCCTTGACGAAACTCTTCATTAATAATCAATAAACGTAATGACACGTTCGAAATTGCAATCGGATGTCTTATTATTTACAGGAGCTAAATTTACTTCCAGAGATTCGAAAAAAATTGAAATTGCAATAACATGGGAACTGCTTTACCGATTTTCTCCAAATTTGGTACAGATCATGGTGTGGTGGTGGTCTATTAACGTACAAAATTTCATCCCTATATCTCTCAATTTACGGAAGTTACATCGTGAAAACAATTTTTGCCAAATTTTCAAAATGCTGCGAAATCTGAATTTATGAACCGATTCGCGTCAACTACAATGCCAAACAGTGTTGCATGATAGCCCACTCACATGCCAAATTTGAAGAAGATTCATCGAAAATTGCGACAGTTATCGTGTAAACAACGAAACGTGCACATACACACACACATACATACATACAGACATTTCGCACAAACCACTTTTCTCGACGTTTTGGACCATTCTGAGTCTACTGACATCAAAATCTCGAAAAAAATTTTTTTCACGAAAACAAAGCTTCCTCTATGAGGAAGCAACAGACCAAAAAACAGCGAATGCAGTGATAAGATCCAGTGAAAATAAGCAAATAACAAATAATTCAATATAAAATATACATTATTCATTTATATTACCGATGTGTGTCAATCGAAATGAGGTCAAAACACGGTGTCTCCGGTGGAAGAGTCTTGAGGCGTCTCGTGTCGGTCGGTAAAGTAGGTTTTGTCTACACTGGAACCTCTTATAGCGCACACCCTCATAGCGTACATTGGGAAACGTATCAGCGCTGTGATTGGATGATTTCGCGCGAGAGAGTGAGAGGCACGAACGTTTCGCGCGCCTGATTGGCTCTTCACTTAGCGTACATGTCCCCGCATTTCGAACGCTATGAGAGGTTCCACGGTACTTGGACTTGTCTCGAGACTAGAGATGTGGAATTACCGTAAAATCCTGAAGCGGTAAACTTACCAAAAAATTACCGTATTTTTACCGTAAAATTACGTCATTTTTTTCGCGCAATCAGGTTTGTGGTATTACCGTCACAAATTTTTTCGATAAACATACCGTAAAAATATGATAAATGCAACTATTTAGATGTGGAATTACTGGTCACTTTTCTTTTTGGTAAATTTACAGTTACAAAAAAGTATAACCGGTCATTTACAACTAGATATGTGTACAGCTCGTAATTTTTTTTTTTTTTTTTTTTTTTTTTTTTTTCATGTATTATTATGAAATGCTGTATTCAAAGATAATTCATTATTCATTTATTGTTTGCACGTTTATCGAATACGTATCTTATTGTTCAATCACAAATTTATGGAAAGATAATTGTATATAAAGTTTTTTTTACTAGGCGACACGCGCGTTACAGCTCTGACCAGACCACTGAGAACTGACTCTTTTACCAGAGTAAGTTAAAGTCAACGCGATTGCGGCTCTATTTTTTTTTAACATAGTTAATTAATTTAATAATTAAGTGTAAAAAAACGTTGTCGTTTTGCAAAAAACATTTAGGAAATTAAGAAAACCGTGAATGCAGTTGTTATGTGGCAAGTACGTGGTGATTTAGAATACGTAAATAAAATCGAGAGATGCATCTGCAGTGACAGGTGAACATTTAGAGATGAAAAGAGACAAAAAAAACAGCGAAAAAAGTAATAAGTGCCAGTGAAAATTAGCAAATAACAAACGATTTAATGGAAAATATACACGTCAAGCGTATAGTTCCGATAATAATGTAAGGTAAACGTACCAATGGCGGGACGTTTAAGGCGATGCCTGTTTTCTTTGACAATTTTCGCAAGCATATATTGATTATTATGACTAATGGTGGTAATGAATCGAAAGGTTGGACCTTCTAGTTTCCGAAAATGAACGAATAAAAATATTTTCCATGTTTTTTTAAATATTTATTAATGAAAATGCTGAAAAAGTCAGATGCACCAGTCCCGGGACAACTATTTTTGTCTATGTCCCGATGTCGAGACGTCCAATGTACGTATTCGTGGACACTGATGTTTCGGCATGTACTTACATGAACAATTGCACTTGGTGTACTTTATACGCTTACTTATATCTATAATATTATATTAATAAAATATTTATGATAAAATATATTAAAAAAAAAACGCTTATTTTGGTACTGAAACTGAAAGATTATTCTTTCTGCATTTTTTCCGCCAGCTCTCTTTTCTTTGCCTCGATATTTTCCTTCTTTTCTGCCAGCATGCGTTTATTTACTTTACTTTTCTGCGTTTTTCCTCTTCCTTTGATTCGTGGTAGTTCAACCACTCATCGGATGTTGCCACGGTCGGGACTTTCTCGGTTCTTTTGAGCTTCTTCTTGTTCTGTACCTCCGCAGGCCAGAACAGAGCTTTTGCGAAAGGACGTGGTATATTTTCAGGAGTACGAGTCTCGACGATACCCTTACTTAAACAGATTTCCCCTGCACATAAGCGACGTGCGAAGCAACAAATATTACGATCAATTATACATTTTGTAATACAAACCTTCACCCGTATTACTGTGCACTACGTCCATCGTTGTGTCATTTCTTCCGTTCTGGGTCGCTTCCTCGGTGCTGACCTGAAAGAGAGTGCCACTTTCGTCGATGTCGAAAGTAAGGAAATCGTTTTCCTGAAGAGCAGTCGCTACGTCGTCTACGACGCTGACTTCCTCGGCATTCATCAGCAACTCGTGAATGATGAGACTTTCTTCATCCGCTACCTCCATACGGGTTTCGTGCACCACGAACTCGTTGACGATTTCGACGTGTTTAACTTGAGTTTCCGTAGAATCTTGATTATTCGCTTCGTAAATAAATGAAACCAGAAAACTAATCAATAACAGTCAAAATAAAACTGAATTTCCAGAACCACTGTAACAGATCATTTTGGGATAAATGTTATAAGAAAAATATTTCTATTCATTATATACCGGCGAGTCCCTTCATCTGAAGCCAGAACTGAAAAAGTCCTTCATTTTTCGTTTCTCCACTCCAAACTCCTGTGCTTTCCGATCGTCGGAAGGTCTCCAGCAAATTCGGAGATAATTGTTGTTCGAAGAATTGCACCTGCTCTGCATTTCTTGAACTACCGACGTTCGGATCCTCGTTTTCGACGGCAATACCGGGCTCAGTTGTCTTCGTTTGACCTTTCTTGAGGACGTTGAAATCAACAGCATCCGCTGAGAACGGCGACAAACCACACGTTTCAAATCCTCTCGTAATAGTCCGCGTGAGATCCATCGAGTCCAGCGTCGTCTTCAGCAAAGGCGCAAACCACTCTTTCTTCAAGCGTGCTCCTTCGTTTTCTAGACGCCAATGGTCCACGCTTTTTTTCCATGCGGTTTTTAGTGGATGGAAAGCAGCAACGTTCAATGGTTGCAGAATATGCGTGGCATTTGGATATAATGCAACCAACTCGATTCGTTGATCTCGGCAAAAGTTACTCAGAGGCAACGTTAAATGCGAAGAATGACCGTCGACGACGAGTACGATCGGAAACTCCTCGTTATTCTCCTGGAGCCAGGGGTAGAAGATGTTTGCTATGTACTCGTAAAATGTTTCAGCCGTCATCCATCCTCGTTCAGAAGTACCGATGCTCCATTCTTTTGGTACATTTTGCGAAACACTGGCAGGTATTCTTTGGTACCAGTACATAATCATGGGTGGTGCCCGCGTGCCGGCGGCGTTAACCATGAAAAGTGTCGTGAGACATTCTTTCTCATCTCCATTCACTATTTTATAAACCCCTTTCGCTCCCTTCCGTACGATTACGTGATCTGCCTTGGGACACAGCATAAAAGCTGTCTTGTCGCAGTTGAATACTCTCGACGGATGAATGTCCAGCAAATCTTTTGAAGCCAGATACTCCGAAACCTCGTTGAACCACTTCTTCAATTTTTCTTCTGTGGCTGACGCACGATTATAAGTTAGGTTTTGAGCTACGCGTTGAGCCAACTCTGGATTCCTTCGGCAAAACCCTTCATACCAATGTCGACCTGGTCGATCGTTGGTGAAGGGATTTTCTCGCCCCAGCTCTACGATAAGAGACTTTGCCGAATCTAGAAGTTGGTCACGGGTAACCGGAAAACCTCTATCTGCGAAGTGGAAGAGCCACTGGACGAGTACCTTTTCTTCGTCTCGAGTGAAAATGGACGGTGGGCCCTGAGTGGTCTCCATCGGTCGATGGCATTTAGCCTTGGCGAAGATTGTACTCCTCGGTACGCCATAAGTCTGGCTCGCAGTCCTTATTGCGATTCCAGCCCGCACAGCCATCACAGCATTCTCTATGTCTCGTTGGCTGTATTGCCTTGGCTTAGCCTTAGGAGGCATAATGCCCATGCTAGAAATAGGAAAAAATTATTTATTAAATATGTCATTACTTTCTTATATTGTTATTTGTTTTGTTTTTTGTTTCTTGTTAATTTTTATCATAAGTAAGTGGCTGGAAGTCGGTGCGAAAATGTCGACATAACCTCTTTCAAGTGCTGAACGAACGAACATGCAAATAGTATCACCATCTGTGTCGATATTTTACAATGTTACAGTTTATAATTAGTAAAGATGTATGTACTTACTCGTGACGATTTATCAGAAATCCGGGAGTCTTTATCACTGCGATATTCGTGCGTTATCGTTCTCGGTTAACTGTCGCCTGTCGCACACTTAACCTAACACCCGCGTCGAAATGGCAATCTCGTGTTGGTGTCCCGACTCTGGGTCTCAGCAAGATTGCTTCGTTGCCCCAGTCGCGGGACACTCGTTGGACGCCGGTACCAACCTACGTTCGGCCAGTCCCAATAAGGGGACACGGAAATAATACGTTAATAAAATATTATGCGTAATATTTGACATTATAACTTTAATCTTTACGAATTTCTGTATCGGAAACACCTATAAAAAGTCTCGAACTCGGTATAATGTCCATAGTCTCGTATAAATTATTATTCGGCTCTCCTTAGCTAATTGGTTTAGATGTATGCTGAAAAACCTCGAGCGGCATGAGCCCGCCCATATACTTAAGTAGTACATTTTTAATTTACCATGAATAATATTAAACTTTTGCACGTATGTCAATTATATACAATAGATACGATTGTAAGTCTTACATATCACATTTTATTCATTAAATTCTTAGTATCTACAAATATCTGCTTAGTGTCCCGCAATTAGGACGTGTCCCGCCATTGGTACGTTTACTTTATTTGTCAACATGATTTACGAATATTGTGTTTAGCTTATGTTCACTCATATTTGAGTTTGGTGTATTAAATATAAAATATCTTCACAATTAAAGTGTACTAGTGCAATTAATAAATATACTAACGAAAAAATCATTGTGGAATCAATTATTTCGACCTTCTAACTTCTAACATGTGCAGCGGGTAATGATTTTTCAGGAAAAAACATTTTTAGTTGACGTAAGTGTCAAATTAAAAAAAAATTATTAATTAAAATGTATTAATGCAGGTAATTACCATTCTAAAATGATCTTATGGCAAATACAGGGTGTAACAAAACTCGTGAAGCTCCGAAGGCAGGGTGGTAGCTGGTGCCCACCCGAGTGCGCCTGTGAAATTTCAGCTCTGAAATCGCAAAAGTGTGGAAATGGCAGCCGATTGAAATTTGCCTGTCGGTGAGGGGTGCGTCGGACTCACACAGATGCAGAGCGTCGTAAGTCCCAAGTGCCGTCAGTCTTTTTTTTTTCGCGATGTAAGTTTCGCGCGAAGTTGCCGCGCAGTGGCGCGCGGCTGTCACGGCTGTCGCGGCTGTGTGCGTCCGTGTAGGCGATGGTCAATTGTTCGCTCGGAGCTCGGGCACGAAATTAGGTCCTGATGACTGACCGGCCGGATTAATGACCGGTTAAATATCGTAAAAATTATACTCTCACCTTGCCCTCACCTTGGTCTCCCCTTGCTCTCCCGCTGCTCTCCACCTTAATATCTGCTCTCCAATTCCATTCGACAGAGCAGACTTTTCTCTAGGATACGTTTTTTCAAAAAGACAAAACTTCAACATGTTTATAAAAAATTAAGGGAACGTTTGACGGGGGCGCGGAAAAAAACGTATTCTAGAGAAAAGTCTGCTCTATCGAATGGTATTGGTGAGAAGATGTTAAGGTGGAGAGCACGGGGAGAGCAACGGGAGAGCAGGGGGAGAGCAAGGGGAGAGAAGGAGGTGGGCGGGGGGAGAACAGGGGGAGAGTTCACTGCTCTCCTCTTGCTCTCCCCCCGCCCTCCCCCTGCTCGCCACCTGCTCTCCCTTTGCTCTCCCCTTGCTCTCCCCTTGCTCTCCCCCTGCTCTCCCCTTGCTCTCCCCTTGCTCTTCCCTTGCACTCCCTCTGCTCTCTCCTTGTTCTCCCTTTGCTCACCCCTTGCTCTCCCCCTGCTCTCCCCTTGGTCTCCCTCGGCTCTCCACCTGCTCTCCTCTTGCTCTCCCCTTGCTCGTCGAAAAAATCGTCACAACAGACCACCCTAGAGATCCGATTCAGAGGATTCTGAATCGTTCTAGCTGGTCGCCTCGAGGCCGATTTTTTTTAAATCTCCCCCATGAGTTTACCCCCATGGGGGGTGAAAAATGAAAATTAATAAATCGTCACAACGGACCACGATAGAAATCCGATTCAGAGGATTCTGAATCGTTCTAGCTGGTCGCCTCGAGGCCGATTTTTTTTAAATCTCCCCCATGTGTTTACCCCCATGGGGGGTGAAAAAATGAAAAGTAAAAAATCGTCACAACGGCCCACGCTAGAGATCCGATTCAGAGGATTCTGAATCGTTCTAGCTGGTCGCCTCGAGGCCGATTTTTGAGCCGGCAAGTGTTGAGGACAGGTGAGTCGTCGCGGCTTATCTCGATTCTCTTGATAACGCAAAGGACGGTTTTTTTTTGCTCCAGCAATTTCTAATCGACAGACATGCCGAGAAATGCCTTTTTATAAAAAAAAAAGGAAATTCACGGCAATGAGAACTGTGACCGAGAACGGTCCTCTAACGCTTCAACGTGGCTGCGGGATAGGCGGTGGCAGGCCGCGCGCAACGAGAAACCTTGCCAACGAAGAAAGCGTTCTGGATATGGTGGAAGAGCAACCAACCACCAGCACGCGCCGCGTATCGCGGGAACTGGGGATCTCCCACATGGCCGTTCACAGGATTCTCAAGGAAGCCGGGAGACACCCATTCCACATACTGCGCGTGCCAAAGCTCCAGCCACAAGACCACGCGGCGCGGCTGCAGTTTTGTACGTGGATAAGTAACCGTGTCGAGCAAAATCCCGATTTCGCCAACCACATATTATTCACCGACAAGTCGTCGTTTGGCCGGACGGGATCTTGGAACGCGCACAATTTCCATCGCTGGGCCGAAGTGAACCCACACATTACCGCGGAGGTGCGATCGGTGCAGCACCGGTTTTCTATCAATTTGTGGACGGGAATTATAGGAAACCGTGTCGTAAGTATCTCCACCGCAGAGTGGATAAGTGAAAATTAATAAATGAAAAATAATTAAATACTAGGCTAACTAAATACTAATTAAATACTAATAAGCTTATAACGCTAAATCGGGATCACGAAATTTATTTTTTCAAAATATCTACTATTAAACTATACCATCGTTCTCAAGTCGCATATTCTGCCCCTAAAATCAATGGCTACAACTCTTTTTTAGTTAACCAAGAGCAATGACGCGCGCGGACGGGGGGTGGCCAGCGTGGGAGGAACCTTGCAATTTTTTGTGAGAAAAAAAAATGGTCGATTTCGTAAAGTCTGAAAAAACTATCCGACGGCAAATTTTCTGCTGATTCCGAAAAGCACCGTGATTTGTCCAAAAAATAGAAAATTCGAGGGAAAAAATGCAAAAAAATATATATTTTTTCTGACAAACAGATGAATATCGCGATGTTAACCAATCAGAGGCCGAATAAATCGACAACAATGGTCACGTTGGCGCGAATTACGAACTTTTTAATAGAAGACTAGCGTTAAGCAGCACGGGCGCTAAAGCGCCCGTGTCCCTTTCTGTGGATTTTGACATTTGACATAAACGACAAAATGTCAATAGACGATCAGTGTGTCTGACGACACCGCCGACCAATCATAGCACGAATAGAACGGCTTCACATGAACATAGCTGACAGCCACCAACTCGATATTTCGATATTTCGAGTTAAAATCGCAACCATCTTTTTAAGTTAGGATTTAAAAAAAAACGGTATTTGACAGAACTGTCAAAGTTAACAAGAACAAATGAACTTGGACTCGGTCTAAGAGTCTTAGCCAATCACAGCACGAATAAACTGCTAACAATACTTTCCGTTACCCGTGAACTTTTTAAAATACATTTTTTAATTATATTTTGTTCGTGTACAGGTCGGCCCGTTTGAGTTGCCCCCACGGTTGACGGGACGACGGTATTTGCGCTTTTTGCGACGAGAGCTCGACGAGCTGCTGCGCGTGGCTGAGGTTCCCGACGAGGAAGTTCGACAAATTTGGTTTATGCACGATGGTGCTCCCCCCACAACACGCTCGAGGTTCGGGATTACCTCAATCAACGTTTCGAGGACCGGTGCATCGGTCGAGGACTAGCCGTGCCCTGGCCGCCACGATCGCCAGACCTCAACCCGCTAGATTTTTTTTTTTGGGGATGCGTTAAGGAGTCGGTGAATCGATGCGAAATCGATAACTATGCCGAACTGGAACAACGCATCGACACGGCTCCCCGAGTAGAAATTCTAGTCAGGCTGCCTGATGTCTGATCAGGGCCAGCTAGAATATTGGTAAGGCAGCACGGATCAGGCTTACCTTATATGAGTCGGGTCCGGGCCACGTCCGGTTTCAATAAGGGTTGCCCTATCAAGGCCGCCTGACGTAGTACGCATCAGGACCACGTCAGGCGAACGCAAGGCAGCCTGATATAAGGTTCGCCTTATTTTTACCTGACGTGACCCGAACTTGGCTCATATGTGGCAAGCCTAATCCGTGCTGCCTGACATAGTCGCATCAGGCCCAGATCAGGTGAATGTAAGGCAGCTTGATGTAAGGTTTGCCTTATTTTTACTTGACGTGGCCCGGAATTGGCTCAAGTATGGCAAGCCTGATCTGTGCTACCTGACGCAGTAAGCATCAGGGCCAAGTCAGGCAAACGCAAGGCAGCCTGATGTAGGGTCTGCCTTGTGTTTATCTGATGACGTGGGCCTAATGCTTACTACGTCAGGCTGCTTTGATAGGGCAACCTTTATCGAAATTAGAGATGGCCCGGACTTGACTCTTATATGTGGAAAGCCTGATCTGTGCTGCCTTACCCAATATATTGTAACGTAACGCCTTATACCCTGTAGGGAATTCGAATATAGCCGTTCGTACAACCGATCGGCATGTAAACACGCCGAACGGGCGGCCGAGCCGTTGGCTCGTCCGCATCACCAACGGTCCACGTACGTCACCAACGGTTCACGCACCGCGAGTGGGGAAACTCGCTCTATATAAGCGCGCCGTCCCGACACCGAGTATCCATTCCAATTTACACTTTCCTACCGAAAGCATCTCCATTATTCCATTTGCGAGTATCCATCCTAGATACCCGCAAATTCTCTGAGCAAAGCCCAGGCTCATCTAGTTGTAAGAACCCTTCCGTTTTGTCCTGCGATATTGTTTCGCCCGGCAAAACAAACCAAATTCCATTTTTGTCCTGCGATATTGTTTCGCCCGGCAAAATAAACAAAATTCCGTTTTCGTCCTGCGATATTGTTTCGCCCGGCAAAAATCCACTCCCACAATTTTTTGTCCTGCGATACCGTTTCGCCCGGCAAAGAATCGTAGTCCCCCATTTTTGTCCTGCGATATTGTTTCGCCCGGCAAAAAATTACATCCCTCCATTTTGTCCTGCGATATTGTTTCGCCCGACAAAATCTCCTTTCCCTAACTTTTGTCCTGCGATATAGTTTCGCCCGGCACAAGTTTTCGTCTTTAATTTTTTTTTGTCCTGCGATATTGTTTCGCCCGGCAAAAACACCTGTCCTAAACTTTTTCTTGTCCTGCGATATTGTTTCGCCCGACGAAAGAGTTACTCCTCCACCTTTTGTCCTGCGATATTGTTTCGCCCGACAAAAGTACCCGCATCCTATAAATTATTTGCGCTGCGATATCGCTTCGCCCTGCAAATAATTCCCATCCAGAATAGATCTCGATTCCCAGAAAAGATCCGACCCGCATTACCCGCCTAGTATCCTTTCCGAAATAATCACAAGACAATTCGTCCCACTGACCCAGTTTCGATCCTGACCATCCTTAAAGTCATAATCATAGCACACTATTTATCCGTCTCCTAAATTGCCCTCCCGCATATAAACAAAACCCCAATATAATTCCGCAATTTGCGCACGGGCTGGAGTATCGCTCTCCCCTCCGTCCGCGTCGACCAAAAAGACTCTGCACTCACACAATACGCCAGCCGTTATTTGTCAGAACTGATA
>CAXITY010000028.1:0-7500 GCA_964034905.1 Itoplectis maculator
CATGTAGACTCGGTCGCGGAGTATCAAAAACCTTTATTTTGTGCAAATGCATCGTTTTACATCGTTAAAACGCGTTTGACACCGATGCCGCGAGTGAAAAAGCGCCAATCAGCCAATTCGAGCTATCGCGTTTTGCGAGTGTTGCACGCATGTAAACTCGGTCGCCGAGTGTCAAAAACCTTGATTTTGTGCGAATCCATCGTTTTGCATCGTTAATACTCGTTTGGCACCGATGCCGCGAGTGAAAGAGCGTCATTAAGCCAAATCGAGAAATCGCGTTTTGCGAGGGTTGCACGCATGTAAACTCGGTCACCGAGTGACAAAAACCTTGATTTTGTGAATATGCATCCTTTTGCATCGTTAAAACTCGTTTAGCACCGATGCCGCGAGTGAAAAAGCGTCAAACAGCCGAACCGAGCAATCGCGTTTTGCGAGCGTTAAACGCATTTAAACTCGGTCTCCGACTGTCAAAAACTTTTGTTTTGTGCAAATGCATCGTTTTGCATCGTTGAAATTCGTTTAGCACTGATGCCGCAAGCAAAAAAGCTTCAAACAGGCAAATCGAGAAATCGCGTTTTGCCAGCGCTGCACGCAAGTAACTCGGTCGCCGAGTGTCAAAAACCTTGATTTTGTGCAAATGCATCGTTTTTCATCGTTGAAACTCGTTTGACACCGATGCCGCGAGCGAAAAACCGTCAATCAGCCAAATCGATAAATCACGTTTTGCGAGCGCTGCACGCATGTTAACTCGGTCGCCGAGTGTCAAAATCCTTAATTTTGGCACCGATGCCGCGAGTGACAAAGCGTCAATCAGCCAAATCGAGACATCGCGTTTTGCGAGCGTTGCACACATGTAAACTCCGTCACCGAGTGACAAAAACCTTTATTTTGTGCAAATGCATCGTTTTGCATCGTTAAAACTCGTTTGGCACCGATGCCGCGAGCGAAAAAGCGTCAAACAGCCAAATCGAGAAATCGCGTTTTGCGAGTGTTGCACGCAAGTAACTCGGTCGCCGTGTGTCAAAAACCTTTATTTTGTGCAAATGCATCGCTTTGCATCGTTGAAACTCATTTGGCACCGATGCCGCGAGTGAAAAAGCGTTAATCAGCCAAATCGAGAAATTGCGATTTGCGAGTGTTGCACGCATGTAAACTCGGTCACCGAGTGACAAAAACCTTTATTTTGTGAAAATGCATCGTTTTGCATCGTCAAAACTCGTTTGGCTTCGATGCCGCGAGCGAAAAACCGTCAATCAGCCAAATCGAGAAATCACGTTTTGCGAGTGCTGCGCGCATGTAAACTCGGTCACCGAGTGTCAAAACTTTTATTTTGTGCAAATGCATCGTTTTGCATCGTTGAAACTCGCTTGGCACCGATGCCGCGAGCGAAAACGCGTCAAACAGCCAAATCGAGAAATCGCGTTTTGCGAGTGTTGCACGCTTGTAAACTCGGTCTCCGAGTGTCAAAAACCTTTATTTTGTGCAAATGCATCGTTTTGCATCGTTGAGACTTGTTTAACACCGATGCCGCGAGCGAAAAACCGTAAATCAGCCAAATCGATAAATCACGTTTTGCGACCGTTGAACGCATGTAAACTCGGTCGCCGAGTGTCAAAAACCTTGATTTTGTGCAAATCCATCGTTTTGCATCGTTGAAACTCGTTTGGCACCGATGCCGCGAGTGAACGAGCGTCAAACAGCCAAATCGAGCCATCGCGTTTTGTGAGCGTTGCACGCATGTAAACTCGGTCGCCGAGTGTCATAAACCTTGATTTTGTGCAAATCCATCGTTTTGCATCGTTGAAACTTGTTTGGCACCGATGCCGCGAGTGAAAAAGCGTCAATCAGCCAAATCGAGCCATCGCGTTTTGTGAGCGTTGCACGTATGTAAACTCGGTCGTCGAGTGTCAAAAACCTTGATTTTGTGCAAATCCATCGTTTTGCATCGTTGAAACTTGTTTGGCACCGATGCCGCGAGTGAAGAAGCGTCAAACAGCCAAGTCGAGCCATCGCGTTTTGTGAGCGTTGCACGCATGTAAACTCGGTCGCCGTGTGTCAAAAACCTTTATTTTGTGCAAATGCATCGTTTTGCATCGTTGAAACTCGTTTGGCACCGATGCCGAGAGTGAAAAAGCGCCAATCAGTCAAATCGAGCCATCGCGTTTTGCGAGCGTTGCGCGCATGTACACTCGTTCGGCGAGTGTCAAAAGCCTTAATTTTGTGCAAATCCATCGTTTTGCATCGTTAACACTCGTTTGGCACCGATGCCGCAAGTGAAAAAGCGTTAATAAGCCAAATCGAGAAATCGCGTTTTGCGAGCGTTAAACGCATTTAAACTCGGTTGCCGAATGTCAAAAACTTTTATATTGTGCAAATGCATCGTTTTGCATCGTTGAAACTCGTGTGGCACCGATGCTGCGAGTGAAGAAGCGCCAATCAGCCAATTCGAGCTATCGCGTTTTGCGAGTGTTGCACGCATGTAAACTCGGTCTCCGAGTGTCAAAAAACTTTATTTTGTCCAAATGCATCGTTTTGCATCGTTGAGACTTGTTTGGCACTGATGCCGCAAGCGAAAAAGCGTCAATCAGCCAAATCGAGAAATCGCATTTTGCGAGCGCTGCACGCATGTAAACACGGTCGCTGAGTGTCAAAAACTTTTATTTTGTGCAAATGCATTGTTTTGCATCGTTGAAACTCGTTTGGCACCGATGCCGCGAGTGAAAAAGCCTTAATAAGCCAAATCGAGAAATCGCGTTTTGCGAGCGTTGCACGCATGTAAACTCGGTCGCCGAGTGTCAAAAACCTTGATTTTGTGCAAATCCATCGTTTTGCAGCGTTGAAACTCGTTTGGCACCGATGCCGCGAGTGAACGAGCCTCAAATAGCCAAATCGAGCCATCGCGTTTTGTGAGCGTTGCACGCATATAAACTCGGTCGCCGAGTGTCAAAAACCTTTATTTTGTTCAAATGCATCGTTTTGCATCATGGAAACTCGTTTGGCACCGATACTGCGAGTGAACAAGCGTCAATCAGCCAAATCGGGAAATCGCGTTTTGCGAGTGTTGCACGCATGTAAACTCGGTAGCCGAGTGTCAAAAACCTTGATTTTGTGCAAATCCATGGTTTTGCATCGTTGAAACTCGTTTGGCACCGATGCCGCGAGCGAAAAACCGTCAATCATCTAAATCGAGAAATCACGTTTTGCGAGCGCTGCACGCATATAAACTCGGTAGCCGAGTGTCAAAAACTTTTACTTTGTGCAAATGCATCGTTTTGCATCGTTGAAACTCGTTTAGCACCGATGCCGCGAGCGAAAAACCGTAAATCAGCTAAATCGATAAATCACGTTTTGCGACCGTTGAACGCATGTAAACTCGGTCGCCGAGTGTCAAAAACCTTGATTTTGTGCAAATCCATCGTTTTGCATCGTTGAAACTCGTTTGGCACCGATGCCGCGAGTGAACGAGCGTCAAACAGCCAAATCGAGCCATCGCGTTTTGTGAGCGTTGCACGCATGTAAACTCGGTCGCCGAGTGTCATAAACCTTGATTTTGTGCAAATCCATCGTTTTGCATCGTTGAAACTTGTTTGGCACCGATGCCGCGAGTGAAAAAGCGTCAATCAGCCAAATCGAGCCATCGCGTTTTGTGAGCGTTGCACGTATGTAAACTCGGTCGTCGAGTGTCAAAAACCTTGATTTTGTGCAAATCCATCGTTTTGCATCGTTGAAACTTGTTTGGCACCGATGCCGCGAGTGAAGAAGCGTCAAACAGCCAAGTCGAGCCATCGCGTTTTGTGAGCGTTGCACGCATGTAAACTCGGTCGCCGTGTGTCAAAAACCTTTATTTTGTGCAAATGCATCGTTTTGCATCGTTGAAACTCGTTTGGCACCGATGCCGAGAGTGAAAAAGCGCCAATCAGTCAAATCGAGCCATCGCGTTTTGCGAGCGTTGCGCGCATGTACACTCGTTCGGCGAGTGTCAAAAGCCTTAATTTTGTGCAAATCCATCGTTTTGCATCGTTAACACTCGTTTGGCACCGATGCCGCGAGTGAAAAAGCGTTAATAAGCCAAATCGAGAAATCGCGTTTTGCGAGCGTTAAACGCATTTAAACTCGGTTGCCGAATGTCAAAAACTTTTATTTTGTGCAAATGCATCGTTTTGCATCGTTGAAACTCGTGTGGCACCGATGCTGCGAGTGAAGAAGCGTCAAACAGCCAAATCGAGCCATCGCGTTTTGTGAGCGTTGCACGCATGTAAACTCGGTTGCCGAGTGTCAAAAACCTTGATTTTTTGCAAATCCATCGTTCTGCATCGTTGAAACTCGTTTGGCACCGATGCCGCGAGCGAAAAACCGTCAATCAGCCAAATCGAGAAATCACGTTTTGCGAGCGTTGCACGCATGTAAACTCGGTCGCCGAGTGTCAAAAACCTTGATTTTGTGCAAATCCATCGTTTTGCATCGTTGAAACTCGTTTGGCACCGATGCCGCGAGTGAAAAAGCGTCAATCAGCCAAATCGAGAAATCGCGATTTGCGAGTGTTGCACGCATGTAAACTCGGTCGCCGTGTGTCAAAAACCTTTATTTTGTGCAAATGCATCGTTTTGCATCGTTGAAACACGTTTGGCACCGATGCCGAGAGTGAAAAAGCGCCAATCAGTCAAATCGAGCCATCGCGTTTTGCGAGCGTTGCGCGCATGTACACTCGTTCGGCGAGTGTCAAGAGCCTTAATTTTGTGCAAATCCATCGTTTTGCATCGTTAACACTCGTTTGGCACCGATGCCGCGAGTGAAAAAGCGTTAATAAGCCAAATCGAGAAATCGCGTTTTGCGAGCGTTGCACGCATGTAAACTCGGTGGCCGAGTGTCAAAAACCTTGATTTTGTGCAAATCCATCGTTTTGCATCGTTGAAACTCGTTTGGCACCGATGCCGCGAGTGAACGAGCCTCAAAGAGCCAAATCGAGCCATCGCGTTTTGTGAGCGTTGCACGCATGTAAACTCGGTCGCCGAGTGTCAAAAACCTTTATTTTGTTCAAATCCATCGTTTTGCATCGTTGAAACTTGTTTGGCACCGATGCCGCGAGTGAAAAAGCGTCAATCAGCCAAATCGAGCCATCGCGTTTTGCGAGCGTTGCGCGCATGTACACTCGGTCGCCGAGTGTCAAAAACCTTGATTTTTTGCAAATCCATCTTTTTGCATCGTTAACACTCGTTTGGCACCGATGCCGCGAGTGAAAAAGCGTCAAATAGCCAAACGAAGCCATCGCGTTTTGCGAGCGTTGCACGCATGTAAACTCGGTCGACGAGTGTCAAAAACCTTGATTTTGTGCAAATCCATCGTTTTGCATCGTTAACACTCGTTTGGCACCGATGCCGCGAGTGAAAAAGCGTCAATAAGCCAAATCGAGAAATCGCGTTTTGCGAGCGTTGGAAGCATGTAAACTCGGTCACCGAGTGACAAAAACCTTGATTTTGTGCAAATCCATCGTTTTGCATCGTTAACACTCGTTTAGCACCGATGCCGCGAGTGAAAAAGCGTCAAACAGCCGAACCGAGCAATCGCGTTTTGCGAGCGTTAAACGCATTTAAACTCGGTCTCCGACTGTCAAAAACTTTTGTTTTGTGCAAATGCATCGTTTTGCATCGTTGAAATTCGTTTGGCACTGATGCCGCAAGCAAAAAAGCTTCAAACAGCCAAATCGAGAAATCGCGTTTTGCCAGCGCTGCACGCAAGTAAACTCGGTCGCTGAGTCCAAAAAACTTTCATTTTGTGCAAATCCATCGTTTTGCATCGTTGAAACTTGTTTGGCACCGATGCCGCGAGTGACAAAGCGTCAATCAGCCAAATCGAGACATCGCGTTTTGCGAGCGTTGCACACATGTAAACTCGATCGCCGAGTGTCAAAAACATTTATTTTGTGCAAATGCACCGTTTTGCATCGTTGAAATTCGTTTGGCACTGATGTCGGAAGCGAAAAAGCGTCAATCAGCCAAATCGAGAAATCGCGTTTTGCGAGCGCTGCACGCAAGTAACTCGGTCGCCGAGTGTCAAAAACCTTGACTTTGTGCAAATGCATCGTTTTGCATCGTTGAAACTCGTTTGACACCGATGCCGCGAGCGAAAAACCGTCAATCAGCCAAATCGATAAATCACGTTTTGCGAGCGCTGCGCGCATGTTAACTCGGTCGCCGAGTGTCAAAATCCTTAATTTTGGCACCGATGCCGCGAGTGACAAAGCGTCAATCAGCCAAATCGAGAAATCGCGTTTTGCGAGCGTTGCACACATGTAAACTCCGTAACCGAGTGACAAAAACCTTTATTTTGTGCAAATGCATCTGTTACGTCGCGATTGGTGATTTATTTGGGTTAGCGACACCAGATTTTCGGGGAGATGTTCCCGTATTATCGTCACAACCCAACAAACGCGGTTGTGTTCCGTTTTGAGCCTACCTTTCCAGGCAAAAACTCGGGAAGGAACTTTGAAAGAGTATTTCTGAATTAACGCAAATGATTTGTGATCCAAGCTTACCCTGATTTAATTTAATGGAATGGAGACGTAACGAAATCCGGATGAACAATTGGATGAGGATGAAAACGTTGATTCCTTCGACCGTTTCCTCAAATGGACTCGAACGTGCTCCGTTGTTAAAACGAATGGATGAATGAATGCTGGTTTGGTGAAATAATGCCGGGTTTAGACACTGACTGGTTGATGATGGAATGATTTATTTTAATGAAAATTGTCGAACTGTATTATTTTCTTTTGTTTTAAATTTTTATCACTTCGAATATTGGTTTACATAAAATTCGATGGACCAATACCACTTAGATTCACAATCAATTTCTCACAAATGTTTCCCTCGCACAAACCTCACAGTCACAGTTTCCGAAAATAATGTTGTCTTTTTTTAAAATGATTCACTTGGGCTTACAGAAAATTCACTGGATGCCAAATACAATTTTATTTTTATTTCGTTCACGGATTTTCGATGTTCGTTTAAATTCGCTGTTTTAAAAAAATGGACATTTGGTCTTTTTTAAATAAATGGATAAATTGGGAAAAATTCCCCACGGATTTTTACGGAACAAATAATTCACGCACTTTAGTATCTTTCACAATGTTTCCCTTACAAAACGTTGAATTCAATTTCTCGAACTTAAGAATCGATTCGAAATACTCGGGAAGTACCGACTCGTAACTTTCGGAGGTTCAATGAGCACTGATTCGTCCCGGTCAATTAGTCGCGCTGGTGTTCCCGTCTTATTGCTTATCACCTAATTTATACACCTTGCTGCACTCGGATTAACACTCCCCGCTGTTGCCTGCTGGTGGGGGTAGTGGTCGCGCGGTGGCTACGCGCCTTATCGCCTCCCGCCGCCCGCGCATCCACTAACCCGCGTTGCACTTCTTATCTTTTCTGCGCTCCTGGTCGCTTGACTCTTTCTTTCCTGGCTAAACTTCATTAAATAGGCTCCCCCTTCCGCAAATAATCTATT
>CAXITY010000028.1:10000-45624 GCA_964034905.1 Itoplectis maculator
CTTCTTCCCCAATCTCGTAATTAAATATCCGTAAATTAATTGAAGGCTTAATGGGTCCAACACAGAACTTGGTGCCCTCATAAAAATATTTTTAAAAGAATGACTGCATCCAGGACATATGAGCTTTAACTTTGTTGATAAAAGCTGATAAGTCTTTTCTCGCCAAGTTTCAATGAAATCCCTCATCCCAATGATCCCCCGAGTCGGCGGAAATTCCCCTCTTTCAGATTTAACTTCTTCATTGTTCAAATTTCCCTGATTTAATCCTTGAGCAAAAGTATGTCCCAATTCTTCCGTGGACCTCATGAAATATGCTTCACATCTCTCCCGCCGTATTTGTCCCCCTTTTGCGGAATATTCTTTGAACACTGATGTCTCCCCAATTATCTGATATTCATGATACCAAAATAAATTTTCAATTTTCTTGTATTCTTGCCGTATATCCCCTTTTTGACCTTGACCCTCTTGAGCATCTTTATGACGTTTGGCCACGAACTTTACAATTTTATATCGTTCCGAATTGTTTTCTGTTTCTTTTATATATGTTTTTTTTGCATTGATATTTGGTTTTGGATTTCCCTTCTTTGCATACAAATACAATTTAAAAACTAAATGAAATCGATTATAATCTTTTGGCAATTCGTATCTTTTTCCATTGAATTTTACCCAATTTATTCCCTTGATTGGGATCTTTTTTATTTCTTGTGTTTCTTTACATAAATACCTGATGAACTTCTTGTAACGATTGAAATACAAGGCATCCTCCACCCGTGAGTTCGTTTGATTGGAAATAATCCCAATTTGAAAATCCTGGAACTCCAACCAGGTCCGCGCTCTCCTTATTTGTCCTCTTTCCTCGTAACCCATGATTCGGTCACCCCAACGGATTTCAGCCCTAATAAAAAAAACAAAAGAACATAGGGGCGGGGAGAATTTTTTATATCTCCCCTTTGGATGGCAGGAATGGATACACCCCAGTTTTGACTGATTTCTTTACTCGTTTCTTTCCTTGACTGTTTTCTTTCATGTCCTCTTCCGACTCTATTTCTTCCTTCACATTTTCTTCCTCCCGGTTATTTATAATAATTACTTGAGAGGAAGATTTAGCACCTTCCTCATTTTTTGCTTGCTTCTTATCAGTCTTCCTTTCTTTAATGTGTGATTCTTTTCCTCGATGTATATGCAATAACAATCCGGTTACAGAATCCCAAATTGCCCCTATTAAATAAACGGACCATCCGTACACACTATGTAAAGCATACCCATGAATTATAGTATCTACTGCTAATTTCACTCCCTTTAAAACCATCATAACTCCTATCAAACCTGCGCTGATATGTCCAAACATCATAAATTTATCCCATGTCTTTGCCCAAGCAGTCTCGACAATTTTCATGACTTCTGGTCCTTTTAACAAATTGATAATCGACCCACCTTGACTTACTGATTCCTTTCCCATCATTTCCCTAGTCAGGCTATTAACAATTGCCGGTTGCTCCACAGGAAACATGACATACTCCCTTAATTTTTCTAAATCTGCTGCTGAATATATTCCACTTGTTGCCAATGCCTGCGTATCCTTATATTTCCAAGTTGCTTTTGTCATGGGTTTAATAATTTCTGGTGCAAACGCACGTACCGGCTCAGGATGCATTGAATACCATTCTTCATCAATGTAATATGTAGGAGGCACTAATCTATTGCAACTAATCTGCATTCCAGTTTTTTGCAGAACATGCGTCTTCGGGGACATAAAATACGTTTCATTATCCAGACTCACCGGCAATTGCTTATAACACTCATTTAATTTCTTCATTCGTACATCCACTGGTATGCATTTTACAATGTGCACTACTTCCCCTGCAAGAACTGCCATGTATCCTGGTCCTCTCATGAGATAGTATGCAAACTCATCCGGGGATTGTGCAGCTATTGCCAACCTATTTTTTAACATTTCTCTCTCCAAGTTACATTTATGCATGATTACATCATGATATAATCCCCGTATCTCCGTACGAAGATGTCTTTCCACGAACACGAATTTCGAATTAACATATGCAAACATATCCATATTGCCGATGTCCATTGGTTCTGCCTTCAAATACCCTTCTCCGTTCTGAATTTCATGAATCAAAAGTCTAGGATGCTCAGTTCGTGTCAAAGTTTGCCCACATACCACTATTGTAGACAAGGTCATAAGGGCAAAGGTAATATCTGATTGGACCAATGAAAATATCGGTTTAGAATTTTCCCCTATAATTTTCTGCGCAATTCCTTCGTAAAGTATTCCATACTGCCGGGCCCCACAAGTTTGCATAGGTATAGCATTCCAAAAACTCGGGCCTCCATCCACATCTATACATTGTCCATTGCTTAATGGACATCGTACCCCTGATCTCAGGTATACCTTGCTGTTTTCGAGACTTACTCTAGCCCGGTAATCCCTGAGTGAGACAGTTACTTCTCCAACTACAGCAACTGTACCCCATCCTCCAAAAGGATCAGAATACCAAGTTCCCTCACACGTTCCATCGGTTTCCACCCGTCCTCCCAATGTTACTGAATATGATTTCGTATAATTTGGCTTTATTCCGGTTATTTGTGCCTCCTTCAACTCTAATATCCCATAATCATACATTCGATTACAAGCTTCTCTTGTTACTTCCATTACATATGATCCCACGGAAACGATGCTATTATGTGAATGCATCCCACACCTAAATATAGTTCTTCGAATTCTTACCTTACATTGTCTCACCTGGATTGATGTAAACTCATTCAGTTGTAGAAATTGGATTTGTACATTGCTCACGTTCACAGCAGGAATGTGGATTTCACACTCCTCAATCCCCAGCAAGGACACAGTGGTGATATTAGAACCGGATGAGCCACATTCATAGGCCAGAATCCCATTGCTCCATCTGGGCATGATCCACAGCCAAATCCCCATCAGGACAACCATCCTTTCCAACCTCATCCTTCGACCTCCCTCCTTCCGACCGACCTTCCCTTTTTGAATATTCCTTTCTCTTGGAATATATATCTTTTTATTTAATCTCATGCATTAAATGATCAATTTATTATTCAAAGAAAGACTTCTTAAATTCGCCGTTCTACCTAATTTATTCGGGATTAGGATAATTCTAGGTCTCCATTTCCTCCTTTTCTTGTTATAATCATTTAACATTATTTTATTGTTTTTAATCATATATTTCTACTTTTTGTGACCCAATATAATAAATTTTGACTACATTCAATCTTATAAACTTGTCTACATTTTTTTTATTTCTTCTCATGTCGCTCCCGCTGTTTTCCATTCAGAATTCCCACACCTGTCTCAAATGTTTACGCACATCGATCAAGGTTGACATCAATGCTTCTCCTATGGCCTGGTCCAATATGGCATGGCTCCCCAACATCCGGATCACAGGCTTGGTTTCCACGGTCATCAGGACTTGATATCGTCGCTTGAGCCTCGACCAGCTCCAATCCATGGAAATTCCGAATTCCGCCAATGTTTCTTGGGCATCCTTGAGCAAGAATATTATCTCTTGTCCTTCACGGTGGTTCTTTGTCGTTTCCAGTCGCCAAATTTGATGTCCAATCGTGCCCAACCCCATTCGTCGGGCCGCCCTTGTATAATCAGGATGACGACTATTGAGACTGGGAATCATCATCCTGTCAAATTCCTCCCGTCTATCCATTAGGCCTACTTCCGTCGGATTGTTGCTCCAGGCTCTTCCCAGATACGCTCTGGTGTCCTTTACTGCGCGCAATATGGCCACTCGAATCGTGGACTCCGCCAACTCTCCAATCGCATAACCCCTGATCTCTGGGGTAGTTGTCACGGTCACTTCAACGCCTATTCCTCTCCTTCCACCGGTCACGATCTGGGTTGCCGTTATTCCGAATGTTTTGAGTGCAGCGCACATATCCCGAAAATTTCTTCCCATGTCAGTACACCGACATTCCCTGAACTTATTTTCAAATTCCCTGATCAGCGTGTCAAGAGTTCGCAGACACATCCGTCTAGCGGGGACCAACATGTCCAACTTGTCAGAATCCCGCCGAACGGTCAGAATTGGAGTCCAATTCTCCTGTCCCTCGTCGCTGCCAATTCTGGCCTCAGCGGCTGGCCTGAATCCCCTCAGATACATATTGGATCCTGCAATGTGATTTCCCTGAAGTTTTCTGTTCCTTTCTCCCTCATTTCCACCTCTCGCTTTTCTCCTCTTCCAGTCACCAATAGCTTATTATTACAAATGTATCTTCTTATATTTAAGGTTTTAATGATTCTACCAAATATTCTTATTTTTAATCGTTACGATATTTTTCAAGCAATGCTTCAATCCTTAATTCAACCAAGAAACTTTTCATAGTTGAAACCCTCATTGCAAATGATGGCGCTCCCAACTGATATGAATGACAGAAAATTTTCGGTCCACCCTCTAAATACATTGATACTTTCGCATATTCTTCCTTAGTACTGGGTTCCTGAATTTCCTGTTTTAACACTAAACCAACTGCTCCTAAACCAATTTCCAGTTCCTCCTGATAACCTTTAAACTCCTCTGGTGTCAAATTTTCTCCTACGACTTCAAGTCGCTTATCCAACCGCAGAATTATTCGGCGGATTCGTGATATCGTGGATTCACTTGGTTCTGCTGCTAATACTTCTCCTTCTCCCTCAGCAGTTTTAGCTTCTATAGCCTCTTGCCCGAAATAATTATTTATTTCTTCCTGCGGGTTTTCCCCTATCTGATGCATCATCCTCAAACCATCTTCCGCAGTTAACTTTATGGCTGTTCTTCTGGTCGGCCCGATCCCTCTTCCAATTATGTTTCCAATTTCTACTCGAAAGGCATATCTCTGATGTATGGTCTGAGTCACTAATTCTTCCTCAATGTAAGCTGGTACTCCTTTGTGTCTGCGTGTCGCCTCATCGTAAAGTTCTGCCACTGGGTTTTTTCCAATCACCCTCATGATTCTTTTACCTACAATTTGATTTAACTTCATGAGCTTATCTGGCCTGACCTTCCTTATTACCTTATCATTTTTCATTTTATTAATATTCAACTTCGATTGTTACAATGTCAATTCCCACCAATGGGGTGCGGATATCCACTTTCCAGATTCTAACCAAGTGTCGTCTTACAGCGTGCAGCGTTCGGACCAGTGCGCATCCTAATGCCTCCGTTATACAATCTTTTTGTATCGACACTCGCGTTACCGGTTTTGTCTGAGTAATTACTGTGGCATTCCATATTGGTCCCCTCATCTCCCATTCATGTTCCATGCTTATTCCAAATTCGGCAAATATCGCTCGCAAAGCTCCTAATGCTTGGCCTACATCACCCATACACAGATAACTTTCATTTCCCTCCATATACCAGGTAAAATGGTCAATCATTCTTAAACACAAACGTTTTGCGGTTAATTCTGTGTCCCCACCCTCTTCCTCAGTCAACCCTTTTCCCCACTGCAATTGTCCTTTCGTTTTTTCAGTTGGGTGTACCCACCAGTGCTTTATCAAGTTTGCTTGTATTTCTTTAATTATGGCTATCAAGGCAATAGCTAATCCTGTTTCCAACCGATTTTCCCTTCTTTCAACGATTATTTCTGGTTCTGTTCTCGCAGCTAATCTTACACTATATATATTTATTATTTTAACACAAGAGTCTACCATTTCTATGCCTACGCTCTTTAAGGTAGCCTTTGTATCTTCAAAAATGCGAACAATATCGTTAAATCCTACATGTTCCTCACTACCAGATATCACCGACACTATCTGACTCAAGATTTTCAGGCACATTCGCCTGACCGGCACATCCATATTAATTTTTTTATTGGGTCCCCGACAGGTATATTTAAATTCGAATTCCGTTATTTCCCTCAAGGATCCAGTGGTGACCACCTCCGTTATTGGCCTTGCTCGCTCTTCATCAGGCAAAGTTCTACTGCTTACTTTTCTCCACATCTGTAATTGGAGACCGTTCATTAACATTATTGCCCCGTTCCATTATTTTACGGCTTTGTTGGTGTCGGTATAATGTGAGAATGTTTCAAACGATTTGCATGTACTATTTGGGTAGTATTATTCTTGATTTCTATCTTTATATTTTGAGCGCTTAATATTTCAACAATTTTAAATGGACCAGAATAATGATTTCCCAATTTCTTTGGTTTCGGTCCCTGTTGAAGAAACACATAATCTCCGACTGTAAACTCTTTTGAATTGGCTTTTTTATCATAAAGTTTTTTTGATTTTTCTTTTGACGTGATTAAATTGGCCTTAGCAATTTCTCGGATTTCATGAAGTTGAGTGACGAGTTTTATTAGATAATCATCATATGTAGGTAATTTATCTTCGACATGTAATGGTTCGCTAGAGGGTATTCTCGCAATTTTTCCAAATACCAATTCAAAGGGCGTGTGTTTTGTCCCTTCATGAACACAAGTGTTATAATTAAAGATAGCCAATTCGACCCATTCATCCCAATCGTATTCCCGATCCACATATTGTTTGAGATATTCTCCCAATGCATGATGTGATCGCTCCAATGATCCATTTGATTGTGGATGAAAAGCTGTAGTTCGAAATCTTTTAATTTTGAATCTTTTTGCTACTCGTTTAATCAATCCACTCAAAAAGTTCCGACCCTGATCGGTGAGTATAGCTCTCGGTGGTCCAAATATGCTAATAAAATGTTTTACTAATGCGTCTGCAATTGTGACTGAGGTAGCATTCTCCAATGGTATTGCCAAACAAAACTTAGTTAATTGATCCTGAATTGTTAAAATGTACTCGTTTCCCCGCCTGGTCTTGGGGATTGGTCCCACAATATCTAATGCCACCTTATCAAAAGCTATTCCAGGAGTATCCGTTATTACCATGGGTTGTTTGGTCTTTATCCGCACACACTTTTTTAATTGGCAAGACAAACATTGTTGAATGAACCGTTGAATATCCATTTTCATATTTTCCCAATAATAATTGTGTCGAATTCTGTTATATGTTTTCGAGACTCCTCGATGCCCTCCTACTGCGGTGCTATGCATTTCTTGTATTATCCCCTCTCTGTCTTCCTTCTTGGGATACCGAATCACACCATGACAGACAATAACTTTTACTGAACTTCCCTCAAATCCCTGTCTAAGCTCAGTCAATATGTTTTCCCAAGGGATATTCTTGACGAACTCCGTTTGTGCTAGGCTTACACTTTGCAAACCTGATGATTCCATATAGTCCCGTAATCCCTTAATGACTCTTTTTACATGTGCAAGTATCAGCGTTGGTCCTTCTCCTGAATTATTACTTATTGGTAGACCAACATGAATACGACTTCCTCTTTTTACGATGCTAACTGTTCCTATCTCTAAATTTGGAAAATATGGCAATTCATTGCGCTCCATTAATCTTCGCGACCCCTGATCCAATGGTTCCCCCTTAATATCTAGGAAATATGTCAAGGTATCCTTTCGTGTAAAGAACAAATCCCTGGACTGAATAATATTGTTTTGTTCCCTTATTCCTGCTCCGGTGGTAACTATTTCTTCTTGTCGGTCAACGATTGGTTCTTCATTTGCACTTTCTTCATCCGTTTCAATCACTGATTTCTTTATTTCTGAGGAAACCCGTCTGCTTTTACTGGATATTTCTACTTCATCTTTGGATGGTGAAATTTTTTTATTAGATTCCCCAACCTTTTTGAATTGTTGGGACTTGTGATTCTTAGAACATCCTGCCTGTCGTTTTGATTTTTTTACTGGCTTAATACTTTTCTGTTGGAGTTCCATTTTATTTTGTTGAGATTGGGACAATTGTAACTCCCTTTTAGATTCCTCCAACGCCCTCGCTTGTCCCCGCGTCATCATTCTTGTTTGTGATTTGTCTTTATTATTTTGACCATCTACAACTCTTGCTCTGGTTACCGCTATTTTCCCATCGGTGGCTACGAGATTGTCCTCATCTCTCATTGCCTCAATTTTTTCCTCTATTTCCAAAGAGTCCCACCATTGTTGCTCATACTTAGTTTCCCTCTCTTCTACCCCTATTTCTTCATCACTTTCCCCATCGTACTCCCTATCTTCTAACAGGACCATAATTTGAGTATCAGTCAATTCCGCATCACTGTCTACTACGAAAATTTCACTATCATCTTCTACAGGTGCTGTATCTACTGGATTCCGAGAGAGAGCATCCGCATTAACATTTGACACTCCAGCCTTATATACAACCTCATAATCATATTCTGCTAATTTTAATCTCCATCTTAGGACACGCGCATTTCCGTCCCTGCACGTTCTAAACCACATTAAAGGCTTATGGTCGGTCACCAATGTAAATGTCCTTCCATATAAATATGGACGATAATGAAGCACACTATAGACAATTGCAAGTGCTTCCTTCTCATAGGTATCATATCGCCTCTCTATCTCATTTAATGTACGTGAAGCATAAGCTATTGGTCTATCCTCCCCGATCTTTCCTTGTGATAGTATTCCTCCAATAGCATATCCAGACGCGTCAGTTGTCACGATAAATTTTTTTGAAAAATCTGGGAAAGCGAGCACTGGCTCCATGCATAAACAATCCTTAAGTTTTTCAAAGCTTTCTTCTTGCATATTTCCCCAACTAAAGGGCTCATCAGATTTCAAAAGTAAAGTTAATGGCTTCGCTAATTTCGCGTATCCTTCAATAAATCTTCGATAGTATCCCGTTAACCCTAAAAATTGTCTAATATTTTTAACATTTTGTGGTCGTGGAAATTCTTTTACTGCTTTTATCTTCTTGGGATCAGGCTTTAATCCATCCTCTCCTATCAGATGTCCTAAATAACCAACCTCTTTTTTTAAAAACTCGCATTTATCCGGTTGTAACGTTAAGTTAGCTCTTTTTAATCGCTCGAACAATTTTTTACATTTTTCCTCGTGTTCTTCTAAACTCCGTGCGTATACTACGATATCATCTAAATAAACAAATAATTCTTGTCCCTGTAACCCTATTAATGCCATGTCCATTGCTCTTTGAAAGGTTGGTGGAGCGTTTTTCAGACCCATCGGCATTCGTACGTATTCATAATGCCCGTAAGGTGTTGTAAATGCAGTTTTATGGCAATCATCCGGGTGCATTTTAATCTGGTAAAATCCGGATGCTAGGTCAAACACCGAAAAATATTTTGCTCCCCCTAACTGATCTAATATCCCCTCAATATTCGGCAATGGATAAGCATCACCAATAGTTTTTTCGTTTAACTGCCTAAAATCAAGCACCACGCGCCATCGCTTATTTCCTTGTGAATCTGGTTTTTTGGGTACAACCCACAGCGGCGTATTATAGGGTGAGTTCGACGGTCTTATCACTCCTGTTTCTAGCATTTCTCCGACTTGCTTACGGATTACTTCCTTATGGACTTCCGGGAATCTATATTGTTTAGAGTTCACTGGGTATTCATCCGTGGTTGGTATCCGATGCATTACAACATCCGTAGCCCCCAATCCTTCCTCCGGCAAATGAAATATTTCTGCGTTTTCCCGAACAAGTTCTTCCACCGCAGATATCTCATCACCAGATAAATGTTCCAATCTCAGTAATTCTCGCACTTTTTCATATCGATCCTCGTCTATTGTTCGCTCTTTAAGGATAAAACACCTTTCTTCAGTTAAAAATCTCATTCCTACTAGCGGTCCTGAATATTCATACGCATGCGTCGACCTTGCTTTACTATCCCAATTGGTTTTACAGGTCGACACAAGTGGACTATTACCACCCATTTCCCTCTTTTCTTTTATTTGCGGGCCCCTATACTTGATTATTTTGTTGAATGATTGATATAAAAACAAAATTACTAAAAATAACATTAAATACTTTCTTTTGTCAACTCCCATTGATTCTTGAGCTGACTTGCTTACTCCCGTTGATCCTTCAAAATCTCTATCTTTTTCCTGTTCAAAATCCCCGGTTTTCCTTACGAATTCTTCATTCACGTCAATGTCTACTTTACCCTGGTCCAACTCTTCCTGGGTAATTCCCTGAATCTCTGCCTCCACTATACACAGATTTTTCCTCGGATTTTCTCTTTCTTCGGGATGCCAATCCTCAGACTGCATTTTTATCTCCACAGAATTCAAATCTTTCCTCTCCTCCGACCATTGCATATCTCCCTCTATTGGACTTTGACTCTCGAACTGAACTTTTCTTTCTGCAAAATTTTGATTTTCTCTCTCCCTTGTACGCTGCACTAGACTCTGATTTACAAACTGATCTTTTCTGTCTACGGGGTTATAATTTTCTCTCTCCTCTATACATTGTTTTTCTCTCTCAACTGGATCCTGGATTTCAAATTGAATTTTCCTCCCTACAACACTTTGGTTTTCCCCCTCCTCTTTATGCTGCACTGGACTCTGATTTTCAAATTGAACTTTTCTCTCTACAGGGTTATGATTTTCTCTCTCCTCTATACATCGCTTTTCTTTCTCAACTGGATTCTGAATTTCAATTTGAATTTTTCTCTCTGTAGGACTTTGGTTTTCACCCTCCTTTTTACGCTGCACTGGACTCTGATTTACAAATTGAACTTTCCTCTCTACAGGGTTATGATTTTCTCTCTCCTTTTTACTTCGCTTTTCTCTCTCAACTGGATTCTGGATTTCAATTTGAATTTTTCTCTCTACAGGACTTGGAATCTTGGTCGTTATTTCCTCTCTTATTCCCTGACTTAAATCCATACTCGTCCGATACCTCTCCATCGTCATCGACTGATTTCTCATTAATTTACCATACTCCGGAATTGGGATTAGATCTAGTACTGGTATCTCTACTGTGACTTTATTGTTATGATTATTGGTTACATACACGTACGCTTTCCCTCTCCGATTTTGCACTAAATCTTGATGGATTTTTATTCCATTTCCAGCCATTAAAGTGGGCAAATATCCCTCTCTCACATCATCATTTCGTATTCTGACAAAGAACAACCGTGTGCTCTTGGGCGGGATAATCATACTCTCCCTTGTGTGGAATGGAATAATATATTTCCGCACTTCTAATTGACTCAACTCATAATTTATTTTTACAAGATTATCCCTGAAATATTCAGTGGACAATATTCCAGATTGGCATATAGGAAAATCATCGGACACAATATGAAAAATAGCTTCCCTCCCCAATATTATCAATTCAACATATCCCAACGTAAATACGGCATTTTTAGTAATTCCGCTCAATCTTAAAATCTCATCCCGAAAAACTGATATATTTGACTTAATGAACTTTTTCTTAATCACACTCTTGCTTGCCCCGGTATCCAACATTAATACAAGGGTCTCCGATTCACTTTGATTTTTCAATAAAATAGTTGGAGATATAACATCTTTACATTCTCTTGCAATAAACACATCTGTTACTCGTGGTTCGGCATTGACTCTACTGAGAAATTTAGTGCATACGTAGGGTGTACACTGGTATTGGTCTCCATCTGGGCACCCTGTGCAGGCGGGACCTGGCCGTTTCCCGACCCATTAATGGGCCCGTACCTGGCTGCTCGTACTTGACATTCATTGATCACGTGTCCCATTTGTTTACAGTAATTACATGTTAATTGAGGCAATCCCGATACCCCCGGCATGGCCCCGCGATTAGGACAATTTCTTGCCACATGTCCCCATCCCTGACAAGCATAACACTGCGTTGGTGATAGAGAATTTCCAGTCCCATTGGGTCCCATTGAAATCCCATTGGATGGTCCCATATTTACTGATATCCCCATAGGTCCCCTTGATTGATAACATGTTTCCGGCAAATGCCCCCTTCGCCCACATATTTTACACGGAATGGAAAAACACTTATCAGCTTGGTGCCCACGCTTTCCACATATCTGACACACCGTTAATTGTTCTGTTCCGGATTGAGAATTTGTCCTACATTGATCGGCGGTGTGTCCACCTTTTCCACATATTTGGCAATTTATTTGCGCCGGTTTTCCATGCACGGTCCAACAAGTTTCAGCCGTGTGGCCGACTCTTTTACATGCTTGGCAAACGGGAGCACCACTGACTGCTGGTTTTTCTAAATTTTTTTCTCCAATTTTTGGTCCACTTTCTACCACATTAATGCTTATTTTCTTTTCCGACGTTTTCTCAGAATTTTTAGCTTTCGTCGTGTCATTTTTCCTTAATTTTTCAATATCAATTAATTCTCGTTCAATTGTTTTTGCTTTATTTATTGCACTTGTTAAATTTCCCTGTTCATCCATAACTCTTCGTATTTCATCTTTTAACCCCCGTAAAAAGCACCTTACTGCCATTTCCTCCATTCTGGCTTTTTCATTTTGACTTATTCCATTATGCTGATTTGAGTGTGCATCCATAATTTGATTTAATAGTAAACGTATCCTGTCACCGTAATCATCTACTGAATCTGCTTGTCGCTGGAAACTGCTCCCTAGTTCTCCTATTAATTGATACATATCTCGTGGTGGGTCGTATGTTTTCTTTAAATGTTCAATTAATGCTGATGTACTTTCAAACGGAATTTTAGAGATTCTGTTCCATACCTTTGACGAAAGTTTTGTTTTTGCAAGTCGCAACAATTGATCATCATGATTTCCCCCGCTCATAGCTCTTGCGTCTTCTAATCCTACTATAAATCGATTAAGATGTTCGTGTTGCCCATCAAATTCCGGGACTAATTTCATTGCCTCACGAAGGAGTGTCAAGGTTGCCGTATCTAGTGCGGGCTGCGCCATTTTTTCGATTTTTATTTCCTGTTTTCCTGTACTTTCTTCGTCACTGGAATATTCTGGGTATTTTATTTTTTCTATTCTTACTGAATCTCTAACCGCGGTTCTACTTGGTTTTATTGTTTTCCTTCCGTCAAAACTAGTATTTTCCGTATCGTCTGAATCTTCACTCGGTTCTGCCTCTTCCCTAATTTTTTTACTAGCCCTACGCAAAGCTTTTTCGTCCAAATATTCACTCAGCACCTTATCCTCTAATTCTTCTTGTGAGCGTGTGTTCATTACCACCTTTATGGGTTAAAAATAAAAAAAAAAAAAACTATTCCTCTGATAGGCGTTAGGTAATCCCTGATTGTCCAACTACCTCCCTAATTTTTTAATCAACATTTATTTTACACATAACATTTATTAAAATTACTGATTATATTTATACATATATATTTTTTTTTTAATTAATTTTATTTTATAAAATATTAAACAAGTCCCTCAAAATTTTTTTTTTTTTTTTTTTATATTATTTTTATTATTATTATTATTATTATTATTTTTTACTTTAATTACAAATGCATAATCTTTTTATCAACCTGTATACGCGTCAATGTCTCAGAAATACTCCTTGCGATCCCGGACGAGCCCCCAATTTTTGTTACGTCGCGATTGGTGATTTATTTGGGTTAGCGACACCAGATTTTCGGGGAGATGTTCCCGTATTATCGTCACAACCCAACAAACGCGGTTGTGTTCCGTTTTGAGCCTACCTTTCCAGGCAAAAACTCGGGAAGGAACTTTGAAAGAGTATTTCTGAATTAACGCAAATGATTTGTGATCCAAGCTTACCCTGATTTAATTTAATGGAATGGACACGTAACGAAATCCGGATGAACAATTGGATGAGGATGAAAACGTTGATTCCTTCGACCGTTTCCTCAAATGGACTCGAACGTGCTCCGTTGTTAAAACGAATGGATGAATGAATGCTGGTTTGGTGAAATAATGCCGGGTTTAGACACTGACTGGTTGATGATGGAATGATTTATTTTAATGAAAATTGTCGAACTGTATTATTTTCTTTTGTTTTAAATTTTTATCACTTCGAATATTGGTTTACATAAAATTCGATGAACCAATACCACTTAGATTCACAATCAATTTCTCACAAATGTTTCCCTCGCACAAACCTCACAGTCACAGTTTCCGAAAATAATGTTGTCTTTTTTTAAAATGATTCACTTGGGCTTACAGAAAATTCACTGGATGCCAAATACAATTTTATTTTTATTTCGTTCACGGATTTTCGATGTTCGTTTAAATTCGCTGTTTTAAAAAAATGGACATTTGGTCTTTTTTAAATAAATGGATAAATTGGGAAAAATCCCCACGGATTTTTACGGAACAAATAATTCACGCACTTTAGTATCTTTCACAATGTTTCCCTTACAAAACGTTGAATTCAATTTCTCGAACTTAAGAATCGATTCGAAATACTCGGGAAGTACCGACTCGTAACTTTCGGAGGTTCAATGAGCACTGATTCGTCCCGGTCAATTAGTCGCGCTGGTGTTCCCGTCTTATTGCTTATCACCTAATTTATACACCTTGCTGCACTCGGATTAACACTCCCCGCTGTTGCCTGCTGGTGGGGGTAGTGGTCGCGCGGTGGCTACGCGCCTTATCGCCTCCCGCCGCCCGCGCATCCACTAACCCGCGTTGCACTTCTTATCTTTTCTGCGCTCCTGGTCGCTTGACTCTTTCTTTCCTGGCTAAACTTCATTAAATAGGCTCCCCCTTCCGCAAATAATCTATTATACCCTTCTTCATATTATTACCAAACTCTTGATTTATTGTATTTATAATTATTCTCAACGTGTATTTTCTAATACCGTCTTATTCTTATATTAACAATTCCCTATATTTCAGATATTTTCCGCTAATGACTTATTCCTACTAACAATTTATTCCTGTCTTAATTGAAATTCTGTCTACTTATAATCCTTGTTGCAAATCATTTTTCATTGTTCTTAAATCAAATGAGGAGAAGCAATCACGTGATTCTCTGGTGACGTCCGGAATTTCTCCCCTCCCTCGTGATAGTGGTGGCTTCCTCGCTGCGTTTATTCCTTGGGTTGGTGGTTGTTGCTACCCGGGTTGAATTCCATTGGTATCGTCTACTCCTGGGTGGCGGTATTTGATTCCGACACCGGATGGTGTGTTCTTGCATTCCGTTCTCCGATTATTTTTTATTCGCTTATCACTATTTCCGCTGCTCTGATTTCACCTTCGGTGGTTGATTTTACAATTGCTTCTTTGTCCCTACCTGTATGTTTTATTTAATAATTATTTCTTTTCTTTCCAATCGTTCCGATCTGTCCCGTAATTACTCAATCAATCTTTCACTCTGTTTCCATTGATTCCATTTTTATTCATATTCTCCCTTTTTCCCCTCACTCAGAATTAAGTATGATACTTATATTTGGCATTGTCAGTCTTAAGTTAATCGGTCCTTTGCTTTCCTTATTTTGCATTCAAGTTCCACGGCAGACACATGTCATTTTTAACAGAAGGGATACCAGTGAACACAGTCTTTGCTCGCTGAGCCAATGGTCTACCTGGTCTTTTTACTGATAAGATAAACCGTCTTTGGTTCGCGCTCGACTCGTCTTCCCTTCGTCTCCGGGCTACACTCCACTCCTCACGTATGAAAGCGAGTATGTGTGCATGCATATACTGCTCGGGCCGTCACTCACGCGTTCTGCCTCTGCTCCTTGTATCATCTATATTCACCGTGAAGTCCCGAAAAATCACGGGACGTAACACATCGTTTTGCATCGTTAAAACTCGTTTGGCACCGATGCCGCGAGCGAAAAAGCGTTAATAAGCCAAATCGAGAAATCGCGTTTTGCGAGCGTTAAACGCATTTAAACTCGGTTGCCGAATGTCAAAAACTTTTATTTTGTGCAAATGCATCGTTTTGCATCGTTGAAACTCGTGTGGCACCGATGCTGCGAGTGAAGAAGCGTCAAACAACCAAATCGAGCCATCGCGTTTTGTGAGCGTTGCACGCATGTAAACTCGGTTGCCGAGTGTCAAAAACCTTGATTTTTTGCAAATCCATCGTTCTGCATCGTTGAAACTCGTTTGGCACCGATGCCGCGAGCGAAAAACCGTCAATCAGCCAAATCGAGAAATCACGTTTTGCGAGCGTTGCACGCATGTAAACTCGGTCGCCGAGTGTCATAAACCTTGATTTTGTGCAAATCCATCGTTTTGCATCGTTGAAACTCGTTTGGCACCGATGCCGCGAGTGAAGAAGCGTCAAACAGCCAAATCGAGCCATCGCGTTTTGTGAGCGTTGCACGCATGTAAACTCGGTCGCCGTGTGTCAAAAACCTTTATTTTGTACAAATGCATCGTTTTGCATCGTTGAAACTCGTTTGGCACCGATGCCGAGAGTGAAAAAGCGCCAATCAGTCAAATCGAGCCATCGCGTTTTGCGAGCGTTGCGCGCATGTACACTCGTTCGGCGAGTGTCAAGAGCCTTAATTTTGTGCAAATCCATCGTTTTGCATCGTTAACACTCGTTTGGCACCGATGCCGCGAGTGAAAAAGCGTTAATAAGCCAAATCGAGAAATCGCGTTTTGCGAGCGTTGCACGCATGTAAACTCGGTGGCCGAGTGTCAAAAACCTTGATTTTGTGCAAATCCATCGTTTTGCATCGTTGAAACTCGTTTGGCACCGATGCCGCGAGTGAACGAGCCTCAAAGAGCCAAATCGAGCCATCGCGTTTTGTGAGCGTTGCACGCATGTAAACTCGGTCGCCGAGTGTCAAAAACCTTTATTTTGTTCAAATGCATCGTTTTGCATCGTGGAAACTCGTTTGGCACCGATACCGCGAGTGAACAAGCGTCAATCAGCCAAATCGAGAAATCGCGTTTTGCGAGTGTTGCACGCATGTAAACTCGGTCGTCGTGTGTCAAAAACCTTTATTTTGTGCAAATCCATCGTTTTGCATCGTTGAAACTTGTTTGGCACCGATGCCGCGAGTGAAAAAGCGTCAATCAGCCAAATCGAGCCATCGCGTTTTGCGAGCGTTGCGCGCATGTAAACTCGGTCGCCGTGTGTCAAAAACCTTTATTTTGTGCAAATGCATCGTTTTGTATCGTTGAAACTCGTTTGGCACCGATGCCGCGAGTGAAAAAGCGCCGATCAGCCAAATCGAGCTATCGCGTTTTGCGAGCGTTGCACGCATGTAAACTCGGTCGCCGAGTGTCAAAATCCTTGATTTTGCGCAAATCCATCGTTTTGCATCGTTGAAACTCGTGTGGCACCGATGCCGCGAGCGAAAATGCGTCAAACATTCAAATCGAGCTATCGCGTTTTGCGAGCGTTGAACGCATGTAAACTCGGTTGCCGATTGTCAAAAACATTTATTTTGTGCAAATGCACCGTTTTGCATCGTTGAAATTTGTTTGGCACTGATGTCGCAAGCGAAAAAGCGACAATCATCCAAATCGAGAAATCGCGTTTTGCGAGCGCTGCACGCATGTAAACTCGATCGCCGAGTGTCAAAAACATTTATTTTGTGCAAATGCACCGTTTTGCATCGTTGAAATTCGTTTGGCACTGATGTCGGAAGCGAAAAAGCGTCAATCAGCCAAATCGAGAAATCGCGTTTTGCGAGCGCTGCACGCAAGTAACTCGGTCGCCGAGTGTCAAAAACCTTGATTTTGTGCAAATCCATCGTTTTGCATCGTTGAAACTCGTTTGGCACCGATGCCGCGAGTGAAAAAGCGTCAATCAGCCAAATCGAGAAATCGCGATTTGCGAGTGTTGCACGCATGTAAACTCGGTCGCCGTGTGTCAAAAACCTTTATTTTGTGCAAATGCATCGTTTTGCATCGTTGAAACTCGTTTGGCACCGATGCCGAGAGTGAAAAAGCGCCAATCAGTCAAATCGAGCCATCGCGTTTTGCGAGCGTTGCGCGCATGTACACTCGGTCGCCGAGTGTCAAAAACCTTGATTTTTTGCAAATCCATCTTTTTGCATCGTTAACACTCGTTTGGCACCGATGCCGCGAGTGAAAAAGCGTCAAATAGCCAAACGGAGCCATCGCGTTTTGCGAGCGTTGGACGCATGTAAACTCGGTCGCCGAGTGTCAAAAATCTTGATTTTGTGCAAATCCATCGTTTTGCATCGTCAACACTCGTTTGGCACCGATGCCGCGAGCGAAAATGCATCAAACAGCCAAATCGAGAAATCGCGTTTTGCGAGTGTTGCACGCATATGAACTCGGTCGCCGAGGATCAAAAACTTTTATTTTGTGCAAATGCATCGCTTTGCATCGTTGAAACTCATTTGGCACCGATGCCGCGAGTGAAAAAGCGTTAATCAGCCAAATCGAGAAATCGCGATTTGCGAGTGTTGCACGCATGTAAACTCGGTCACCGAGTGACAAAAACCTTTATTTTGTGAAAATGCATCGTTTTGCATCGTCAAATCTCGTTTGGCTTCGATGCCGCGAGCGAAAAACCGTCGATCAGCCAAATCGATAAATCACGTTTTGCGAGCGCTGCACGCAAGTAAACCCGGTCGCTGAGTGTAAAAAACTTTCATTTTGTGCAAATCCATTGTTTTGCATCGTTGAGACTCGTTTGGCACCAATGCCGCGAGCGAAAAACCGTCAATCAGCCAAATCGAGACATCGCGTTTTGCGAGCGTTGCACACATGTAAACTCGGTCACCGAGTGACAAAAACCTTTATTTTGTGCAAATGCATCGTTTTGCATCGTTGAAACTCGTTTGGCACCGATGCCGTAAGTGAAAAAGCATCAAACAGCCAAATCGAGAAATCGCGTTTTGCGAGTGTTGCACGCATGTAAACTCGGTCTCCGAGTGTCAAAAACCTTTATTTTGTGCAAATGCATCGTTTTGCATCGTTAAAACTCGTTTGGCACCGATGCCGCGAGCGAAAAACCGTCAATCAGCCAAATCGAGAAATCGCGTTTTGCGAGCGCTGCACGCAAGTAACTCGGTCGCCGTGTGTCAAAAACCTTTATTTTGTGCAAATGCATCGTTTTGCATCGTTGAAACTCGTTAAGCACCGATGCCGCGTGTGAAAAAGCGCCAATCAGCCAAATCCAGCCATCGCGTTTTGCGAGCGTTTCGCGCATGTGCACTCGTTCGCCGAGTGTCAAGAGCTTTAATTTTTTGCAAATCCATCGTTTTGCATCGTTTGAAATATATCAATTTTTGTCCTTTAAAACCTAATTTAGACCCAGGAAAGCGATTTCAATAGGCACTCCTGGTGCGTTTTTTTAAAACGTGAGTGCCTAAAAATGTGGATAAAAGACGGTAAAGGTACGGTAGTTACATTATTATTTTACCAAAAATAAAAATACCGGTATTTTCATATCTATATAATTCTGTGATGTTCAATGTCGGTCATTTTCAAAAAATAAAAAGTCATTCGAATCAATAGAAAATGACCCATAAAATGGTCAATAGAAAATGTGGAGTATAAATTTATCGCGTTCAAAACGCAGGCAGCGAGGCCACAAGAAATGACCAAATACAACGAGGACCCAAGGCCCTAGGATGTGGAGTTATCGGTCGGTATAGTAGTGATGATAAAATGCCGACGGTTGATATTCGATTTTTTTTAGTCGATGTTTCATAAAAAACAACACCGAACGTCGATTAATCTACGAAGATCGCCCATCCCTACTATGTAGAATGCTATCCATTTTTTCGATTTCGTCAATTGACACAAAAGTGGCCGTCACGTGACCGTTACTTTCGTGTTTCCGAATTAGGCGAGATGCATTTTGTGACGGTCATTTGACCGTCACAGAACCGTTTGGACCGTCACATGACGCTTGTCGAAATGACCGTCATTTTTACTTCGACCAAATAGGCAAACAAGCAACCCGGTCACCCCTACGGGGCGCCGGGCTGTTGTTGGGGGGCTCCGCCCCCCAAACCCCCATTGGGGGGCTCCGCCCCCCAAACCCCCCGAAAATGACCCTGCGGCAAAAATGTCCCTTCGGGACATTTTTCCCTGGTGTCATTTTAAGCCACTCACGCGGTCGTCGCGCTGCGCGCTCCGCAGGGGGGGCCGTTCGGTCGTCGCGCTTCGCGCTCCGCTTAGTGCCGTTCGGGCGTCGCGCTTTGCGCTCCGCTCAGTGCCGTTCGGGCGTCGCGCTACGCGCTCCGCTCAGTGCCGTTTGGGCGTCGCGCTACGCGCTCCGCTCGGTGCCGTTCGGACGTCGCGCTCCGCTCAGTGCCGTTCGGGCGTCGCGCTACTCGCTCCGCACAGTGTCGTTCAGACTGGAGCTGTGAGCGGTAACTAGTACGCAGTGGAAAAATATTCACTTGTTCACCTAAGTAGAGTTCTTCATTACCGACACATACAGCTAACTGTGTCGGTATATTGGAGTTCTCTAGAATTCAATCTATAGCCGCCTCGTTCACAGATAGTTTTCGCCTCTTAAGGGGCTGCTGGAGTAGATTTTTTTACCGACTGGTCGGTAAAAAAGTACGGTTTCGTAGTTTATGGTTTACGTCGTTATTGTATTACAAAAATGTCTCAAATTGCACAAGATTATTATATCAATGTAAGCGCATCGGCGTAGATTCTCGTTTTTCGTATGGGATTCCTGGAAATATTTATATAATACGAAAAAGGTGACAGTTGACAGTTCTAGCGGCCATATTGGTTTTCGATAGACTTACAAATTTACGATTTTCTTTGTTTTTCAAGCGTTTTCACCCAAAATTCGAGTCTACGCTGATGCGCCTATGTTGATATTATAATCCTGTGCAATTTGAGACATTTTTGTAATACAATAACGACGTAAACCGTAAACTACGAAACCGTACTTTTTTACCGACCAGTCGGTAAAAAAATCTATTCCAGCAGCCCCTTAATATTTACCAGTCGATATCCACATGATGTAATGATTATTAAGCTTATTAAGAGACGAAAACTATCTGTGGACGAGGCGACTATAGATCGAATTCTAGAACTCCAATATACCGACATGGTTAGAAGCATGTGTCGGTAATGAAGAACTCTACTTAAGTGAAAAATATTTTCTGTCAAAATCCCATTCGGGAGAACGGACTTTCGAGTGTTCGATACATTCAGGCAAATGGTGCATTCGGGAACATTACAATTCTGTTGAAATGAAATTCGGTATTTTCATCCGTTCGGCATAAAAACTTTTCGGCGTTTTCACCGTTCGGCTAATAAATATTTCGGTATTATGATTCGTCGGATCTTTTCTCATTCGGGTGAACGGTCAATCGGCATTTATAAATTCGCGCGTTTAGTACGTTCGGCAATCGTATTTTTTGGTCGAGTGACGGCAAGCCGTCAGCGCGATTGCGGTCGCGGCGTGAATTATGAATCAGGTGACAATCGTGAAACACCTGAATTTGTTGGGTTCTATTCTTTTATAGTAGTTAATTAATTTAATAATTGAGTGTAAAAAAATGTTAGAAATCAATAAAATCATGAATGCAGGTGTTATATGGTAATTACGTGATGATTTACAATGAGTAAATAAAATTGACAAAAACATTAGCAGTGACAAGTGAAAATTTACAGACGAAACCAGACAATAAATAGTGAATACAGTTATGAGTGACAGTGAATAAAAAATAACGAATAATTTAATGAAAAATATACATTTCAAACATATATAGTTCCGTAGAGAAGGTGTCAATATGTTTTACGAATTTTGTGTTTAGGTTATGTTTATACTCATATTTCAGTTTGGTATATTAATTATGAATTAATAATACAATAAAACTGTATCAGTGCAATTAATAAATATAAAAATTGAAAAATCATTTCGGAATCAATTATTTTGACATTATAATATGTGGAATGTACAGCGGATAATTATTTTGAAGAGAAAAATATTATTGTTATCATAATTGTGAAATTAATTAAAATTGAATATTTTGATTCTATTATGGTAGGAATCATCATTCTAAAATGATCTAAGGGCTAATATGAGGAAAGATACATTTGAATTAAGGTAAAATATGAGAACGCTGCAAGTTTTAGTCAAATTACTTTGACTAAAACTATTACTTTGACTGCGAAGACTGACAGCCGGACACAATTTTCAATTTAATGATTTGAGTGTCTTAGGTATTCACCACTTAAAAAGTGTGTAAGAAAAAAACTAAAAAAAGTGCATCAAGATTAAGTTGAATTAGAATTATGCAGCAAGTTTCAGCCAAATTCTTCCATCGATGGCCAAGATTGAGACCCGTATACAACTTGACGACCAAAAGTGCCAAATTTCTTCAAGTGAACTCCTGTATAAAATGATTGGAAAATTAACACACTTCATGGGCATACTTCCCAGTGCTAGACTAAGAAATATTCCAAATTTCAACCTGTTCGCTCTGTTCAGTCCAGAGCCACTAAGTGATACGGACGTCCGGGTAACACAAAATCTTGTCTGAAGGAAAAAATGTCTATAGTAATGCAAATTCCTTATTATTTTATGTCAAGAATATGTATTTTAGCATGCTTAAAAAATGTGAACTAAAAAGTAGTGGATAAAATAAAATTATATTAACATTTTCCTTAAAAAACGTATTTACACCCTTGGACAGCGAATTCAATAGGCACTCTTGGTGCGTTTTCTTAAAACGTGAGTGCCTAATAAAGGAAAAGTATAAAATGTTTTTTATATACTTACAAACACTTTCATCTTCTTCCGCGCGTCGCGATGTGCTACCTGAAAAATAAAAATAAAATATCATAAAATTGATTAAAAAATAATTTATTAGAAAATTAAGATGCGACGAGTACAGATGTGATAACTATCCGGGTGCTGCGTCGCCTGGGCATTGCGAAGCGGATTTGACCAATAGATTATAGGTAGTTGGTTATGCTGAGTCGATAAAGTGCCCAAATAGTTTTGGAACGGAGCCGCAAGTTATTTCTCATACCACTGCTTTTGATTACACCGATCAATTATTCGGTGTAATCGAATGGAAAGCAGCGGTATAAGAAACACTTGCCGCTGCGCTTCAAAACTATTTGGGCACTGTGTCGACTCGGCACAACCAACTACGTAACCTGTTGGTCAAATCTGCGCCGCAATGCCCAGGCGACGCAGCATCCAGGTTATATGCTCGTGCACATAACCTGAATAAAAAAGTGAAGTAATTTCCTTCATCAAGTGAAATTACTCCACTTTTGAAAAAAAAAGAAAAGGTGAAAAATTGTTTGCCACTTACCGGCGGCGAGGTTTTGCGGCTGCGGCGGCGTGGCGGCGTCGACAACCTGTTGCTCCCCAGATGTTTGCGCGGTATTAATAACCGCATCGACCGGCGGTCCCACTGATATTGTGGTGAGCGCGTGGTCGATGCGGTTCAGTGTGGAGGTTAGCTCCTCGTCGCTGCCGTTCTCGTCGATCTGAAACAAAAAGAATAAAAGAAATTGAATAAATAAAAAAAAAAATGAAATAAAAATACAAATAATTTCCATATTGTGATAGAAAGACTTACTTCCATGATTATCGGTGCTGCTGGTTCCGGTTGTCGCTCGTCGATGAATGGCCATTGTTCGTCGATTTCGAGATCACTTCCCCTCTTTCAGGGAGCCACGTGGTCTCCTGGCCAATCAGGTGACAGCTTTTATTCTTTCAATAAATACTGCACTTCTGTTGGCTGTTCTGATCGTGAACTTGAAGCACGTGATTTTTGACAAAAAATCAAAACAACGTCGTGAAATCGTTGTCTTTCGTGTACCGAGAGCCACAAAACACTTCGTGTTAAACGTTCCACAGTGATCGTGAAATATTATTTTATATTAAAGTGAAATATTTAACTTCGTTATTGTGTTATAAGTGTGAAAATATTAAGACATTATTTAGTGCAATAACAAGTGTCATAAACGTTAATTGGAGGATATTGGAATACTGCTGCTGCTATTGCTGTAAGTCTATCAGCTTTAAAAATATACAAAAAATTGAGAAATCGAGATATTGCGTTCCGCTTTGCTGCAATGTCGCTGTTATTGAGTTTTCTCTCGAAAAAAAGAGAAATAATTCGCGAAAAAAATGCGCAATTATTATTCGCGTTTTTCACGTCGAATTTTCGATTTTTCGGGCATTCAACGCTGCGTTTCAGAATCAGCAGGACATTTCCATCGAATCTCATGTTTCTCATATTACGAAGTCGAAAAAAATTCGTAAAAAATAGAGAAATCGAGATATTGCGTTCCGCCTTGCTGCAATCTCACCGTTATCGAGTTTTCTCTCGAAAATCCCTCGTTTAAAAAGTTCATGAGTAACGGAAAGCATTGTTAGCAAACTATTCGAGCTGTGAATGGCTGGGACTCTCAGACCGAGTCCAAGTTTTTAATTGTCCTTGATAACTTTGACAGTTCTGTCAAATATCGTATTTTTTTTTAATCCACTAAAAAAAGGTTGATGGCAGTGTTTTTAGGGGTAGAATATGCGACTTGAGAACGATGGTACAGGTTAAAAGTCGATATTTTGATAAAATAAATTTCGTGACCCCGATTTGGGCGGTTTTCGGACCGGCGACCGGATCTACGATTTCTGACAATCTGTTTGGCCAAAAATGTTTTTTTTTAATTTTCAAAATCAATTAAAAAAGGGTTGTAACCGGTGTTTTCAGGTGTAGAATATGCGACTTGAGAACGATGGTACAGGTTAAAAGTCGATATTTTGATGAAATAAATTTCGTGACCCCGATTTGAGCGGTTTTCGGCTCAGCGGCCGGATCTACGATTTCTGACAATCTGTTTGGCTAAAAATGTTTTTTTTTTTATTTTCAAAATCAATTAAAAAAGGGTTGTAACCGGTATTTTCAGGGGTAGAATATGCGACTTGAGAACGATGGTACAGGTTAAAAGTCGATATTTTGATAAAATAAATTTCGTGACCCCGATTTGAGCGGTTTTCGGCCCAGCGACCGGATCTACGATATCTGACAATCTGTTTGGCTAAAAATTTTTTATTTTTATTTTCAAAATCAATTAAAAACGGGTTGTAACCGGTATTTTCAGGGGTAGAATATGCGACTTGAGAACGATGGTACAGGTTAAAAGTCGATATTTTGATAAAATGAATTTTTCGTGACCCCGATTTCAGCGGTTTTCGGCCCAGCGGCCGGATCTACGATTTCTGACAATCTGTTTGGCCAAAAACGTTTTTTTTTTATTTTCAAAATTCATAAAATAAATTTCGTGACCCCGATTTGAGCGGTTTTCGGCCCAGCGACCGGATCTACGATTTCTGACAATCTGTTTGGCTAAAAATGTTTTTTTTTATTTTCAAAATCAATTAAAAAAGGGTTGTAACCGGTATTTTCAGGGGTAGAATATGCGACTTGAGAACGATGGTACAGGTTAAAAGTCGATATTTTGATAAAATGAATTTTTCGTGACCCCGATTTGAGCGGTTTTCGGCCCAGCGGCCGGATCTACGATTTCTGACAATCTGTTTGGCCAAAAACGTTTTTTTTTATTTTCAAAATTGATAAAATAAATTTCGTGACCCCGATTTGAGCGGTTTTCGGCCCAGAGACCGGATCTACGATTTCTGACAATCTGTTTGGCTAAAAATTTTTTATTTTTATTTTCAAAATCAATTAAAAACGGGTTGTAACCGGTATTTTCAGGGGTAGAATATGCGACTTGAGAACGATGGTACAGGTTAAAAGTCGATATTTTGATAAAATGAATTTTTCGTGACCCCGATTTGAGCGGTTTTCGGCCCAGCGGCCGGATCTACGATTTCTGACAATCTGTTTGGCCAAAAACGTTTTTTTTTATTTTTAAAATTGATAAAATAAATTTCGTGACCCCGATTTGAGCGGTTTTCGGCCCAGCGACCGGATCTACGATTTCTGACAATCTGTTTGGCTAAAAATTTTTTATTTTTTTTTTCAAAATCAATTAAAAACGGGTTGTAACCGGTATTTTCAGGGGTAGAATATGCGACTTGAGAACGATGGTACAGGTTAAAAGTCGATATTTTGATAAAATAAATTTCGTGACCCCGATTTGAGCGGTTTTCGGCCCAGCGACCGGATCTACGATATCTGACAATCTGTTTGGCTAAAAATTTTTTATTTTTATTTTCAAAATCAATTAAAAATGGGTTGTAACCGGTATTTTCAGGGGTAGAATATGCGACTTGAGAACGATGGTACAGGTTAAAAGTCGATATTTTGATAAAATGAATTTTTCGTGACCCCGATTTGAGCGGTTTTCGGCCCAGCGGCCGGATCTACGATTTCTGACAATCTGTTTGGCCAAAAACGTTTTTTTTTATTTTCAAAATTGATAAAATAAATTTCGTGACCCCGATTTGAGCGGTTTTCGGCCCAGCGACCGGATCTACGATTTCTGACAATCTGTTTGGCTAAAAATTTTTTATTTTTATTTTCAAAATCAATTAAAAACGGGTTGTAACCGGTATTTTCAGGGGTAGAATATGCGACTTGAGAACGATGGTACAGGTTAAAAGTCGATATTTTGATAAAATGAATTTTTCGTGACCCCGATTTGAGTGGTTTTCGGCCCAGCGGCCGGATCTACGATTTCTGACAATCTGTTTGGCCAAAAACGTTTTTTTTTATTTTCAAAATTCATAAAATAAATTTCGTGACCCCGATTTGGGCGGTTTTTGGCCTGGAGGTCAGATCTACGATTTCTGACAATCTGTTTGGCTAAAAATGTTTTTTTTTTTATTTTCAAAATCAATTAAAAAAGGGTTGTAACCGGTATTTTCAGGGGTAGAATATGCGACTTGAGAACGATGGTACAGGTTAAAAGTCGATATTTTGATAAAATAAATTTCGTGACCCCGATTTGAGCGGTTTTCGGCCCAGCGACCGGATCTACGATATCTGACAATCTGTTTGGCTAAAAATTTTTTATTTTTATTTTCAAAATCAATTAAAAACGGGTTGTAACCGGTATTTTCAGGGGTAGAATATGCGACTTGAGAACGATGGTACAGGTTAAAAGTCGATATTTTGATAAAATGAATTTTTCGTGACCCCGATTTGAGTGGTTTTCGGCCCAGCGGCCGGATCTACGATTTCTGACAATCTGTTTGGCCAAAAACGTTTTTTTTTATTTTCAAAATTCATAAAATAAATTTCGTGACCCCGATTTGGGCGGTTTTTGGCCTGGAGGTCAGATCTACGATTTCTGACAATCTGTTTGGCTAAAAATGTTTTTTTTTTATTTTCAAAATCAATTAAAAAAGGGTTGTAACCGGTATTTTCAGGGGTAGAATATGCGACTTGAGAACGATGGTACAGGTTAAAAGTCGATATTTTGATAAAATGAATTTTTCGTGACCCCGATTTGAGCGGTTTTCGGCCCAGCGGCCGGATCTACGATTTCTGACAATCTGTTTGGCCAAAAACGTTTTTTTTTATTTTCAAAATTGATAAAATAAATTTCGTGACCCCGATTTGAGCGGTTTTCGGCCCAGCGACCGGATCTACGATTTCTGACAATCTGTTTGGCTACAAATTTTTTATTTTTATTTTCAAAATCAATTAAAAACGGGTTGTAACCGGTATTTTCAGGGGTAGAATATGCGACTTGAGAACGATGGTACAGGTTAAAAGTCGATATTTTGATAAAATGAATTTTTCGTGACCCCGATTTGAGCGGTTTTCGGCCCAGCGACCGGATCTACGATATCTGACAATCTGTTTGGCTAAAAATTTTTTATTTTTATTTTCAAAATTCATAAAATAAATTTCGTGACCCCGATTTGAGCGGTTTTCGGCCCAGCGACCGGATCTACGATATCTGACAATCTGTTTGGCTAAAAATTTTTTATTTTTATTTTCAAAATCAATTAAAAATGGGTTGTAACCGGTATTTTCAGGGGTAGAATATGCGACTTGAGAACGATGGTACAGGTTAAAAGTCGATATTTTGATAAAATGAATTTTTCGTGACCCCGATTTGAGCGGTTTTCGGCCCAGCGGCCGGATCTACGATTTCTGACAATCTGTTTGGCCAAAAACGTTTTTTTTTATTTTCAAAATTGATAAAATAAATTTCGTGACCCCGATTTGAGCGGTTTTCGGCCCAGCGACCGGATCTACGATTTCTGACAATCTGTTTGGCTAAAAATTTTTTATTTTTATTTTCAAAATCAATTAAAAACGGGTTGTAACCGGTATTTTCAGGGGTAGAATATGCGACTTGAGAACGATGGTACAGGTTAAAAGTCGATATTTTGATAAAATGAATTTTTCGTGACCCCGATTTGAGTGGTTTTCGGCCCAGCGGCCGGATCTACGATTTCTGACAATCTGTTTGGCCAAAAACGTTTTTTTTTATTTTCAAAATTCATAAAATAAATTTCGTGACCCCGATTTGGGCGGTTTTTGGCCTGGAGGTCAGATCTACGATTTCTGACAATCTGTTTGGCTAAAAATGTTTTTTTTTTTATTTTCAAAATCAATTAAAAAAGGGTTGTAACCGGTATTTTCAGGGGTAGAATATGCGACTTGAGAACGATGGTACAGGTTAAAAGTCGATATTTTGATAAAATAAATTTCGTGACCCCGATTTGAGCGGTTTTCGGCCCAGCGACCGGATCTACGATATCTGACAATCTGTTTGGCTAAAAATGTTTTATTTTTATTTTCAAAATCAATTAAAAACGGGTTGTAACCGGTATTTTCAGGGGTAGAATATGCGACTTGAGAACGATGGTACAGGTTAAAAGTCGATATTTTGATAAAATGAATTTTTCGTGACCCCGATTTGAGTGGTTTTCGGCCCAGCGGCCGGATCTACGATTTCTGACAATCTGTTTGGCCAAAAACGTTTTTTTTTATTTTCAAAATTCATAAAATAAATTTCGTGACCCCGATTTGGGCGGTTTTTGGCCTGGAGGTCAGATCTACGATTTCTGACAATCTGTTTGGCTAAAAATGTTTTTTTTTTATTTTCAAAATCAATTAAAAAAGGGTTGTAACCGGTATTTTCAGGGGTAGAATATGCGACTTGAGAACGATGGTACAGGTTAAAAGTCGATATTTTGATAAAATGAATTTTTCGTGACCCCGATTTGAGCGGTTTTCGGCCCAGCGGCCGGATCTACGATTTCTGACAATCTGTTTGGCCAAAAACGTTTTTTTTTATTTTCAAAATTGATAAAATAAATTTCGTGACCCCGATTTGAGCGGTTTTCGGCCCAGCGACCGGATCTACGATTTCTGACAATCTGTTTGGCTACAAATTTTTTATTTTTATTTTCAAAATCAATTAAAAACGGGTTGTAACCGGTATTTTCAGGGGTAGAATATGCGACTTGAGAACGATGGTACAGGTTAAAAGTCGATATTTTGATAAAATGAATTTTTCGTGACCCCGATTTGAGCGGTTTTCGGCCCAGCGACCGGATCTACGATATCTGACAATCTGTTTGGCTAAAAATTTTTTATTTTTATTTTCAAAATTCATAAAATAAATTTCGTGACCCCGATTTGAGCGGTTTTCGGCCCAGCGACCGGATCTACGATTTCTGACAATCTGTTTGGCTAAAAATGTTTTTTTTTATTTTCAAAATCAATTAAAAAAGGGTTGTAACCGGTATTTTCAGGGGTAGAATATGCGACTTGAGAACGATGGTACAGGTTAAAAGTCGATATTTTGATAAAATAAATTTCGTGACCCCGATTTGAGCGGTTTTCGGCCCAGCGACCGGATCTACGATATCTGACAATCTGTTTGGCTAAAAATTTTTTATTTTTATTTTCAAAATCAATTAAAAATGGGTTGTAACCGGTATTTTCAGGGGTAGAATATGCGACTTGAGAACGATGGTACAGGTTAAAAGTCGATATTTTGATAAAATGAATTTTTCGTGACCCCGATTTGAGCGGTTTTCGGCCCAGCGGCCGGATCTACGATTTCTGACAATCTGTTTGGCCAAAAACGTTTTTTTTTATTTTCAAAATTGATAAAATAAATTTCGTGACCCCGATTTGAGCGGTTTTCGGCCCAGCGACCGGATCTACGATTTCTGACAATCTGTTTGGCTAAAAATTTTTTATTTTTATTTTCAAAATCAATTAAAAACGGGTTGTAACTGGTATTTTCAGGGGTAGAATATGCGACTTGAGAACGATGGTACAGGTTAAAAGTCGATATTTTGATAAAATGAATTTTTCGTGACCCCGATTTGAGCGGTTTTCGGCCCAGCGGCCGGATCTACGATTTCTGACAATCTGTTTGGCCAAAAACGTTTTTTTTTATTTTCAAAATTGATAAAATAAATTTCGTGACCCCGATTTGAGCGGTTTTCGGCCCAGCGACCGGATCTACGATTTCTGACAATGTGTTTGGCTAAAAATGTTTTTAATTTTCAAAATCAATTAAAAAAGGTTGTAACCGGTGTTTTCAGGGGTAGAATATGCGACTTGAGAACGATGGTACAGGTTAAAAGTCGATATTTTGATCAAATACATTTCGTGACCCCGATTTGAGCGGTTTTCGGCCTGGAGGTCAGATCGACGATTTGTGACAATCTGTTTGGCCAAAAATGTTTTTTTTTATTTTCAAAACCAACTAAAAAAGGGTTGTAACCGGTGTTTTCAGGGGTACAATATGCGACTTGAGAACAATGGTACAGGTTAAAAGTCGATATTTTGATAAAATAAATGTAGTGACCCTGATTTGGGCGGTTTTCGGCCCGGCGACCGGATCTACGATTTCTGACAATCTGTTTGGCCAAAAATGTTATTTTTTTAATTTTCAAAATCAATTAAAAAAGGGTTGTATCTGGTGTTTTCAGGGGTAGAATATGCGACTTGAGAACGGTGGTATAGGTTTAATGTCGATATTTAAAAAAAAAATATTCGTTTCAGTTGTGATTTACCCATTTTACGCACTCACGTTTTAAAAAAACGCACCAGGAGTGCCTATTGAATTCGCTTTCCAAGGGTGTAAATAGGTTTTTAAAGGAAAAAGTTAATTTCATTTTATTTTATCCACTACTTTTTAGTTCACATTTCTTAAACATGGTAAAATACATATTCTTGACATAAAATAATAAGGAAATTTCATTCCTAAAGATATTTTTTCCTTCAGACCATATTTTGTGCTTCCCGGACGTCCGTATCACTCAGCAGCTCTGGACTGAACGGACCGAACAAGTTGAAATTTGGAATATTTCTTAGTCTAGCACTGGGAAGTATGCCCATAAAGTACGTTAATTTTCCAATCATTTTATACAGGAGTTCACTTGAAGAAATTTGGCATTTTTGGTCGTCAAGTTGTATACGGGTCTCAATCTTCGCCATCGATAGAAGAATTTGGCTGAAACTTGCTGCATAATTATGATTCAACTTAATTTCGATGCACTTTTTTTAGTTTTTTTTTTACACACTTTTTAAGTGGTGAATACCTAAAACACTCAAATCATTAAATTGAAAATTGTGTCCGGCTGTCACCCTTCGCAGTCACTAGAGTAATATGGCTAAAACTTGCAGCGTACTCATATTTTACCTTAATTCAGATGTACCTTTCCTCATACTGGCCCTTAGATCATTTTAGAATGATGATTACCTACCGTGATAAAATCAAAATATTGAATTTCAATCAATTTTACAATTATGATAATAATATGTTTTCTCTGCAAAATCATTATCCGCTGCACATTCTACGTATTATAAAGTCAAAATAATTGATTCTGGAATACTATTTTAATTATTATATTTATTAATTATTATCGGCTAACTTCACTTAGGTGTCGTCTTCATCACGGCAGTGTCATGTTGCGTTTGGCCTGACAAGAACAGACGAAAAATAGCGAATACAGTTATTAGTGCCAGTGAAAATTAGGAAATAATAAATAATTAATGGAAGAATGTACATGTCAAGCATATAGTTCTGTGAATAAGTTACTTGTCAATATGTTTTACGAATGTTGTGTTTAGGTTATGTTCACTCATATTCCAATTTGATATATTGAATATAAATTATTAATACAATAAAAGTGTATCAGTGCAATTAATAACGCCGTGTCTAGAGTCACACAAAAAAAGCGTGACTTTAGTATAAGGATTAAAGTCACACAGTCCGCGTGACTTTAATTTTTTCACTAAAGTCACACAATATTCGCGTGGCTTACAATTATTTCCTCTATGAGGAAGCCAAAATTAATCAACTAACTTCCTCGTAGAGGTGGTTTTATGAACATCTTTAAAAATAACTAAGAAAAAACGTAAATTACATGACTTTCCATCGTTGTGATCTGAAAAATATATAAAAAAATTATGAGGAAGCAATTTGCAAGGTTCTACTTTGCAGCCTTTTTTGAGTAAATTTACCGTAAAAAATGTTAAACTTCGTCTATGTTTTGTGAAATGACCGGTAACCAATTTTTTAATATAATTATTGTAATATTTTTTCGCGAATTCACCGTACTTTGACGAGCTTTTAAATCACTATGAGGCTATATGATTTTATTACCGAAGTCGCAATTCTGAATTTGGTACCGTTTTCTACGGTAAAAATACAGTAAAATTACAGATCATAGTTACCGCTGACAGCTCTAGTCTGAATGACACCGTGCGGAGCGCGAAGCGCGACGTCCAAACGGCAATGAGCGGAGCGCGTAGCGCTACGACCGAATCCCCCCTGCGGAGCGCGAAGCGCGACGACCGCGTGAGTGCCTTAAAATGACACCAGGGAAAAATGTCCCGAAGGGACATTTTTGCCGCAGGGTCATTTTTGGGGGGTTTGGGGGGCGGAGCACCCCAACAACAGCCCGGCGCCCCGTAGGGGCGACCGGGTTGCTTTTAAGCTTTATAAGAGCGCGGCAGTGCAAAAGCATCTCGGACACGCACGTCAGCGCGTGTGATTAGCCTAGCACGTAAAGAAATTTAGGAAAAAAATGCGCAATTATTTTTTGTGTTTTTCACGTCGAATTTTCGATTTTTCGGGCATTCAACGGTGCGTTTCAGAACCAGCAGGACATTTGCCTCGAATCTCTCATATTACGAAGTCGAAAGAAATTCGTAAGAAATTGAGAAATCGAGATATCGCGTTCCGCCTTGCTGCATTCTCGCCGCTGTCGAGTTTTCTACTGGAAAGATAAGAGGAAAAATTCGGGGAAAAATTGCGCTATCAGTTTTCGCGTTTTTCACGTCGAGTTGTGTTTTTCCTTGGTAATATATTATTATTATTGTTATTATTATTAAAACGGTTATTGGTTAGTTTTGTATAATTATATAATTAATTTCCGTTCAATATGGAACTCTTATTTTTTGTGTCATCTGACAAATGTTCATCAAATCTTCATTTACCGTCGTAAAAAACGTTTCAACTTAACAAATCGTTAACCTGTCAACTTAGCTAATAACAATATATAATGTAACGGAACGACATACCCCCCCCCCCCCCCCCCCCCCGCCGAATGCGTCGTTGACGTCGATCGCGCCCGCAGAGGATCTTATTCAAAATTGAACGTTGTACCCCCACCCGTAAACGTCGCCCGGCTGACCGTTGAACCGCCAGCACGCGCCGCGCCGCCAAACTCTCGGGACCACCGTGGTGGGGCCACGAGTATAAAAGCCGACCATCCGCCACAATCAGTACTCAATTTCCAACCAGCATCCCAGCTATCCACATCATATATACCTGTGCGGCTCGTGACTGCTACGACACGCAGAATTCCTTGAGCCAGCCCAGCTCCCCGTGTGGCTTGACATTGCGTCGACACGCGCGGTTTTCCTTGAGCAAGCCCAGCTCACCCACGCGGCTCGAGACTGCCTCGACACGCGTGGTCGTTTCCTTGAGCCAGCCCAGCTCCAATAGATTCCCGTATCGGTTACCTATTGTATTCCTTCTATCCGGTCTATCATTTAAATGTCTCGTGCGGCTTGATAGCGCATCAACACGCACGTCCGATTCCTCGAATCAAGACGCGACGGGCTCGTAACCGCTACGACACCGGCGTATTCCTCTCAGCATCCTTTAATCAGACCTACATTTGCGCACCTGGCTTGGTATTGTACCAACACAGGTCCGCGTCTCGCATTTTCCAGCAAGATAACAGCGCACAGACGCGCACACACACACACGGTAGCGGTGTGTGCGTGCCTCGCATCTCTCGTAACGCGTGAGTCCCGGTGCGCGGATTAGGCCGGATTAACGTTTTTGCGCGTCTCGGCGTCGACGGCGACCCGAGTTCCAAGAATAATTTAAAAGGAAATATAATATTTAATTTCGATGCCCTCAAATTCCCGTGCGATCGATAAAATTCGCGAATATTTTATCGGTCATCGTTTCTCGCGTAGAACTACAGGAGAAAGCACATTTCACGAGGATTGTTAAAAAGAAATCATCCGGTTTTTCACGCGCTATAATTCGAATCCGAACTCGACTACGTTCGAGCTTACCGACAATAAATCTCGTGTCACATGAACCAGAGAGAGCCCATCTCACGAGTGTTTTTTTGACGCGTCACTCTTACGACTTATCGGGTTTCTATTAATTATTAAATTCCTGACCTCTCTCAACTTCGCCTATCTCGTTCCTGAATTTGTAATCAATTCTCGATTCCCACCTAGAATTCCTGTGATGAGATTGTCTAAATCTCTGAGGATAGAAAACGACTTCGACAAAATTTCCTCCTTTATTAATAAATGAGCCATGTGCTCCGCGCAATGTAATCTGCTCATCGCGTGAACAATAACTTCATTCTTCTCCACGAGCCTTGAACGATCGGAGAACCTTTTGTACTCCGATCGAAATTTAAGTATCATTTATGCCGCGTATAAGCGCGTGTTCACTCGTTCTCACCCAAACAAAACCGATGATGAAACCTTCACTTTGCTGAAAAGGCACAGCGAAGAACTGAGGTTTTTCTTTAAATAAAATAAACGACTCGAGTCCAGCACTTTACCTCCTCGAAATTCATTCCCTTCCCGCGATTTATGTCACGAATTTAGTGAAACTCCGGTCACCAAAGTCTCGGGATTGGATAAATTTCAAAAAACAAAATTGCTTTTTGTTTCAATAATTTAAAACCGTTGTGACGGAACTTGAAATATAATTGATAATTAATTCTTTTTAAAAATATTCTAAAATATGTCCTTTATCTTATATCTAACTAACATTATTTTATTATTTTTATTTTTTTATTGATTTTTTACAGATTCAGCTACTACGGGATTCGTCACTGATTTTTTTTCTCGAATTTGTTTTATTTTTTTTAACCTCCTTTTTATTTATTTTTTTTTTACGATTACGAATCGTAAAAGCCTGATTGGTGAAGACTTCTTGGCAGCTCGCAACGTCGATGCGCCTTGTTTTCTATTCGATTACGAATACGAAAACTCACTTGGCATTTTGTTCAAATTAGAACACTTGTCTATGGTAGCTTTTAGCTCCACCCCTGATCACTGGCAGCTTTTAGCTCCTTTCCTGATCACTGGCAGCTTTTAGCTCCTTTCCTGATCACTGGCAGTTTTTTAAGCGCCACTTCTGAAGTCTCACTGAGTTACAATTAAATAGAGAAAAAATACGATAATATGTCAAGATACGTCGCTACGATGGCGAAATTGAAACACAGATCAGAACAGAGAGCCGTCATTGACACAGGTCGTCGACTAAACGATGATCACATTGATGAGTTTGGGCGTTTGTTAGCCGCCAATTCAGATTTCTCGCATCCATCCGAGACATGGCATATCTACTTCCCTCACTTGATAAACCCTATACCACAGGATCGAAAACATATTCAGCTATTATATAGCTCGAGCGATCTTGCCGATCGTCGCGCACCTGGTGGACATTGGGTATGCAGTTATTATGATGGTAAAAAACTGTTCATCTATGATT
>OZ035858.1:4010205-4257705 GCA_964034905.1 Itoplectis maculator
CCGCGTGTGCTCCGGGACTCGATCGAACGAGAAAGCACAATAAAAGAAGTCCCGGGCCCTATGGGGAGTAAATCCTGTTTTCCATTCATGCAGAAAAGACGTGTGCAAGCTGCCGGCGCGCGCGTCTGTGTGCGCCGGAGCAACAGGCAACGTGGGTTTACGGGTGTAGTGCCCGGCTAGTGCCGGTCCCGGAGCTCGTGGATGTTACGCCGCTCGTGGGGCGGCACAATTGTTGGCCAACCGACGATACTTGGCCATTTCGAATCAAGGTAGTCCTTGCGCCTGGTGTCGAGTTCGCATTTTCGAAAATTCAGAGGGAATTGCAAACATTTCTCGATACGATAAAAATCTGAAAAAATCATGCATATTAAAGGCGTTGAAAAGATTAATTTTGCGTAATAAAAATTCCAAAATGTTTTCCAATAAAAAATTCGAATTTTTGGCCAACCGGCGATACTTGGCCATTTCGTATTAAGGTAGTCCTTGCGCCTGGTGTCGAGTTCGCATACATTTTCGAAAATTGAGAGGGAATTGCAATCACTTCTCGATACGATAAAAATCTATAAAAATCATGCATATTAAAGGCGTTGAAAAGTTTAATTTTGCATAATAAAAATTCCAAAATGTTATTAAAAAATTAATGAAAAATAAAATTGTTCAACCAATCTTTCGACAACCAATTTTTTTGTTTGAATGAAAATGGTTCGTTCATTTTTCTGAATATGTATGAATTTTTTCAAAATTTTGAATTCACTTTGAATTTTGTGATTTTCCCCATATTAAAAAACGCTTTTTTCAACTCCTTTAATATGTATGATTTTTTTCAGATTATTATATTATCGATAAGTGTTTGCAATTCCCTCTGAATTTTCGAAAACTGACGGAGACTGACAAGTCTGTATTACTTTGGAAAACAAACATTTATCATAATAATAAATTAAGCGGTTGTAAAAAAATGTTCGAAGCAATAACGAACGAAATATTATAATAAAAATAGGCACTTTATGAAATACTTATTTTCAATGCATCATGTTTTTAATTTATTTAAAAAAACCGAGGTGACATATAAGACGTCCTGTTATTTAAGAATTTTTTTTTAGAAGCACAATTTTGCGAAGTTCTAATTAAATAACTATTTTCCGCGATCGATGTGATAAATACATAAGTTAAATGACGGATGTTTACAATGTCGGTATAAACTAGTATCGGACGGAGAGAGAAAGTGAAAGACGCGAGAGTGCCGAGAACTGTATCGCGTCGTCCGCTTAGAGGGCCAACAATTGTATCAGTTAGCGCGCGCGGTGCGCTACACCGAGCATCCCCTCGGCGAGTCCCACGGTTTGGGATGAAACACCTGGCTCCTTGCGCGCCGCGAGCAGCGCGGCAGTACCTATATACCCACGGGCGACCCTACAATCTCACCGACACTCCCAGTGGACTGGTTTTCGCTTCCTTATAAACTTTATTCAATTCTTTATAATATGGCAAAGGGTTCACTGCGCGTGCAGACCCCACGTGGCATTCATATGCTAAACAATATAAATGCGCTCAGATAAAAACGAATCTCTATCTCGCATTCCAGCTGCCGTACGTGCGCGGTGTGTGTGTGTATATAGGGTTTGGGAGGGAAGAAAAAAAAAAGGATCCTACGAAAATCGTGTGGGATTTAATTCTGGGCTACACGATGAAATACGTGTTACATTGTCGGTGAAACGCGCGCGCAAGTGTTGGGAAGTCGGAGGGTCCTCGTGGGGCTTCGGCATATATATCTTGTTTAGTAGTTCGGTATCGAATCTGCGTGTGCTGTATATATATCTGTATACCACCTTTGGGCTTCAGGTGCAAATCCCATCGCGGCTGACGCGGGCTTCGTTTCTCAAAAAGCTCGGTTTGCGCTCGAGAGCGCGCACAACGAGAAAGTTGCGGGATAGGGTAGACGTTACCGTTTTTGGCCATCTTAGGGCCAATTGTGGCCATCACATTCAAAGAAATAAATCAAAACATTTAATCGAATAAAAAAAATGTCGGGTAGGTCATTCAGTGAATTGAAATGAATTTGTTAAAAAAAATCAACGTGCAATTGTGGGGGAAAAATAAATTGAAGAATAAAGTAATAACAATGGCCACTAACGGTACATCTACCTTAGTTTATCATCGGACTGAGCTTTACACCGCGGACTGCGCGCAGTACGAGCCGTGTTTGCGTTATGTCAACAGCTGTTGCGCTGCACAAGAGCGGGATACCCGATAAACCGATACAGAGCCGTCGAAGTTTCCGCCGATATCTTTTGACAACAGAAATCTTCACCACCGTCGTTTCCAGTTGATTCAGCATAAAAACCACCGTCAAACAACCGGGTGGTCTTTAGCAAAAAATAAACCGGAAATCGGTTGTAAACAACCGCCCTGAATATGTTGTTCGGTTGTTTTATCGGTTGTCCATGGTAAATCGAAAAAAATGACCGCATAACATTGCTTACGGCAGTCGTTTTTACGGTCGTTACAACCTATTTCCGGTTTATTCTTTGCAAAAAACCACCCGGTTGTTGGTTTTTACGACGAATCAGCTGGAAACGACGGTGGTAAGATTGCTAGGGTTGTATAGATATTTTTCAACAGGGTTACAGGTGTAAGCCAATAATTAAGCCAGTTTCCAGGTGTCAGATGGCAATCCAGACAAAGCGAAAGCGGATAATTATCCGTACGGATAATGGAGATTGGGGTTGAAAGTTGCTAATGCAAATTTTTCGACTGCACGTTACGAGCGATTACGCCAATGGGAGTCTCCGTCGTAAGTAAACCGAATGCAGGGGGCGCTGCAGTCGCTGGTTCCCCGGCGGCATCGCACGGCCTCCTGATAACCTCAAATCTGATTACAATTTATCGAATTTATAGAGGGAAACGTTGATAAACAATAAATCACGATGAATTCGTGGGGAGGACGCATCACCAACAGGTACGTAATTCACGGGTGGAAACGTTATTGGCAGAACACTTAAGTGACATTTCGAATTATCGTCAACACGGAAGATGTTCTATCGCTATGTCGTCTGCTAATTGCAACGTGTGTTTAATTTTATTGACTAGAAGCGTCTGCTGTGTAGTTTAACGAAGTTGTCGCGAATGTTTACAGGCGAATGGCGCAAAGTCTTGTTCGTCGGTTGCAATTGCTTAGTCTGCGGAATTGTACGACTGCGACGACTTCTTCAACGCCACCAACTGCATCCGAGTCGACTGCTGCGCCTGGAATTCAGATTCCACTTCGGAAGGAACGTTCTCCGACTGATATTTTAATGGTAAGATTAACTTTACACTGTCCGCTTGATGAATCTTTTACCCTTACGTGGGTTTTGTGGGATAGCGATTGGCTGATAATGTAAAGTTAGGTCGCGACAATCAAAATGGTCTAAAATGTTGTGAAAAGTGATTTAAAAAAATGACTGCATCCTCTGCTTTACATCAGTGTTCAAAAATATATATTTTATTCTTTCAGGCATTGGAGAAGACCATTAAACGTGATCCAACAGCACCGGAGTACAAGTACATGGATGATCCATATTTGATTCCTCTGTCGAATACAAGCAAACGGCAGTCCGCACTAGCAAAAGAATCCGGCCGAAAATCAGCCATGTGGATTCTTAAGGAGCATGCAGATCTGTTTCAGCACAAATTGGCTGAACCTGAGATTTCAGTAATGCAATAATATTTAGTGTATTTTATACATTAGCAAATACTGGTTGCAACTTATCTAGCTGAGTTTGCACCACCAATCAGCTGTTAATTGGTTAACAAATTTTTTTGGTCCATTACTTATAGAAATAATCAACAAAAACCTTGAGAAGAAACTCTACTAAACTGTTAAATATTTGAGAGTAAATTCCATACAACAGATAGATGAATAGACTCGTATTTATCAGTCGTGTAAAAAGAGATATAGCAATTTACGTTTATCAAGTGATAAACCTGCGATCTTCACCCAAGTTTATATTGCTTTACATTTGAAGGACGTGTTTCTGTGGACCTGTAACTTAAAAGCAAACATAAATAATCTACTGAATTCTGCAGGCGTTTGTACCGAAAGCACAGTACACCAGCAAGGACCAAGTGTCCGAGGAATTGTTGATGAAGGCCATACAACAGGGATCTGTAGAAGATTCAGTGACGATCTACCAGCTGCTGGGGGATGCATCGGTAGAATGTAAGCAGGCTCTTCTGGAACTTCTATGTTTCCACAACAGTGAGGAGCAGCTTCCGGAAGATTTAAATGAGGAGAGATATTATCGCAAAGCTATTAAACGGCACAGAAACGTTTGGAGGTAACATTAGAACTTAATAGAAAAATCTTAACCACAAAATATCATATCTGATCCGTAAATTGTAGTAGCAATTAACAAATTGTGTTTAAATTTACAGACCAAATCCCGTAGTCGACGAATTATTCGATTTTTTAAAAGAGCAAGATAAACCTATCGCCACAGCCGCTTACAATGCTCTAATCAGTGGCACTGCCAAATACTTCAAAGTACGTAAAAGATTGTTATGGACATATGAAAATTGAATAAATTGCTTTATTTATTATTCAGCAATTGATACTTAATTAAAAAGTTGCAAATTAAAACTATTAACGGCGTCGTCGATGTCTTTTTTAATTTAAAAAATGCGTTTATATCAGGTCGACTTAGCGTGGGAATTACTCAAAGAATGCGAGGAGAAAGGAATTCCGCTGCATCTGGAGACTTACAACTATGTCATTGAAACGGTTTCGTTTATGCGGGAGGGTCCAGAGGAGCGAAAATCTTTGCTGGTCGAGGTCTGTCAGAGCATGGAGACAGCGGGAGTCAAACCGAATATCGGCACGCTCAACGCTTGCCTCAAAACTATATCAACGATGAAGTCTCGAATGCTTGCTCAAAAATTGGCGCGTTACTTCTTCACGAAATTTCACAACCTAGGAATCGAGCCTTCGCTCGCTTCTTACTATTATGCGCTCGTCATATTCTGCAAGGATGGTAAGATTTGACTTTTTTTTTGGATTTCCCGTTTGTTGGTAGCTGCAACATTAATAAACTGTTATTGCCCACAGACGGTCCGAGGTCTAACATTCTCGTTGAAATACTCGATAAATTGGAGGGCACAACCATAACTATGCAAGATGTGAATGACACGTATTTCTTTGTAACCGCGATGGACGTGGCGAGAAATCATTTGCAGAACGGAACGATCGCTCAGAGAGTACACGAACTTCTGACGACCGGCGACAATTACAAATTTGTCGGCGAAGGTTTGAAGGTAAGTTGATGGCGCAGTTTAAAACGATCATAACATCAAGATCAAATATGCCCAGGTACGATTGATCGACACATTTAGGATATTCTTATTGTTACAGGAGAGCATCTACTACCGTCATTACGTGGTAGTGATGCTTTGGACTCGTCCGATTGACGAATTCATCGCGTTCTACGATACGTTGGTGCCGAACATTTATATCCCGGAGCCGAGTGTGATTGAAGCGATACTCGTTGCTTTGCAGGAGGCGGAAGGGTCAGTCGTTCAAGAATTTTTACCACGTCTGTGGTCACAAATAACGATGTTCGATCAACTTGAACGTGAAAACTTGACATCTAAAGCCTTAGCTCTCATGGTACAACATTGTTTGCCTGAGAGCGATTCGCCGGTGAACAAACAATTCGCGGAGGCCGCCTGGGGTTTATGGACTCACATCCAGGTACGTGGTGTAGTCGAATGTTTTCATGAAAAAGCTACATTTAAAAACGGTTTACATATAATGTGTATATCGTATCCCGCGCAGAAAAATATTATTGCAAATTACAGATAATTCGTATTTCTGAACTCGAAAATGACCGCTTATCGGTGTCGCTCTAACGAGAATAATGCATATTAGAAAAGGCGTTTCATTCGTATAATGCAAGGTTGGAAAAGTTTGGTATTAACAAACTGTTGGACCCATGATAAGAAAATTGTGCTACACGTTTTTTGTTACTTTAATTCATGAATCTTGATACTTATCATAGGAACACAATGCGACCAAGCAACGAGCAATATCTTGGGTAGCAACGACGTTGGCCGACGTAGCTTTGCTCTGTATGCGTGGTGGCGAATTCGAACGATTTCTGGAGGTTTTGGTCTACATGAAACAAAAGCAAGCTTCGATAAGCGGCACCGCCGATATCAAACAGCTGAAGGCGATGTTCGAGGCGTGTCTGGAAAAGGGCTGTGCACCGGGAGCGATTGTGAGTGTTTATAGCCTTTACGAATTATAACGCGCGTATGGATAGACGAGCGTTTCATAATCAACAATTACGTTTGAATTCGTAGGACGTCGTGGAGTATTGCGTGGGATGGGGTTTCGAGGAGACCATCGCAATGGGTAAAAAACTACGCGACACACTTCTCCTCACACCTAGTGAAGAGGACCAGCTTTTTAAGCTCGTCGGATCGACGGCATCGAAAGCAAGCGCTTCGAGCGAAGAATAGTAACGATTATTAGATTATTCTGTTTCATATATAATGATAACGCGTTTCCATCGTTCTTCCGTGCTTGATTTAACCCTTTCAGTACTTCTTCATCGTGCGTACAAACTGCACACAATTCGTGCTTATGAATGTTGCAAATGGTGTTGACGAACGAAGAATAAACAACATTTTTATTCTAAATGAAAACTTTTTTTCTTGTATAAAAGTCTCTAATGTTTAAGCATGTCTGTTACCAACATCGATTTTGTTATTTCATTATTTCCAAGTTGATTTTTGTGCCATTGTCTCGAAAGAGAAAAGTTAAAAACGAGACACGGAGAAATATTTCAAAGGGTTAAAAAAGCGCGACTAAGCGATGATCGATTTTTTTACACCTGTACATAAGACGCAAATACTAAAAAAAAAAAAGGAAAAATGTAGATGGCTACGTAGGCCGGCGTGGAAAGTGAATTACAATTAGCAATGATTGGCATGTATCAATGTCCTTGTCCCTTGAATTGGGCCTCAAACGATTGATGAATTGAGAGTTGCCATGGTTGGTGGGAGGCTGTGACCCCTCTCGTTACTCAAATACTCATTTCCTGCATCGCACGGTCTAACGTCACGACTCACTGATCGACATTAGAGTTTGTGCGCCAGCTGGACCCGCATCTCGCTGGCTTCTTACGCGAGAGAAAAAAAAAACGACATCATCTTTCGCCTCCGTCGAGTTCGTATCGTAACGATCGAAGAAACAAAATTTCGCGGGTATGGATCAAGCATCGGCGGCTGGTCCTCGTTTGACGCTGGACATTGTGCGGGACATCATCGCGAAGGAGGAGACCGACGTGGAGATTGACAGTCTCGAAGAGGAGCCAGGATCCGGAAGAGGCGACAATTACACGTCGATGCTGTATCGAGTGCGCGCCAAGGGCCGCAAGCAATTGACGCACGAGGAGTTTGTCCCCTGGGAACGTTCGATTATCTACAAAGTTCTGCCGTTGTCGCGGGTTCGTCGCGAGGCTTTTAAGAGCGAAGTTCTATTTCGCAACGAAGTCGCGTTCTACACACGCGTCTGGCCCGCTCTCGATGCGCTTCAGTCGGACGGAAGAAAAGTCTTCGCCGGAGTCGCGAAGATCTACGTCGCGAGATCCGATCTCATAGCGATGGAGGACCTCAAGTCGAGACGGTATATCATGGTCGACAGACACAAGGGCCTGCAGGTTCATCATCTCAAAGTCGTGCTCGAGGCCCTCGCTGGCTTTCACGCGCTCAGCTTGACGCTCCGATCTTCAAGGTACTCCCAGAGTCGCGAATGCTCGCGATAAGTTGTTTTACAAAATACAAACCTACGAAAAGACAAATACGTGGACGTTTTTCGAAGACTTATTCAAAAGTATAAAGTTATCTTGTCGGCTACTGAAAGTAAAGTTACCGTTTGGGGCGATTTTTAATTTTTTATTACCATTCAGACGGATGTTTTGGTCGTTTTTTTGTACGCCCTATTTAAGCTGTTTTTGAATGATTTACTACTGTTACTGAATTAATAAAATCTGGAGAGGATAATTAAAAGTATATACCACTGTCTGCACTAATTTGAATTTCCTGTTACGAAGAAGCTAGATGAAATATTCAAGTTTTTAGCAAAATGAAGGTGGATGTTTCGGCTCATCTCAATCGTTTTTTTTACTAATGCGTCTGCATTCAAGGCCGGAACTGTTCGCCCAACTGTCCGACGAGAAGAATAGCGACAGCGTGCGAGAAGCATTGTTTCGCCCCGAAAACGAGGATTGGTACAGGCAGTACTACCGGGTCGCAGCGAGAAACGTCATGAAAATGGTATCCGAAGCTTTGCCGAGCGACGTCGAGCACAAACGCGAAGAGATAATGCAGAAATTGCGTGATTTCCTGCACGAGGACGTTTTCTTCCGTACAATGTGCGAATTGGCTTCGGCGCAGGGAGAGCTGACGGTATTTTGCCACGGCGATTGCTGGACCAACAATATACTCTTTGCGGAAAAGACTACGACGGACGCGGAAGTGAGTATCAATGGTATTCCAAGCTAAAAATAAATATATAGACTCCACTGGCACGAGATGCAATATCAGAGATCACGAGGAAGCAATAATTATCATTTAATTAAGCACAAAGGCATCTTCAGATTTTCTGTTTCGAGTACCATTTTTCCACAGCACCGGTGTCCGATGACTCACGAACAAAAGCTCACTTGTCTCTCGCTTTGTATTTTAATAACAGGCCGTTTGTCTCGTTGACTTTCAACTGACGCGAGTGGGCTCTCTCGCTCTGGACCTGGCGAATCTACTGTACTGCTGCACAAGCGGCGAAATAAGAGAAGCGCATATGACCGAGCTATTGGGTCATTATCATAGTCACTTGATGGACGCGTTGCGAACGCTGAACCCGGAGCAACAGCTGGCGGCCGATCCGTCGCACGTGTGGCAGCTGTTAGTACAGAACCCCCACCTGATTATTCCAATTTTTACTAAAAAAAAAAATCAAATCAAAACCCATATTCTAATTCTACAAAAGGATAACCACTGAGATCCGCATTTCCAGGTTAACCGAGGAAATGAGGAGATGCAGTCGCTTTGGAGCTGGCCTGGCGGTGGATATGCTACCGATCATCACGTGCGCCAGCGACGAGGCACCGGACCTCTACGAAGGTGCCGGCGACATCCTCGACATCGGCGAAAAGCCTCGAAACCCTCGAGCACCGCCACCCGGAGGTGCAGCCTGCGCTCGGCTAATGACGGATCTGGTCCTCGAGCTTATACAGAATCGCGCTTTGTAATACAATTTCTTTCCCTATCCCACCAAACGCCCTTCTCGGACACTGAGTGTCCTTAAGGTAGTCCTCCCGCCTTGTCTAATGCCTCATAAGTTCGACGAGAATTCGACAGAATTTCCGGACAGTTCTCGATAAGATGAAAATCTGAAAAAAATCAAGCATATGGAAGACGCCGAAAAAATGATTTTGGCACAATGATAATTAAAAAATGTTAATAAAAAATTCCTTAAATAAATAATAGTACAACGAATTACCCGGTAACCTAATTTTTTTTTTTGTTACGAAAAACATTTGTTTATCGTGTTTATTGAATTTTGTCTGATGTTTGAAAATGACGTTTTTTTAAAGTATAAAATTAAAAACCAGACAAAATTCTGAACAAATTTATACGTATTCAGAAAAATAAACAAATGTTTTTCATAACAAGACAAATTTAGGTTACCGGGCAATTTGTTGCACTATTACGTAATCGTAATTTATTATAAACATTTTTCAATTATTATTGTGCCAAAATAATCTTTTCAGCATCTTCTGAATGCTTGATTTTTTTCAGACTTTTATCTTACTGAGAACTGTCTGGAAATTGTGTCTAATTCTCCCTCGAACTTATGCGGCATCAGACAAGGCGGGAGGACTACCTTAAAGTAATCGACTCTGATATTACTTTTCCTTAGGAATTGACTTTGTACATGCTTGAAATAACAAACCATTTATATATGAAAAAAAGACAGAAAATAGAGTTAGCTCAGGACGATTGAAACGGTTGATTTGCACCGGTGATGTTTTAAATGCGAAAACATCTTTTGCGGTGTTCTTACAGACAAAAGTATTCTCGAAAAGCGCGACAGCCTTTCTGGAAGATCGCGGAAGTTTTCGTTAATATGGAGTGATCGCCATGCACGAAAATAAATGTGCCCACGACAGGCTAAAGCATATTTCCCAAATACAAAATATCCTGTTATTTACTTAGCTTAAGTAGGTAGTTTCTGTAATTATTCTGCAATTGTGTCAAGTGCTTTCATCTCTATGTACGTAATGCTAGTGTATTTTACACAAAACGTTCGATTACATCATTAAGGAATAATAAAAATGCCGAAGCAAAGTCCCACTCGATGCAGTTTTTGTTTCTCTTTCTGCGGCTCGGACGACGATCCAATAGTTTCGAAAGAAAGAAACGAAAATCATGTGTACTTTGTAAATATATCTTCATCCCAGGGAAACACCGCAGCGCGAAATATTAAACGAGAACCGTGGGCCGGAGTAGGCGAGGGGAGGGGAGTTCTAACGATAATTTGTATTTGAATAACATTCTGAGTCACAAGTAAAATGCAAATTGGGCCTTCGGGACACGATTCACGACAGAAGTAAGCAGCCACCTGTTTGCAATTCCATGTCAGATCGTCTCTCAGTCAATCAGTTCTGTCAATCTGAAATCTTCGCAGAGAAGCCAAAGGAACCCGACAAAACACCTCTTTCAATAGTGCGAAATTGTAATGTATCCTCGAGATGTCTTTAGACAAGACGAGATATCGAAAGTGAATCAGAGCGAAGCCAATTTTTGTCCCGTTAAAAATATCAAGGAAACCAAGATTCTAAAAATTTCAGAATCGTAGAAGAATAAGACAACACCCAGTTCAAGGTTCTCCTTTTTCCCTCGGTATGTAAAAACGGAATCAGAGTAAATGTACTTTATTCGAAATATCCATTTTTCAGAAACTTGAGATCGCAAATATTCCACTGCAAGATCGCCCACATCGCCTTAATCGTTTCATGATCGGCGTGTCCATGCTGTCACTGAGAAAAATAGTGAGTCGTCAAGACAAACTCGGGTGGCGGAAAACGAATGATAGTTGATCGTACAGAGCGTATCTGTTTGTCGCCAGAAAATGGATAGTTGTTAGGTTAAGCTAACTCATTTATTGGACCAACAGAATGATTCGAACCCTGCTTCGCTCACTCACTACTCATTTTCCATCACTCGAGTTCCCGCAGGCAACTCAGTATGTCCGTCAGTGCGCTGTGTGAATCGTCCAGTAACGTCAGTCATTGTCTGGAAGTTTGCGCGACTGAATGTTCGTGACAAAGTTGACGGTTTAAGAGGAGAGAGTTACGCCTGTTGCGGCGGGGTGTTCGCCGTGGGTTGTTGCGGTTGTGGCGGAGGCTGTGATTGCGGTTGAGCGGGCGTTTGGGTCGCCGGTGTCGCCGCCGCAGGTTGCGGCTGTTGTTGGGCCGGCGTCGCCGGTTGCGGCGGCTGCTGCTGCGTCGCCGTCGCCTGGGGCGGCGTCTGCTGCGTCGCCGTCGCCTGGGGACTCGGTGGTTGTTGTTGCTGCTGTTGTTGTTGCGCGCTGCTCGCTTGCCACGAGGAATGCTGGCTCTGTTGCTGATGCTGCTGCTGCTGCTCCTGCGCGAGACGCTGATGCGCCTGCTGTCGCGCCCTGAACTCGGCGGCCTTCAATTGTTCCAGATGGAATTGTTGCCGCTCGGTTATGAGCTGCTGTCTCTGGTATTCGAGACCCTCGCGCTCGCGCTCCATCGTCGTTTCCAACTCCTCGAAGTGACGTAACTTAATCTCGAGCTTCTTCATCTGCGTCTCCACGAGAAGGGCAACCAGGGACTTGATCTTGCGCTCTTCCACCGCCGCCAGATGCTTCGCCTTGACCGCCGCCGCCGCGAGAGCCGCTGCCGCTGCTGATTGCAGTTGCGCGTCCCGCACGACCTGAAATTTGAGAGACAAATTTGTCGGAGGGTTCGTCGAAGTCGGCATATGTAGCTTATGCTTATCATTTTGAGTTGAGTATCCAATCGCCTTAAACATGTCAATGTCATTTCTCACCTTCTCTTTCTTTTCTTTCGCCTCGGCCTCTTCGGGAGTGTCGAGTTTCGTTTTGACTTCACTCTCGACCTCCTTCGTTACATCGACGTCCATCTTCTCCGGCTGGTCTCGCTCCGTCGTGGTCTCGGTAGACTCTTCCATCACTTCCTTCTTCGGAACTTGCAATGCCCCTTGCGCACCCTCGGGACTTTCCTTTGGCTTGTCGGGCTGCTCCTCTTTCTTAGGTGGCTCGGCCGTCGAAGCGGAATGCGGCGATGTCGCGGCACTCGGTGTCGCACTCGCCGCCGGCGTCGAGGCTGCGGAACCGTCTTCTGGCGGCTCTGGGGGTCCTGTACCAGCGATACCGGACTGCGCGAGTCCAGCCGCGGGATCGAACTTTCCTAAACATACATAAGACGGACATTTACGTTAGATTTGGCAATAAATGGTTCGGTGAACTTATTCTATAGTGCGACAATCATCGTAACGAATCGCAAAGGCAAAATAATGGCTCGTGATCGTTACCGTCGGCGTTGGCGCTGGCTTGAACGTTTTTCAAATGCTGATCGAGCAGAGTCGCAGGCACTTGATCCTTGATAGCCGCGAATTCCTCCATAGCGGCCTTGGCGGCGCTTGCAGCGACTCGGGGATCGACGACCGAAGCGAGGAATGCCACGGTGCTCATCACCGGGTTTCCAGCCTTCGAGAAGGGCACCGGTTGATAAGCGAGCGGCCCGAGGCCCTCGGGACCGCCCTCCTCGAGATACGGGTCCTCGATTGGCAGCCGAAGGAAGTGCAGTATGCACTCGTCCTGGGTTCTCGAGCCAACGTGTTCGCAAACCTTGTTCCAGTCGTCTTTGTGCAGTTCCAAGCCTTCGAGAAGCAGAAGCGTCTCCTGCTCGGTCCAATCGCGAGTCGCGCCCGCGGCCTGTTTGTTCTTGAGCACCGCCGGTTTCCGAGCGTACTGATCGATCTTCAGACCAAAGTTGGCCATTGCTCCGGGCGCGGCCTTCTCCTCGGGGGCACCGAGACTTCCCGGTACCGTCGGCTTCTTCTCGAGATCCAAAAGCGTCTTCGCCGCCGTTGGCTGCGGCGTTTTCGGCGGATTCGGATTGACCGGAGCCAGCCCCGACGGGGTGTCCGACAGAACGTGGAAATGCGACGTCGGCGGTGGTCCCATCGGCGTGGGTCGAGATTCCGCGTCCACTTGGTAATTCACGAGACCCCATTGCTCGAGGAAAGCGTGAACTCGCATTATCGCGCAGACATCGCCCGCCAAGTTGCGTCTGTAATATGTCGATACCTTTCAGTAAGGCTCGGAACAGGGATTGGCATACTCGAATACTTTTGATATTCGAATATTAAAAGTTCCGAAAGTAGTTCCGAGTCTCGGAACTACTTACATCATTACACGCCCGCACAAAATATATCTACATACCTGCACGCTGTCGAGGTGATGTATTCGGTCGGATTAAGCCGATAAGTGTCGATCATGAAGTTTCTGTAGGCCAGATAAATCTCCGGTGTCTTCGATTTGTTTTTACCATTAAAGAATTCCGACAGTGCGCGTTTTTCGATCGTATGGATTGAGTTATAGTCGAACCAGGCCGAGTAACTCGGTACGACGATATGATGGGTCTGTTCGGTTACGTTGTCCTCAGGTTCGTCGCCTTTGCTTGCTCCCTCGGCCCGTTCTTTACTCGCGTCCCGCTCCTCCCTGTCTTGAGTTCCCTGTGAACCACTCTTTTCTCCTGTGGAAATAAACACCCAACGTTAAAGCAATTCATTTGAATCTACTTTTTTCTCCTAGAGGTGGTTTTGTGAAAGGTGTAACGAGGGTTTGGGGGAAATTTTACTTTACAGCATCTTTTTACGATTGATAGCATTTCATATAAGTATACTCAATTACGATTTATTAAAAATTCCGTAAGCAATGTAATTACCTTCAACGGGCTCATCCAAATCGGCCATATTTCCAGACTTCAGAGGCTGGAGTTCGCTGTCCTGCTTCTTATTACCGGTAGCGGGAGGATTTCCAGGACCGCTTGCGGCGCCGCTTTGCCCGGAAACCGGAGGATTTGTCGGGTTAGCCACAACTTCGACGATCCGAGGTTCCGCCGGTGGATCCTCCATGCCCTGCGTCAGATCTTCTTCTTCCTCACCGGCGGCTCGCGTCTTTTTCGGAGTCGCAATCGACGTGGTGGTCGTCGTCGAGGAGGTCGACGAGGCCGACGAGGTCGCGGCGGTACCCTGCATACCGGATGGACCTCGACCGCTGAATAACCGAGAAGAAAATGCGAATAATTCAATTTTATATTTGACGAAGATAAAAATATGCTTGAAGCGCGAAGCGCACTTATTACGCGAGCGACTGAATTTTATTCTTACCTCTTACGCTTGCCAAGCTTCGGCGGGGGACTGGGTGAACGTTTTCGCTTCTGCTTCTTCGCCGAAGCGGGCGGATGGCTCGCTGGTTGCGCCATCAAATCCTCCACTGACAATCTGTACCTGTGTACTTTTTTCTGTCCGCTATCGTCGACCTCGTAGTCCTCTTCGTTCATCCATTCGTTGTACTGGTCCAAATCCAACGCCCATGTCGCGCACACTTTGTACGGTGTTCTGTGAATTTTGTTATAAGTCTCGATAAAATTTCAAGAGTGCAAGGTGAAAAAATGAACATTGAACGTACGTAGAAAACATGGCGACCGTTTTTTTTCGGTAAAAAATTCCCCGACTTTTCTCTGATTTTTCCCTGATCCACTGATTAATTTTTTATTTCCCTGATTTTTCCCGGTTTTCTCGGTTTTCCCTGACCGCGGCCACCATGGAAAAGGAATATAGACGTTACCTTGGAGCGGTGTTTATCGTGCTACCTTCCGGGAACTCTATCGGAAGGTCCAGAGTCGCCCAAGAGTCGTAGCTGTCGGGAAAATAATACCAATGCAGTAGAACCGAGCGTTCACGTCGCATACACGGCCGCGCGTATTCTTCCTCTATAGGATCCACGGGTGGATAGATAATGTGTGTCGCGTCCGCTTCGTTTTCCGCAACTGTTCCTTGATGCCGGCGCACCGTATCCTTTATTTTTCCCGCCATTACTTTCTCCACTTCTGGCTTTACGAAGACGCAGGGTTGAGTCATGCATCGATTCTGAATGAGAGCGCGTTCCGCGGCCACCAGCATCTCCACCGCCCGATCCAGCCGCGAACCCGACTGCAAAAGTCCCGCGAAATTGTTGATTAACTGATTCGTCGATAAATCGTTTTATTTCGCTCAGCTAGTTCTTCGAAATTCTTTACCTTGCCAACCGGAAAATCGAATCTTCTCCATCCCTGCTCCTGTTTGAATTTGTATGCTGTAGCGAGAATGTGACACAGACCGCCACCCGGCTTGAAGTCTAGGAAGCATTTCATCTGGAATACATTAATAGATATCGGATGACTTTTTGCCCTTTCAATAATAAATTCTATTAAAAAACAGGGAGAAACCACTTTTTTGCTACTGTAGAAAATAAATGAAAAAGTGTATAAAGTACAAAATTTTGAATATTATTTTTGAATATATATATTTTTTAATATTTGCAGGATTTTTGTTCATAGCGTCTGTGAGTCACAGTTTATATAAATTCCAGCAAAAAAAAAAAAATGTCAACACGTGTAAACGATCAATCGTGTTGCATCCCCGAAAATGATTTACGAGTCCTCAATAAAAAAATTGACGCGCAAAGCTCAAAATGTCTACGATAATACATACAGGAAGTCTGGTCATAGGTGGCTTGGAAACATTTTTCCCAAGATTGTCCTCTTGAAACTGTATCAGCTGTATAACGAGCGTAGCCAAAGTTTTACTCGTCGGCAGGTCGGTCTGTACATACTGTGAAAAATAAAATACATTAATGAGAAGATAATTTTATCAGTCCCATAGCACCGAACGACACTCAGAATTGTATTCGCGCTTCGTCGAGTGCAATTTTTTCAACGGAAACGCGCATCGGTGGCAGTGAAATCGCGAAATGCGTCGATGCCCATTGACGCACATTACGGAATTCACGAACCGTGAATTGTGGTTACACGGGGATATCTATCGTCGTGGTCGAGTTGCCGCTTCGACGGCGAAATCGCGTCGGTTTGCGAAGGGTTTTCGGGACGGAGGGCGATCGGCGCGATCGGTAAATCGCGAGCGCGTGAAAAGGCCGAAATATGACAGAAATAGCGTAGGGCGAGGGCGCGGGACGGCGAGCTTGGCGGAACGGCGAGCTTGGACGCCGGGGATGCTCGGTGCGCGCCTACCTTTTTGTAATTCTTCAGCAGCCACTGTTTCACGCCCTCGAGCTGCGCCAAAACTTCCGTGGACTCGAAGAACTTGGCGTTCGGGCCACCGTCCTTTTTCGGTCCTAAGGACAACATTTTTTCACTCAATTTTAATACTTAAAAAATTGTCGTATAGACCACGCAAACAACGCCGCTCCGATCGCAAACATCACACGTCTCTGAAGGCGGCCGCGACCGCGACAGTCTGGCCACCGATTCTCGCCGCTGCCGCTCGCGGCGCCACCGAGTGTTGCCAACATCGTCGCGATGACGCAGCACGAGACACCGTCGTCATTTACAGAAACATAAAGTTGGCCGACAATTGTGACGTATGTAATTTTTATCAAGGGTTACCGATCAGCGGCCGATTGGTGGTCATCGGTAGCATAATTTTAACATTTGGTGGTCAGCCGTATTTTTATAATCAATAAATGAAAATTAGCCTGTGAAGTTAGCCGAGTTCCGTACTCGATTCAGAAGCTGACCGTCATCAGAAATATCAATTTAGTCATACTTATAAAATATCGCACTTGGATTCTTCTTCTACATTTATTTTCAGACAATCCCAGGACTCAACTGGTGAGAAATAGAATTAGGCTGAAAATCTGTCATTTGGTATCTGTCAACGTCGATAAGTTATCGGCCGATCAATTGACCGCGGTCATTTACCACAGCGACTAGTGCGCGATTGTTCGGGCGAGCATTTTATTCACTCTTCGTACTGCGTTGACAGATGCGAGGTCCATTTTATGACATTTTGTGACTAATTTAAAATGACCAATTTATTTGCGACCGATTATTAAAAATTGCCGCCAATTGCGCGTGTTTTTGGTTTGAGTCCGAATGGTCGATACCTGCATAAAAAATTCAGGAAATCATCAAAAAATGGTCTAAATGCTCGGGAAATGTTATATATCAGCTGATCTACTGTAAAAGTCACGATTTTCAATGTTTAGCTTCAATATTGACTTACATATTTGAATTCAACGTTAAAAATTTGTGACCAAATTTGTGACCAAAAATAAAAGACCGTAATTTCGCTAGATAGGTGTTTTGTTCACTTTTAGACCGTCACAAAACGTTTGTCGAAATGACCGACATTTTTGCTTCGACCAAATAGGCAAAAAAAATGACGTCGCAAAACCATCAAATGACGGTAATTTCTTGTCCGATTCTAAAAATGACTGTCATTTCGCATCTCTAACGACGACACTATAGCAGCAACATTAAATATCAACGAAACGGAACGAAGGTCTGATTGGTCCGATCAAACTGCGTCAACCAATCGGAACTCCCCTTCACTTGGTTCTCATTACTATTATCGCGACTATAGCATCTGCGCTTCCGAAAGCTCGAAGCGGCGGCCTAGTCCGGAGCCCAGAGATAAGATCGCTGCGTGTTTCGCACACCCCCGTGTATATAAGCTTGTCTCCCGGCGTGTTTCTACGAATCTTCCGAGGCTCTATTACCTCGGCGCGATCAAACCGAGTGCCGACACCATTTTTCTTTCCAATCCACATCCGAGCGGGAACGTCGAAAAAAAACGCAGTCACTGACACGACCGACGAGCGAAAGGCAATCGAGGGTAAAATCATTTTAACCTTGAGAGAAAAAACGCTCGTGACGCTCGGACATGTCTACCACGAGATTTTCGGATATCAAATTGGGACCACCGATCGAGGTGTTCGCCCTCCAGAAGACGTTCGTCGATGACCCTTACGACCTCAAAGTCAGTCTAACAATTGGAGGTGAGTAGCACGGATCCTCGATCCTTCGATTCTCCTCGTTATAACTTTTGCTCGCTCAACGCGCGGCCCGCGAGGCCGTTTTCGTTAGCGATCAGCTGACACTTCCAGCGACGAGATAATTGAAACAAATAAATTGTGCTATTTATTGTCTCGCGCGGGACGCGCGATTAGCGTTCTAACAATTGTCAAGGTTGCGCAAGTCCGTGACGCGCGCGCAATGTTTTCACGAGTTTATGAAATTGACCCTGGTGACTCTGGAGCCCCACCACGACTTGCTTGAAATATAAATATATGCGTTCGCTACTTATTATGCAATAGTAGGTGTCGTTACACGCTTTGCGCGTACCAAGTGCGATCGGTTTTCACGTATACCGATCGTGCTGCCTAGACGAGAGTTCGTGATCTTTTTAATTGATAAGAAGACTCGTGCCACCGTTTTTTTTTTAGTAACAGGCTTGCGATAAGTAAAACGCGACGAAAAAGTCGAGAGATGAAAATTACGATGCCCGTATTCTTGGAGAATATTTTCGAGCCGTTTGGGCTAGCAGACGAAAATCTATTTCTATCTCACTCTCGCCAGTGGCCGGAACGCTGTTGCTGCTAGTACCGAATCTCGACGCGGTGATCGCTGACGATCGCCTGCAATTTTCGCTCGATGTGCATACACTGCTTAGAAAATCTTATTGGAACCGATAACAATAAAGCAATGGGGATGATATGTGTTTTTTGTCCAAGGAATTTCCGATTGATAGAAGCGATTCCGGTAAATAGATAGGCAAACCGCCAGAATCGATAATCAAACTGCCAGAAAGTTATTTCTTATTCGCTTTCAATAGGAGAGAAAACTTGTCGCTTGTTGAGCATATTCATTCCGATTCAAGGTCAATCGGATTCTATCAGTTTCAGTAGGGATAAATGGGATACTTGCAGGGTAGCGATTTTTTTTTCTACTTTGCCGTAAAAAAATTATCGCTAAACTTTGCTAGGTTTTTCGTAGCCATGAGAATTCGCGAATTGGCGTATCCATGGAATTTTTATTTTTCATGACAACAAGTGCTGAAGATACGTACTTTTTTTTTTTTATTCTACCCGGTGTCAAGAGGCTTCCGCGTGTCTTCATATCGAACTGATAAGCTTTATCGGAGTTATTATCCCGATGGAACAACATTTCCCTGACGTTTCGTCGGACTAACTGTAATTAGACTGTTTCCGAGATTTTCGCGAATCCTCCAACATTTTAATCCGCATTTCTCTGGCTTTTAGCGCAACACTTTCGTAATCCACTCTGACATTGATTTTCTCGCACCATCGACTTTTTTCCCACGTCCAATCCGCGTCAGTCGCAGCGTCGTAAAAATAAAATATTTTATTATGTTTTCGAGGAAAATACCAGCCTTCTCACAGATGCAACATTTTGTGAAAATACGCGAAAATAAAAAAACGGTTTTTTTTTGTTTAGCATATCGGACGAACGAGGGCAAACCATGGGTACTGCCGGTCGTGAAAAAAGTCGAGAAGGCTTTGGCCGCGGACGAGCTGCAGAATCACGAATATCTTCCGGTTCTGGGATTAGAGGCGTTCAGTCAGGCAGCGGTGAGGATTCTTCTGGGTGCTGATTCGCCGACGATACTGCAGGGCAAGGCCTTCGGCGTGCAGAGTCTGTCGGGAACAGGAGCGTTGCGCGTCGGAGCTGAATTTCTGGCGCGAATACTCCGCTACGACACGTTCTACTATAGCACGCCGACATGGGGTACGAAATTTGCGTATTAATTCCGGAGTCAGCGGTTAAGGTAGTCGGATCGGGACAGTCCCGTCAAATGACAGTTTCTGTGAAAATTTCGAACCCTTCTCGATGGGACAATAATCTAAACAAAATCAAGTATGTAGATGGTGCTGAATGTATTGATTTTGCACAATAATAACTCCAACATTTTATTACCAAATTAACGAAAAAATGAATTTTTCAACAAATTACCCGGCAACACATCTTTTTTTTCCGATGGAAATTATTCATTCATACTTCTGAATACGTATGAATATTTTCAGAATTTTGTTTAATTTTTTTAAATAGCGGTTTTCGCTCCTCATTCTGCTTAAAAAACGCAATTTAAAAAAATTATACGAAATTCTAAAAAAATTCGTGCGTAATCAAAAATATGAATTAATAATTTTCAAGAGACAAAAATGTTGAGTTGCCGGGTAATTTGTTGAACAATTCATTTTCTCGTTAATTTATTGATAACATTTTGGTGTTATTATTATGCAAAATCAATACTTTCAGCACTTTCTACATACTTGATTTTTTTCAGGTTATTATCCCATCGAGAAGTGTTTCGAATTTTTCTCCGAAACTGTCATTTGACGGGACGGTGTCGATGCGACTACCTTAACGCGCGATTCGAGTCACCGAGACGACGTGAAAACGATATAACATCGCTCTTTATGGTGAATGCAACATTAGAGAACCACAAGCTGATATTTAATAACGCCGGATTCAAGAAGGGCTGCGAATATCGTTACTGGCATCCGGAGACCCGTGGCGTTGACATCGACGGGATGCTCGAGGATCTTCGCGGGGCTGCCGAGAACGCGGTGATTATTCTTCACGCTTGCGCTCACAATCCCACCGGCTGCGATCCAACCCCGGAACAATGGCAAAAAATAGCCGACGTTATCGAGGAGAGGAAACTCTTCACGTTCTTCGACAGCGCTTATCAAGTAAGTCACGCGACGGTTTACTCAACGATAAGGACGTAATCACGCATGCCCAATCCAAAGTTTTATTCGATTCAAGTATTCCTGGACGGGAGAAAAATCTGGAAAAAAACAATGTTTTTTCTTGAATTATTATTGTTGGTACGATTACCAGAATTGGGCAATAACAGATACGATTCCGTTCAAAATAGCGTTCGGTTTGCAAAACTGCGAAGAATACAGAGTAATAATGCAACTTTTAAAGATTAGTCGTTTCCATGGAAATACATTTTATAGTTGTCTTTATACACTCTTAAAAATGTTTCTAAATTTACGTTACTGAAATTTTATACACAGCTTCTTAACGGTTATATTAAATTTGTATAGGATTCGGTAGAAAATGCTGTAATTTTGCATTCCATTTACGCGTCAAATTTAATATACCAGTTTATGTAAACAGACTTCCTTTACCAGTAATGGAAGCTTATGCGAAATATCTTCAACAGTGTAATAAGTATCTTATAAGTATCCTTATAGTACGAAACAAAAAGTATTTAAACTATAATCGAATACAACTTTCGTGCAATGAATCCTCGATTAATTTACACTATTTTGCGTTAGGGGTTTGCGAGCGGGGATCTTGATCGTGACGCTTACGCGGTTCGCCTCTTCGCCGAGCGAGGTATGGAGTTTCTGTGCGCCCAGAGTTTCGCGAAGAATTTTGGACTTTACAACGAGCGAGCGGGCAATCTCGTGGTTGTTATGAACAATACGAAGGAACTCGTTCAGGTGAAGTCTCAACTGACACTGATAGTCCGAGGAATGTACAGTAATCCACCGAATCACGGAGCTCGTATTGTTTCGACGGTCTTGAATAATCCGGATCTTTTCGCCGAATGGTAGGTCTACCCTACCCTGCAATCCCGGTGACCTCGAAAATGACCTAAAAAGTCCAAAAAACGACCGGTCGTTAAATGCAAAACAGCCGTCGGAAGAGGCAAACGAACGAGAAAACGACCATTGAAATTATTTTTGGTTGGTCGTTTCTTGGTTCAATGGTCGTTTTCTTGGTCGATTGCCTCTTTTCAACGTTTTTTTTTGCATTTAACGACCGGTCGTTTCTTCGGTCGTTCGGCCGGTCGCTGGATCTGTTAGGGTAACTGTGTATCATTTAAATCTCATGTTTCAGGAAGGGTCATATTCTCGAAATGTCTTCCAGAATAAAAGCCATGCGTGCCGGGCTTTACGAAAAATTACAAAAACTGGGCACACCAGGAAATTGGCAACACATCCAAACACAAATTGGAATGTTTTCCTACACGGGCTTGACTGGTGGGTTCTTTATTGCTTCCTTAAATTTATTCTTTTTCTTACCCTTACGATTGATCCATTCAATGTTTTCGCTCAATTCAGCTTTTAAATTTAATGTGTACATTGCCATTTGCAGAGCGACAAGTTGAACACTTGAAAGATCATTTCCACATTTACATGCTGCGCAGCGGGCGCATCAATATGTGCGGCCTGAACGAGAAGAACCTGGACTACGTGGCAGGCGCCTTTCACGAAGCAGTCGTGAAATTCCCTTCATCTTCATAGTAAGAGAGCAGATGAACCGGAAAGGAACTGGATCAACGACGTATGGCTCTCGGCTCCTGCACCCTAGAATACCATATTTGCACCTGTTTTTACAAAATCCCCGCGCCCCATGTCCCACACGCAAACATTTGTAGATAATTTCCGGTGGGAATCGAGACAAGACTACCTCAAATTGAACGCCAAGCACGAGTGTGCATAACGAAAAGAACCAAGCACAAAGGCGCGCATTTAATAACCTTAATACGTGTAAAATAATAGTTGAGCGTATTCAACAAAAATAATGAAATGTCCTGAATTACTCGAGAAACAACACTTAGAGAAAGATCGGACACTGGTAACTATAAAGTGCCATCATTTATTTTTGATTCCATGCACTCATTTTTATAGTTATCGCAAAAACAAAAATAATTTATCGTAACTATGGTACTTTTATAGTTACCAGTACCAACGCGATTTCTCCGAAGACGTGCGCGCTACGACAAAATCATATATTCTTATTAATTCCGATCAACTCTTTTAGCGGACCAGAGACAAGTGCCAAAAAGTATAGCCGGCTCGTCGCTCACTGCAATTCAACCCTGACGATCTTCATTAATCGTTAACAATTAATGAAGACCGTAGGGTCTGATAAAAACCGTAAAAAAAAAAAAAACGAAAGGGAAAATGTATCTTTCTAGTACTGCCGAGTGACTATCGTCGTTGTATATTCCGGTGTGTAAAAAATATTTAACGTCGCCTCAATCAACCAAGTAATTGGCGATTAGTTATAGCACTCGATAAACGGAAAAATATCGTTATTTTTCTATGGAAACAGGTAGACGCGTTGAAGGATTAGCGACAAACGCTTGTATTTTCCCACAACTTGTACACGAAGAAAAAGAAATACATTTATAATTTCAACGATAACACCAAAAATTGTAACGAAGAGAACAGAAAATAGGTCAATGATATCATAGCTCGGTAACACTGAAGAAGAGTCATAGAGATAGGTCTGTCGTGTGTTTGAGCTGAAACGCAAGCATTTTTGTAGTCTAACGTCTACGTATATGATTAACGTTATTGAGAACATTGTTGATTTTATTGTTTTATCTAAGGCTAGACTGGACGCACTACGATAAATGAAAATATGAGAAATTATCCATCCTGTATTTCTCAAAGACTATGTATTTACAATGATTGGCGATCAACGATGAATAAATGAATTAGCTATTTACATTATTTGGAAGAGCGACTACTCGTTCCACTTAGACTTTTTTTTCTGGAACATCTCAGTGCCGTCCGATTGGACCGCAGCGTAAAATCCCATGTTCTCGTACTTTGAGCGCATGTAAATAATGTAACCGGTGCAGCCGACCAGCGCTGCTAATCCCAGTCCCATTATGACTGCATTCTGTGTGGAGACAATTGTTCGATGATCACAAGTTGGCAGTTGGAAGATGAGGGAAATAGAAGATTGATCAGTCGCACTTACAGGTCGAGCGTATAACTCATAATTGACAGCTCTGAAGAGCATCGTCGTTTTGAGCGATCTCAAGCCATCGCCCGGCTGAGGTTTCGGTGGTTCGTGCGGCTTCATTTTTGAAAATGTTTTATCGTTGCTATCGTACACTGCAGTCAAATGCCTGAAGGGTGTATGTAACAAACGTCCTGTATTGCATAAATCCTAACCAAAAAGACTCGCGGAGAGAATGTCAACAACGATGCCGCCGCCGGGATCATTTATCGAGTGTCCACGCTCGATTCAACCAATTTGACTAGTTCGATTCGAGAGAGATGGCGCTGCATTCCCGGCGCGCGTCTTCCCATCACCGGTAACAAAAAATACGATTGCCGAACGCGCCTGACGCCCGAACGCTTTGAATACCGATACCGGTATTACCCAAAAGCCGTATTCACAAAAGTCCACAAAAGCTTCTTCTATTAAAGTATCATGTCAGATGTACACCAGATTTTTTATGCGGCTTCTTACCGACTCTTTTCGTTAGAAGTTTAATTCAGAAAATTGCTAATTTTGTACACTTTATATGCAATTCAGGTTGAAATCATCTCAATCACAGTTTCAATCACATAATTTTCACACTTTTCGATTAGGCGACGAGGAAAAAAACATCGCTTTTTGTAGAGTAAAATGCACAGAATCCAATGGAAGCATAAGACATATACTTCACCGGTGATTTCATCGTGAATTTATCAGTTTTTTCGTAAAAATGTCGGAGCCGAGCAGATACCTTTATTGTGGAAGTGGGGTTAGTTAGACTCGACAATGATGCTGGTTAATGACTATTCTTGCAATGCGATTTTTTTTAACGATTGAAGAAAGTGGTTGACAGTTCTGCATTTCGGAACTTTGTGGAATATTTAGTTGAAAAAGAAATCGAAATTGAAAATGTGGGTGAGTGTTACGAGCTCGAATGACAGCAGATCGAAAATGAGTCGAATGAAAAATATAAACAGATTTTTTTACGACATCAAGTAACATGTTTCTTTTGCCCTTGAGAATGACACACCTAAATGAATAAAATAATGTCTCAAATAGCTCAAATTCCTCCAAACATCTGTCTGTGGGTCACAATGTCTAAGCATTCATTTGACTAGTAGCACGTAGCGAGGCGACTACCTTAAAAGAAAACGAAAGCCTCGCAATTTAGTACGACAACATTTATCCGGTTCGCAATTTCCTGGATGACTGACATTATACCTCGCGAGAGAAAAATGTAGATGCACAGCGAAAGCGCGACGCACGATGATAAGACCACCGATCGCTCACGCATCGCAGGCGAAATATAGTGTACAGTGTGTGACACACTTCCGTGGCAGCAGCGCTCAGTGGGCTATGTCCTTATAATATACGACACTGCATATATGTGTGTAAATATATATATTTCGACGGCTGTAAGCACTCTAATAGGTATAGTCGACGGGCTTTGTGTGCACAAAGCCCCATCCGGAGGTCGTCAAGCGTAGTGGAAAGAATAATGGGCTTGAGAATGGCCGGTTGGGGCGATACCGACCACTCGTTCGATCTCCCCCCCCCCCCGCCGCTCCCGCCCCTTTGGGCTTGCCTCGTTTCCCCCACCGTCCTAAAAAGCTCCGCGTCAACGCGCCGTTTCCTTAAAACGTGCAGGTCCATTTCCGCGCGTCCATCAAACGCCGAATAAACGCGCGGCGCGGCAACGGCGCCGAAATGGTGCTTCATCACGACGGAAATTGTGTGTCCATAAGCTGGGCCAAGATTTTACGATGTTGCGGCTCTGTGCATTTGACGTCACGGCGCAAAAGCGCGGTGACGTCGCGATTTACGGCACATTTTCGTCGATCCGCCGTCCGCCGACCAGGTCATGCGGATTGTTTTACAATTTAAGACACTTTCGTTCCAGTTCCAATTTAAGGTAGTCGCATCGGCACAGTCCTGTCAAATGACAGTTTCGGAGCAAATTTCGAACACTTCCCGATGGGACAATAATCTGAAAAAAATCAAATATGTAGAAGGTGCCGAAAGTATTGATTTTGCATAATAATAACTCTAAAATGTTATTAAAAAATTAACGAATTTTTGTTCGTATACCAGATTTCAGTGTTTCTTTGTATAGTACTTTCATACTTCATACTCCGATAAAAAATTGGTTGAGTATAATTTGAGTATGGTTTCGTCCAATACAACATACTTCTCATACTTTCCATTTTCATACCGTTATCATACTCTTTTCGACCCTTTTTTTTTGTGCGCGGGACGTTACTCAATACCGCTCGACCGATTTGTCCCATCCCATCGTATTTTTGCTTAGAGCGTCGAAAATTCCCGCGTTCAAACGCGAATTTCTGCGACACACTTTCGGTCGCGACGCGAGAGTAATTTCCTGTTCGCGTTGTCTACTTCCAGCAAAAGGAAGCGGAGAAAAGCAGAAGCGACCGCGAAGCGTCGGGAGGGCCTCCCCCTTATCTGCAGAGTGGATGGCGAGAGGGGGGGAGGGGGGGGGGCGTGAAGACGGAGGAGGAGACAAAGGTTCCCCCCACTCCTCAGAATTTGCGGCGCGGGGGAATCCCCCCCACCACCGCAGCAGTGGATTTCCGCTACTGTATATGACGCCTACTCGCACCTTTGTCTTCTCGTTGCGTCGACGCGAAATTTCGAACGCGCGGATTTTCGTTGTTGGCAATCCAACGACCACTGCATCCGAGTCGCTGCTGCTCGACGCGCGACGAGCGTATATCGTATATATATATCATACGAACGCGGTACATAATATACATGGCAAGTATGTATAATGCGAGAAGCGGAGAGGCAGACGGCCTGGCAGTAGGACAGCGTCCTCAATAGTCGCGCGCGCGGTTCCTCTCTCGAGCACCGTCGCCGCGACTCGAGTATCTTAAGCGGCACTCGCGTCAACATATATACCCGAAGCAACGTGGCGGGCGGACGTGCGCGCGCGCGCGAGCGCGAGAGAGGAACTGCCCGAAGCAACGGGAGCTGATGCTACTACCACGCGACTCGCCGCGCACCCGCGAGAGGCCCGAAGAGAGGTGAACGATCCGCGCGCGCGATTCGCACGCCGGTTCCCCCGGACCAGTCGGGCTGTCGTTAAGGTAATACGTCTAAATAATTTCGGGAAAAAATGGTTGAAAATTCGACCTTTGGAGTAAGATGGCTCCCAAATTTTTAATTTTGAGCTTTTTCATCATTTTTTAGGTATATCCTTCCCCTTAACCCCTTCAGTGGCAGACGAAATCGTGCGCACATTTTGTATCTCTTATATTGAGTCTGCTATTTTTTGTTTCTAAATTTTGAGTTCGAATTCGTAATCAGCGACCCTTATAGCCCCCGAGTACCAAATTTCACGAAAATCAATCAAGCCGATCGGAAAATAATTAGATAATAATCGGGAAATGCATGACACCATATGGCGTCATTGCCGCCGAAAGGGTTAATATGTCAGTAAACGAATGACACTTATTAAATCGTTTTCAGATCGACAGAAAAAGAGTGACAACTGCAGCACTCTTCGATGTCACGGAAGACAAGTTTCCGAAGACCCTTAATACGCCGCCATTTTGTATCTACTTACTTCCTCGAGGACGAAAAAAATGTGGGATCCTCGAGAGGTGGCTGAAGAGGCTGAAATGTGGTCATTTCACGAAACCTCGCGATTTCTGCCGCTGCCAATTTTTAATTTAATGTCTGAAAAAAAAAAAAAAGTATTGTCTCAAGGTGGCTGAAGATACGAACACCCGAAATGTGGTTATTTCACGAGACCTCGCAATTTCTGCCATTGCCATTTTTTTTTATTCCTGCGACAAAAAATGGCAACAAGAACTTTGATTTTTATTGAATTTCTTATTGTTTACACTTTTTTACTGAATAAGCTTCAGGCGCTTGAAAAGAGCATATAATACGAGAGGGAACCTTTCAGTCGTTGTATTCTTTGGTATCGCTAGTGCATACAAAGCTGAGAAGGAAAATTGATTATCCCTGCTGATGGTCGGCTTATCGCGATGACAAGTTTTTTTTTTCATCGGGTTCTCGAGCCTCTTGCAGTGGAGATTTTGCTCGCATTGCCTTCGCTGTATCGTCGGCGAGAGCGGCCTCGTCGTATCTCGTGATCGTCTCTTGTCTCCGTGACGCGCGCCCCTTCAGCCGGCGTTTATGAGCAGTTTTTACTTCACCCGTAATTCACCCCTCGTATCGGAAATCTCGACTCTGGACGCTTCGGGTCGTAATTTTAAATCGCAGATAGAAGGGAGAAGCTGCTGTAATTTGCTTTTTGTATTTTTACCAATACTTCTCTGATTATTCATACCTAAAATATGTACACATATGAAATAGTAAAAAATTGCATAATTGAATTAACAGCGTTATGCATTTTTTCAGCAGTAAATAAAAAAAATTGACCTTGAATCATCGACCCTGAACCTGGTGACCGAGTCTGTCCTATTGCCCTCGTCCCTTTTCTCATTCTCTCTCCCTCGCTCTGAAGGAAATACACCTAAGTCGTGTACACATCGAGGGACCGTGCGAGAATCAAGTAGAAGTAACGACGGTAGCGTCAGACGACGATGGAGCGGGGGAAAAGCGCGCGCGGTCTCTCGACTCACGGGAGCTGAAAGCACAGTAGGCTGTACGTAAATCTAACTGTTTTACCGACGGCGCACGCACGCAGAGATTTATTTTCGACATATATGACCCCAAAATTTATTTACTTACACGCTACCTTTCAAACTTTAGGTATATCCTTCCGATAATATTACCGAGAGTAACCTCCCAAAATTTCATCCAAATCGGTCAATAACTTTTTGAGCTACAGCACGAGCAGTTTTTGAAAAAGTCGTTTCGAGATAATCGCGTTTAAAGTTTCTACGCGTCCCTGCGTTTCAGTGTCCTCGCGCTCTAAACTATATGCGATAACTCCGCAAATATTTAATATTTCGAGTTTTCCGGTCAGTATATTCTTTGGGTATCACACTTTCGAAATACGTAAAAAAAAAATCAATTTTTTGGAGATTCTAAAGGTATTTCTCCCCTTAAAAGAAAATGATTATTAATACGCTTTACGGATTTTTGTAAGCAGCATTCACGGGCCACTAGAGCGCATACACGTGTATAAAACAGTCCCGAAGCTCCCGAGGAAAGGAAGACGACGCGATTCGCGCGCCTAATGAGAGCAAGAGCGAGAGGAGCGACGAGAAAATCATCCCCTCCCCGTAGAAGCGCGCGCGACGGAAAAGAGACCGGAGGGGAGGGGAGAGTCGCCGTCCTCGTCGACGCGCGTACCGCTCGCTCGCTCTCGTTGCCCGCTTCTACCTCGGCGAGTAAACTCCGTGTTCCGCGGCGAGGGACGCGACGACGTAGAGTCAGTGCCAATCGCGGTCTCGTCGCGCCGAGACCAGCCGAGACCGAGACAGCTTTGTCTCTCTCTCCGTCCCTTCGTTTCTCGGTTATTAGACACTCGTTCCCGTCGCTTTGTTTTTTTACTTTCCTTCCGTTTCGTCGACTCCGTCCAATTTTTCCTGTATTCTTTAAACAGGCTACGAAGGCTTATTATTATCATTTTTTTAAACCGAGGCAAATTTCGAGAGAAATTCGCCGGTTCCCCTCATCGCCGACTCGCGAGCGCGGACGCGACTCACGCGTGTGCTCGGTGGTGCTTACGACTCGCGAGATAACACGCGGGACTTTTCCTCTTCGGACGGGACGAAGATTCCCGGCTGCTTCCGGCTTTTTTTTGTAACGAAAGACGACTCTGAGGGGAGCGGAAGCTCTCGTTAGCAGACAACGTAAGATATTTTTTGTGGTATTTTTTTATTTTTTATTTATTCGTTTGAGATAATTTTTGTTTCATTCGCATTTTAAGAACCAAATGTATTTCGATATTTTCCTGCGCATTCGTCTATTTACCGGTGCTTCGCGTATCTGGTGTAGAAAATTAATTTACGGGGTTTTCAATTTTAATTCAGTGTATTAAAGGATTGATTTATATTAATACTAATGTTGTTTGGTTAACTTCGATATTTATTTAGTTTATTGAAAGATTGACCTATATTACATGTAATTTGCATCCGATGGAAATAAATGCAAGGCTAATAATATTTTGGTTAAATATTTCAATTTAATCTTTGTTCAGGTGAATTGTGGCCATACGATTTTCAGAAAATTTACATACATTAAACGCCAAATGCATGTAAATTGATCTTCAATACCTAAGGCACGAAACGCTTGTAAATCGATCGCGAATTTCACGATAATAACTCATCTAAATAAAGGTGAATCATTATCATATAATTTGGCAGCGTTTTAGCGCTATTCTCGTATCCGGATCTTCGTATCTTCATTCTCGGATCTCAGATGCAAATGTACAGACCATCGTCTTTCCTTGTACAATTTATATTTGCGCTCTGACGTGACAAGTAATTCTCACCATCAGGCAAACTTAAGTAATTTTCCGTCGATTCTCGTTTGCATTTTATTCTTCGTTCAGCTGAATGCTCATCAAACGAATTATCTATAAATGCCAACAGATTAAACAAAAGTTTAAATGCGACCGAACCTGTCCGAAATATTTTTCACAATTTTATTTTTCACTGTTGGTCGTCAAAAAATATGCATCAAACTGCACACATTTTCAGGACTAATTAGAAAAACACCAAATTACGCAGCTTGGAAGGTTTTGATCCTAAGATATTTTTATTTGGAAACTCTTCTTGCCAACATGTTTTTTCCAATTATTTTTTTCACGAGAAATGAGGGAATCTCGTGAGAAAATCCTGCGATGATTGACATTGAGCCGAGAATTTTTCTCGCGACTCCCCGAGTGTAATTACATTGCGAGGAATTCGTCGTTATCCCGAGAATTAATACATCAACGAAGTTTTCAACGAGGTTGACAGCCACTGAAGGAAGAAACGGATTAACTGGCAATCAATCTCACCCGCCGCGTGTAGTTCCTTCCCGCACACAGAGCTGCTAATGCTGCCGCTGCTGCTGCATGTGGCGTGTAGTCGTATCGCCGCGGGAGCGATGTCGAGGCATTAGGAGGAGTCGGAGTGGCTATCGGCTACCGCAAAAGCTACTTTGTACGCGTCTCGGAAAATACCTCGGACTTTCCACGTTTTCTCGCGCGGCGCGATATCTTTTCCCCGTCCAGTTATGGTCACAGCAACCGCTTTCCCATCACTCGATCTGCTTAGTTCTAAATAACGCCAAATCTTTGAATGCTTTTCGCCGGTAAATCAAAAAACTATAAATTGTAAATTATTGTGGCACAATCGATTTGATTAATATTTACTTAATTAACAGTAAGCCGTGTCATTTAAGCGAGGAGAAAATGATATATAACGAAAAAATGATATCTGCAATTTTTTCTCGTGGACGTAATTTATTATAATTATTTGTTATTTATAATGTTATTTTTTAAACTTTATTTTGTACTCCGCCTCTTCGAACGCTCGAATAGCCGAAAGTTTTTCTGAATCGAAACAGTGGAAAAATAATGCTGGTATACTTAATTTTTTATTTCTCTATATTATTCATATCATAAATGCATTTTTTTAATCAAACAAAAATGCTTTCGCAGTCGGACTGCCTCTAATATTTTCCCTAATACTTGTATTAAGATAAAAATTTCACTTCGTCGATTCAATGGAAAAAATGATAAATCACAATAATGGATTCAGTGGAAAAAAATGAAAAATCACAGTAATGGAATTTCACGAATTTGCATAATAAAATAGGGGGTGAGAAGCGTAGGCGAAATGACAGCAGCCGCGAGGAAAACATTGACGGTCCCAATGCGCGAAGCACAACGAAGCACTTGGGTCTCGTGCGCGAATCTGTGGGCGCTACTTTACGTATGTACCGTAACGTCGAGTACCGGAGGTCGGGGAGGGGGAGGGGGGAGGGGGGAGGGGGGGCACTGCGACGAGCGTGTCGCACACGCTCAGAAACCGGGACGCGTGAGGCAAAAGCAAACGCGTTATACGCGTGTATAATATGTGTGTATATATATATGCACGCATATAAAACACACATGGGGCATGTACAACATACCCGCATGACCTACCTAATGTGTGTCGCCAATTAACGGACTTTCGGAGATTTCACTGAGAGCGCCATACGACGCCTATGTACTTTCTCGTTATACTCCATACGGTTTTGACATTTATTCGCACTCGGGCCTCGCTAATTTTTTTTTGGCGCTATTATTTTCTTTGCCTAGCGAAACGCGCGAAAATTTTGTCGAGGTGTCGAATCTGCAATAAAAAAAAAAAATGTTTGTCCAGATTGATCTGGAGAAACTTTCGATGGGTTCGGACGAAATCGGAGAATTCTGGTGACTATAATTACACGTCGCAATATTTATTTTACATAAGAACTAAAAATAGACGCAATGGTTTTGCCGTTCATCCGTATACTTGGGACTCTTGCTAATATTTTTTTAACGTGCACCAAAATAATAACACGGATTTATTTAACGCCCAATCGATTATTGTTTTCTACCGTCTTTCTTTTTTATCACCTCCCGAAGCTATAAATTTCGCCGGGAAAGCTGTCACAGGCGTCTAAACTCTGAAACAGAAGCCATTTATTACTGCCAATTGCATCTCCGGACTAAACTCGCCGCAAACTCGACGAAACTCTCGTTCGGAAAGTTATCCGCCAAGTTTTTGTACAATTTGTATCCCAATCTCGGGTATTCTCGGTGGCCGACCCAATTCCGTCGTAACAAATCCATCAGTGGACTTTTTTCAGCGGTTAATTGATCGATTTATCTGGTCCCCTGGTTGTATTTTGTTTTTCAGTTTTTTTTTTTTATTATCGGATTGTTGTACCTCGATAAAAAAGAAATAAAAAATAATCAATATACAGAAGTAAAAATAATCTCAGGAATGTAATTGTCTATAAAAGTTTCGTTCGACGTAATTTCACTACCTATTTTTTTCAAATTTGAAAAAAGATTTGCTATGATATTCTGTGTGTTATATCGTCCGACGTTACAAATTCTTTCAATAAAGCCGTGCGAGGTGTCCAAGCTTCCCAAACGGGAGCCATTTATTACAGTCAAATGCATCTCTAACCGTGGGCACTCACTCCGGGCAAACTGTATCTTATTCCTCCAAGTCGAGAAACTCTCGTCAGCGGCGGCGATAGTTCCGGACGTATCCAAGCTCGGGCAAAACTCGTTCAGGAAGTTATACTCCAAGTTTTCGCGCGACTCGGAGTCTCCCAATCTCGCGTATCCACAGCCGCATGTATCCCCGCGCGGATAATGCATAACAGTTTATAATTCGAGTTCTGCCCAGTTTTCGCGTCGCGCCAACTGAGATTCCAAAGTGTCGGAAGCACCGTTGGACACACATCAAAATATAAGTTAGTACATCTGTCGAATGACAATTTGTTATTGTCCTATTAAAAGCAACAAAAATCATTTTTCGGGGGTGCAAAAAATTGACAAAGAGTCCTCCCGAAAGCAGACAAATAACTTCGCGTTGAAAGTGCAAAAAGATATCGCTTTATTGCTGTTTTTTTTTTACCGAGAGCACAAACTGCACCGCAGAAACACGAGGAGAATTATTCGATGCATCGTAAATTTAATGCTTACACAAATAGCTGCTCCGGTATATATTATTATACAGCTATGCCACCGCTACCGCCACTCGAATATATCTACATATATATGTATATAGTTTACCTGTATATAAATCGTCGAGAAAAGGTGTACAGAGGCTCGGACGAGTTTGAGGCACGTCAGAGAGTCCCGAAGGAGTTCCGTTACTCGCGGCTGCTCGTCCTACACATATTTCTTCTTTTTCTCCGCGCGTCTCTCTCTCTCTCCCTCTCCATCTCTCTCAGTCGGATCGGAGTTTGCCGCGGTCTCCTCGCAATGCGATGAAAAGTCCCAGGTGGGCTTTCACCGTCTCTTCTCGACTTTCTCGCCCCCTCAATTCTCTTTATATCTTTTTATATATCGTTCTCACGTGTGTGAACATATATAGCTGTACAAATATATATATCATATACATACCATATATTTACATATGCTATATACATTAAACGTGTAGACATATACAGCTATAGAAAAAAAATAGATATAGTAAATACACTGTTAAAAATGTGGTGTTAAAAACAACACCGAGACGGTGTCTATATAGGTCTACACTAATCACGGTGATAATGAGCAGTGTTAAGGGAGTGTGAAATACCGACTTTCCACCTCAAAAGTTCAGAAATGCCGTTTTTCGCGAATTAACGGATCGAAGCAAAAATTGAAATACAGACGCCAGTAATGTGAATCTCGTTAATGAATTAGTCAGAATTTTGATTTTTGAAAAAAAAACAAATTACAGATCAATTACCCGGTAGAGGAATCTGAAATGAAAAAATCGATTTTTTTCTTCAATTTTTCGATAAAAACTGAGAAAAGCGACTAATTCATTCACGAGATAATAAAAAATCACACATGATAGTGCATTCATGCCCTTAAAGCGAAAAGTGTTACAATGTTTCGTCGGTAACACAGGACTAAATTTAACGAAACGGCTGGTGTTAATTATACACCGTAAAAAGTGTTACTATTAACACCGTAATAAGTAACACTAGAAAAAAGTCCACACCAGTAGCGTTTGACATCGTAGATTTTTAATAGTGTACATATAGTATATTTAAATATATACAATATATATAAATCGGTGTTGCCTCGCTGACTCGGCGAATTCGGGTAATAAAAATGAGCCCAAAGGAAGGAAAGAAAAACGGGAAATAACGTGACTCGACGCGCGCGGAGGTCGGCTGGTATGGGGGAGGGAACAACGAAAAGGCGATAAAGCCGAAATGCATTCGCCGGAAAATCGGAGATGAGAAGAGCAGCACCCGCCAACTAGAATCGACGGAGTGAGAGGAGAGACGAAGCAACCCCCCTCCCCCCCCCGGCCCTCCAAGCCACCCCCTTCGTCAGTCTCTCCCTCCCTCCTCGACCTCCCCCTCCTCCTCCTCCTCTTCCTCCTCATCCTCCTCCCTCGCCACTCACCCCAGCAGGACCGCCGGAACACGCTCTGAGAAGGTGGAGCAGCTCGATATTACTCGATATCCGCAACACAGAGCGAGATCGAAGCCGCGCGCTGTGTGACCCACTTACAAAACCCAGACGTGTATACACTCACTGAATTTTGCAGCCAGGAAGAGAGCGAGCGAGAGAGAGATGGAGAGAGCGAGATCGACGCTTTTCGACACTGGTAGTTTCGCCGTCTCGTTTCCTATGGACACTCTCGCGGTTTGACGGCTTCTCGACACTTCACTTCGACGTCTAATCGATGAATATTGAGGAAGTTCGGTCAGTCGAGTTTCTCGGAGTTCCCGCAGCGATTGGTCCGTCGGTCGGTTGACGAATATTGGACGCTCGATTTGGCTCGAGGGTTTGGGTTTCGGGCTCGATCCGATCGAAGGGGTTTAGGTTTTTTGTCGGGTTTTTTTTTTGTCGCGGAAATCGTGGGAATTATTTTTTCTATTCGTAAACTGATATGTCGGATGGAAATAAAAATGTGATGTACGATTGTATAAAAAAAAGGTTAATGGAAGATTAATTTTGCGTGATGCATGTTTAATACGCCAGTTTGTGTATTTAAAATGTTGTGGTCGAAATTTTGGAATTATTTCAGTTTTTTTTATTTCGAAAAATATATTAACCTGTTTGAGGCTCGAAAAACGCGTGTTTGCAGAAATATGCTGATCGTTGAATATGCGCGTCGCGTTTGGCCAATTTATACGGTACACTCGTCTGTGCCATGTTTTGCACGTGTCACGAGGCGGAAGAGGGGGACGAGATATCGCCGTCATTACTGCGTATTAAGTAGCAGCTTTGTGGTGGCTGAACTGGCGGATTATCAGGAGGAAATAGCGAGAGAGACAGAGAAACACCCTTTGGAAAACGAAAAATCGAATACGAATGATGATGAAACATAAAAAATAATATAATACTTATTAAATTTAATGTGAAAAGTTTACGCAAAAATTATTAATAAAAAAAAAGTGTACTTGAAGCCTAAAAAAAATTGATAAATCAAATGTAAAAAAAACGCTATATCAACTGACCCTCGAAAATCGCTTATGCTAATAATCGGGTCGCGTCCGTATCAGCGAGATACGAGCGATGCGACTCGTTCGGCGATTTATGCGATATATTCGTCCGTGTCGTGTTTTGCGCGTGTTACGAAGCGGAAGCGGAGGAAGCGGAGGAAGAGATATCGCCACCATTACCGTGTATTAAGTAGGAGCTTTGCGGTGGCCGAGCCAGCGGATTATCGAGGGGGGAAGAAGGAGCGAGCGAGAGGGCTTCTGCCTTCTGCCTCTCCCTCGTCCATCCGCTCCGCGCCTGACGCCCTTTGGACGATAGCCAGTCGAAAGGGCGAGAGAGGCAACGCGACGCTTTTCGCTTCGAGCGGGCGCTCCGACTCCTTTGGTCGCCCGCTTTTCAAAGCATCTATACCCGCGGCTCTACGTGCGCGCCGCGCCACGCTCTTCGGTCTGCCGCGAGAGCCGAGAGAGCAGCTTAGCGGTAGCAAAAGCGCCCACACCAGGGAAAACGCACTATCTCTCGTGTACACAAGCGAAAAATAAACGGAGCCAGCCAGATTTTTTTCCCTCTCGATTCCTTCCTTTTTCTCGCGTTTCCCTTTCGCGTTCGGAGCCCTCCTTTTCTTCGTCGAATGTAGCACTCAAAGCCTGAGAAAAATACTTTTATTTTTTTTTGCTAACCTGGGAGCTGTTGGGTATTCACTGTAAACGATTATTTCAATGTTGGAAAAAACATTTGAATGTCGGAAAATAGGAAAGCGCCCACTGGAGAAATCCCACTAATCTCCCGCGAAAAATAAACGGAGCCAGCCAGATTTTTTTTCCCTCTCGATTCCTTCCTTTTTCTCGCGTTTCCCTTTCGCGTTCGGAGCCCTTCTTTTCTTCGGCGAATGTAGCACTCCAAGCCTGAGAAAAATTCTTTTATTTATTTTTTGCTAACCTGGGAGCTGTTGGATATTCACTGTAAACGATTATTTCAATGTTGGAAAAAAAATTTGAATGTCGGAAAATAGGAAAGCGCCCACTGGAGAAATCGCACTAATCTCCCGTGTACAGAAGCGAAAAATGAACGATTTTTTTCGACTATTTTCTCCCTTCGCCCGATTTTTTTTTACGTTACTCCTTCCCCTTTCGAAGCCTCCTCCTTTTCTTTGTACACGCGAATGGACCTCTCGGAGCCCGAGGAAAATACTCGGAAAAACCCGATAGCCTCGAAAACGACGCTTGAAAAAAAAAGATCCGAGAAAAACAGAAAAATGCGAAACAGAGAAACGAAGTAAACCGGGCAGACAACGTGCAGACAATATCACGCGGCATTTTAATGACATCGGCGGAAAAAACTTTTCTCTGGCTGGCGACCGGATTGTTTTGCGCCGTCGCTTTACAGAGATGAATACCGAATATTCTTCACTGAGTCAGTTGCGCCTGGTGAAAGTCGTCGCAGTGAGTGGAGTGAAAATGACCGAAAAACCAGCGTGAGGGATGCTCGATTGCTCGATTCTTTGGTGGAATTGTAAATTTGAAATGCACTTGAGTTGAGAGTTTTTGCCTTCAATTACATTTTATGTACCATCGCGGGGTGAAATTAAAGCGGTTAACGTTTGTCGCATGTTGTATGTTAATTTTTTATCATACCTGTTATTATAAATATAATTTGTACCGTAAAGATGATGAAAAAGTTCAAAATTGAAAATTTGGGAGCCTTCTTACTTCAAAGGTAGAATTTTCGACCATTTTTTCGACATATGTGACCCCAAAACAATTATTTATATTAACCTCCCAAAATTTCATCCAAATAGGTCAACCGCAAAATCAACCGCAAATATTCAATATTTCGAGTTTTCCTTTGGTTAGTATATTCTTTGGGTATCACACCTTCGAAATATGCAAAGAAAAATGATTTTTTTTTAATTCTTAAGGTATTTCTCCCCTTAAATTTATTCCCCCACCATCGTGTGCAAAACGTTCCGTGAATACGAGTCCGATTTCTGGATACAACGGTTCTTGCCGAGAGCAATTTGTAGTTTATTTCGTCGTTGAATTATCGATTCGGATTACATCGAAGCTATGCAGAGAGTGCCGGCCGGGCCTTCCGTAGGTTCCCCGAGATTACGAACGGTACTCTAATAGCTCGGCCGTCCAGTTCCTAACGGTTCGACCGAAAGAAACCGGCCCTCGCAGCGATTCTCAACTATTTCTTCACCCATTTTTTAAAACATTTCATCGTTCTTCTATCTATTCACCTCAGCTTTTTCGTTGCGTTTCTCACTTGTGACTCGTCGAAAATATCTCATTAACCCGTTTCCGTTTGTTTATTTTTTGCTATCAGATGCTGACCAAGGTTTCGACGATGCTCGCCCTGTGCTGCTGCTGCCTCCTCGGCGTCGCGTCTGGCGTCGCGATTTCCCAGGAGCCGATAGCCCAGGATGGCGACATCGCCCGGCACTACAACTCACGTTATTCAATTTACGACGAGCCTTACAACATCGAGTTCAAGTACCATAATTACGAACATATGAGCCGATTTCTCAGGGCCACATCACTGCGATTTCAGAATCTCACTGCCCTGTACTCTATAGGAAAATCTGTGAAAGGTAAAATATGCTGGATGAAATCATTGATCATTTTTATTCTTATTTATTTTGGCTTATTTATGTTGCATATGAAAATGTAATTTTTATTTTCTTTCTTTTGATTTGGTACATTTTTATCATCGAAAATAATTTTCGGTATTTTTTCCAATTTACTATTTTTACCGTTTTCATTGTGAAATCTATAGGAAAATCTGTGAAAAGTAAAATTGCACGCTGGATGAAATAATTGAAATGTTTATTCTTATTTAATTTGGCTTATTTATTTTGCATATGAAAATGGAATTTTTAATTTTCTTTCTTTTGATTTGGTAGATTATTATCATCGAAACTAATTTTCGGTATTCTTGTCCAATTTACTATTTTTACCGTTTTCATTGTGAAATTGTTCGAGACAAAGTAAATGTGAAGATATTTTGTATTAAATATTTTTTTTCAATGTAATCTCTGAATGTCGTGTAGTGTCGGATGAAGTCACGGAATCCATGTGACGAGTTTAGTTTTACCTTCGCGTTCTTTTGTTTCCTAATCTTATACCGTTTTTCCCGATTAAATCAGGACGTGACTTGTGGGTGATGGTCGTGTCCTCCTCGCCTTACGAGCACATGATTGGCAAACCCGACGTCAAGTATGTCGCCAACATACACGGAAACGAGGCGGTCGGCCGAGAATTAATGCTGCATCTCATCCACGTGAGTTTCCACTACTTTTCATTGCTATTTCTTTTTTGTGATAAATACTTTTACGATGATGAATGCACTCGACGATATGAAACGAGCACTTGCACTTTACTTTTTTTCACTCTCTGAAGTTTTCTCTCTTTATCGCTGAAAAAACGTACAAATTCCTAGAATAGTGTCGAATATTTTCAAAAATAAAATAAAATCTTTAAACTTCCAGTAAAAAATGTTAGGGGTAAATTAAAATAAAAAATTAAATTCTCATTGGAATTAATTACTTTCCGATCCATTTCAAGTGACGCAACAAATATTTCTCGACGCATCCGATACAATTTGATTCGTCGTTCCGGTAAATCTGACTACACAACATTTTGGGTTCAAGCTCAGCACATAAACAAAACTCGATTCGCCGTTATTTTCGTAACTAGTGAATGTAAAAATATCCAATCGATTTTTCGTCGTTGACCTATATCGAAGTCGCTGGCGAGGAGGCTGCCGTCGCGATTTTGTAATGGTAAACAAGCTGGATCTACGAGATATTCGCGTTGTTTCGCGGGTCATTGGGATTCACTCGAGCGCGGGAAGTCGCTCGAACGCTTCTGCGTGGCATCGGCCGCGCGCCGTTGTACTGCAACGCCCGTAATATCGTTCCGCAACGCTGGGCCACATTGTTATTAGCGTGACCGTGATCGTGCGACCGATCCACGTGGATCTCCCTCGGCGAGAGAAAATATATATCGCCGCGTTTCATGGCGCGCGCGCTTTTCTAACCGCGAAAGGAAAACGGCAAAACTCGGCTGCATTCGAAATGCGCGCCATTCCGGGAAAGAAGATTAATCGAATTTCTCTGACGATGAATTAAAATAACGGCCAGTAAAAAAATCTTGTTATTATTAACACGGGAAATATTTATCATAATAAAATAATTTGTATTAATACTCTGTTCGATGTTTTATCGGTTCTCTTGAATAATTCGAATTGCATTTGCAGAAAAATTAATCACGTTATTGTAATTACTCTCGTCGAGTAAATACACATTTTTAGAATATCAATAATTTTTATTTTCTTCCACTGTACAAAATCATTCGAGATGCGATAGGCTGGAGGTCCAATTGTCCTTATTCCCAAAAAATCATCGTGTTTACGTTCGGCAGCTTCGTGACGTTCGAGGCGCGCAGGTTGGCGGAACATGTGCCGGCCATCTGCGCGCGAGAGGATCGCGACACTTTCGTGGTAATGAATGGCACGAGCCGCTGGCGCCGGCAGAATAGACGAGAGATCCCTTTGTTTCGACGAAAAAGACGCGAAAAAAAGGAAGGGGAAAAAAAGAAAGACAGACAACTTGGCGCTGGACTTTCACGTCCGTCGGAATAATGGGACGAGGAGACGAGGAAAAAAACGAAGATGTACACAGACTGCGAGCAATTATTATAACTAGGGTTTTCCCGGCGAAGACCGTAAACACTGTCGACGGTCGTTAAATTTGAGTAAATTTACCTTTGAAGCCTGTGCGTCTATGTATTATGATTGGGTGAGAGGGGGGAGAGGGACTCGCATATTTATAATTGATTTCATGTTACACAACCCATGCATCCATTTCCCAGTCAATTTGCAAGCGGAATTATCAACGACGAATCATTTTGCGTGTGAATCGACGAAAATTGTCGCAGTAACAGAAGCAGCTCGAGCGGTTTAATAGTCGGGTCGCTGCTCGCGTGTTACTGCGAGTCACGCGCAACTTTTGCGATTTAATCGCGGTATGCGCTGTCGTACGGGAGCACGAATTTTGTTTGTTCGATAATCGCGCAATTGGAGCCTTTGCCGTGGGCTGAAATTATTTCGCGAGCTCGAGTTTTGAAGGCTTTCGATAATTAACGCGCGCACTTTGACGTTACGATGAAATAATATAAATAATTTCTCTATTAAAAGGTTTACGAGCGACCATTTTTGTCGATTATTCGGCTTCTGGTCGTTGGGAAACCGTTCGGAAACAGAAAAAAAATTGAGAAAAAAAAAGATTTTCGCGTTTTCCTCAAACTAGTAAAGAGATTTAAAAACTCTTGGAGATATCTAAGAATCACGTCAATTTTGCGTGAATTTTGCAAATAATTATAAGTCACGCTAATTTCGTGTGATTTTAGTGAAAAAATTAAAGTCACGCGGTCTGTGTGACTTTAGTCCTGACGCAAAAGTCACGCTTTTTTTGTGTGACTCTAGACACGGCGATTTAAAAAATGATGTTTTCTTGAATGAAACATCGATGAACGACTTCTTCCTATTTGCAGACGTGTATTTTAATCTATAAAATTGCGGAATTGTTACAGTTGCTGGTGACGAAATATGGCAGCGATCCGTACATAACGTGGCTGCTGGACAATACGCGAATTCACATTCTGCCGTCGATGAATCCGGACGGTTTCGAGGTATCCAAGGAGGGTTCGTGCGAGGGCGGCCAGGGCCGTTACAACGCTCGCGGGTTCGATCTCAACCGCAATTTCCCGGATTACTTCAAGCAGAACAACAAGAAGAGCCAGCCGGAAACCGAGGCCGTCAAGGAATGGGTCTCCAAGATACAGTTCGTGCTTTCCGGTAGCCTCCACGGCGGCGCACTGGTCGCCAGTTATCCTTTCGATAACACGCCAAACTCGCGTGAGTATTTCCTCGCCGTCTCATCTCGAGTAAAGAGAACATTATTCATTAATATTATTGGCAAAAGTGCCTAATGCTCTTTTCTGGTCTGCAGTTTTTTTAAAAGCATTCAAAGATTTTTTTTTCTAGCCTTTTGATTCTTTCAAAATATTTTTAAAAAGCGTCGTGACCCGAAGAAATAAAAAAAAGCGTGTTTAGATAATCCGTTTTAAGTATTTCGTACAGTTATCCGTTTACAAAATTCGAATAAACAAATTTACCGCAAAAAGTACCGTCAACGTGTTGAAAATTGACAAATCGGACACGACGTTTAATTATCACTTCTTGGCTCCTGAGCAACGAGGCGACTCGTCGTTTCGCTCTCGAGGCCAACAATGAAAAGAGGTGAAAAAATATATTTGAAATATTGTTGACCGAAAATTGGGTGTTTAACTGCGTCCAGTCGAAAGTCCCGGGGTTACGATTATTAGAAAGTGGACGTTGGACAATTGTTGTCGACTCTATTTTCCCCCGGCGCCGTTTGAATCCGGTTGACGCTGCCCATCCGGAGGGGATTCCCCGCTTCGATCGAGCGACGCGCGTAACCACGTTGTTGTTGCTCCGTATTTTACCGGGAACCGAGGTGAAAACCGGGCTTCGCGGAATTCGCACCAACGCGGATTCGCTTTCACCCGCTCTCGGGTCATTCAATTTCACGACGACGAATCTTTATTATTCTGAATCATCGACGCGTGCGTCGCTCCTTTTGTCGTCGCGTCGATCCCACAGACCGAGACTCTATCTGCTTGTTTCAATTGTATTTCACGCTGTCAGGAATCTGCCGATCGGCACCGTTGTGCGCAGGTAAACCAACATCCGTAAAAATGTTTCACTTTTAATCCGTACAGTCGTCGGAGCGACCGTCGGAGATGCACCCGAATTTTTGTTCCATCGACAGATGCATATAACGTGCCCCCTGTGCCATTTGCAGGCAAACTTTTTGCAACTGCAAAAACTACTTATATAGTACTGAATTTTTTTTATAATTTTTATTAATTAATTTTTTTACCACATCGCACGGTTAAATAGGGTTGACGTACAATTTGTGGCCACTGTACCATTAAAATGGCCTCATCAAAAATGGATAAATTAATTCATCATACTATCAATCTATTCTAATTAATAAATGAGATTATTTTACACGAATCGAAGCAAATTGTACATTGAATATGCAGTGCTTAAAATATATAATTGTTAAATAAATAATGTTCAAACCACTTTGCACCATTTGTGGCCATCACCGTCATTTCCATGTAATAAGTGTGGCCACAAAGGGTACTAAGATGGCCAAAAACGGTACTTCTACCCTATAGGGGAAAAAAAGAAAATGTATAGTTCCAATCTAAGTTTAATTAGAAAATGTTCTCAAGCACAACACATTTCATTGCGTTTTAAGATTTTTTTTTATTGATAGTTAATGACATGATTATGCGTTATATTCTCATTGCGTCGCGCTGTGGGGTAACAGTGTTCCAGAGTTACTCGTCGACGCCGAGTATATCGCCGGACGACGATGTGTTCCGTCATTTGTCGCTCACGTACTCGCAGAATCACGGGTCAATGCATCGCGGCGCCGCGTGCTCGGCCTCCCAGCCGGGCTTTAAAAACGGCATAACGAATGGCGCCGAGTGGTATCCCCTGACCGGCGGTATGCAAGACTTTAACTACGTTTGGAACGGATGCATGGAGATCACCCTCGAGCTCTCGTGCTGCAAGTACCCGCCGGCCGAGGATCTGCCCCACTACTGGGACGAAAATCGCGTGGTGAGAATATACACAGAAAATATTCGTCAAACTATTAAAAAGCGACAAAATAAATTTCCAAAGTTTCAGACAACTTATTACTCATATTAGTGACGGTTGTTTTACTTTTTTTTTCTCACCGGAAAAAAATATTAGATTATTTTAATCCGGATAAAAAATTGCTTTGAAAAATAGTTATTCCCTAAATATACGAAAATTCTTACTCGGCTCAATTATTTGTATTTTGACATTTTTTTATTACTGACGAAATTCTATACAAAACGGTGATGTGCTGGAAAAAATAATTCCGGTGTCCAGCGGGACTCCTGTTGACACAACAACTTGGCACAACATAAAAACCGGTTCCCATCTCGTTTACGATCCCAGCGCTTACATCGACATTTATCGCCGGTGTTCTTCTGTTCACAGGCCTTGATCAAATTCCTCGCCGAGGCGCATCGCGGCGTTCACGGATTCGTGATAGACGAGAACGGCAATCCCGTTGAGCGGGCGTCGGTGAAGATCAAGTCGCGCGACATCAGCTTCCTCACCACCAAGTACGGCGAATTCTGGAGGATCCTTCTGCCCGGACTCTACAAAATCGAGGTTTGTTCAACCTCGAGTTGCTCGACCGTCACACAAATATTTTTCCTACACTGTTAAAACTGTGATGTTAAAAACAACACCAAGACAGTGTTTATATAGGTCGTTTATAGGGACGAAATGTCGGGGAATCTGCCTGAAATAATTGTTTCAAATTTGTGTGACAAAAGGAGTGGTTCAATGATTACATGAAAAGATCGATTTTTTTCTTCAATTTTACGATAAAAACTGAAAAAAGCGACTAATTCATTCAGGAGATAATAAAAAAATCACACATGATACGTGAATTCATGCCCTTAAAGCGAAAAGTGTTACGAAATTTCGTCAGTAACACAGGACTAAATTTAACGAAACGGTTGGTGTTAATTATACACCGTCAAAGTGTTACTATTAACACTAATAAGTAACACTAGGAAAAAGTCCACACCAGGAGCGTTTGGCACCGTAGATTTTTAACAGTGTACGTCCGACAGTCGCGTCGGTTCTCCTCATCGCTGGATGAGGCGATTACGATGCGTCCTTGACTCGTGTTTTTAAACAAGCAGCTGCGGGCCTCATTGATATTCCAGGCCTGCGGCATTTTTATTATATATTTGGCGGTCGTTAGCCGAGCCGCGACCCGATTTGTCTTTCTGTTTTTTTACCGCCCCCCCCCCCCCCTGATCGTCCTACTTGCCAATCCGCAGCTTTCTCACTTCTGGTCTGTCCGCAGGTTTATGCCAACGGTTACGCTCCGCGGGAAGTCGAGTTCATGGTTATCGAGCAGCATCCGACTCTTCTCAACGTGACGCTTCACCCGACCAAGGTGAGTCGCCCTCGTCGGTGAATTTTCGAATCAATTTCCATAGCTTTGACTCGCGAATTGTTACCTCGACCCTTCGACTCTCACTGGGCGACCAAAACGTTTTCCAAACCTTCGTCCCGAATCTCAATCGTCGTCTTTCCTCGCCTCGAGAAACCCGCGGATAAAACGCCTCTCAGGCGGTGCAATTTGGAGCACGGGGCGAATCACTTTTCGCCAAAGTTTCACGTTTTAATTGTCAGCAACGAAGATTGATTTGCCTATGCAAATTTGCAGCCGCAAACCCGGTGATGGCTTCGCAACAACAACGCCAATTCGCAGTGGCAGCTGCAAAAATTTAGCACAAGGCCGATGACAGAAAAAGTCCTTTCAATTTTTTTTTCAAACCGAACGAAATCCGGATCTTCGTTGCTCGACGAGACAAAAACGTGTCTATCCGCGCAAAAATGGAAGTATTAAAACAGTATTGCCTAAATATTAAAAGAGTCTTGGAATTGTCATATCCAAGGCTGGCGTATTGGAATAATACATACCGAATAATACTTCGAGAAGTATTAATGAGTCTTACGAGCTTACCATGATTTTTTTCGGAGCTGGTAAGTATTAGTGACCCAAGCCCAGCGAATTTATGAACTTTCGAAATATACATAATAATACTTCCGAATACTTCCGACATACTTACCAGTAAGTTAAAAAAATACTCGCAAGACTTATTAATATTTCTCGAAGTATTACTCGGTATATATTATTCCAATGCGCCAGCCTTGGAATACTTCAATTCCAAGACTCTTTTAATAATTAGGCAATACTGTTTTAATACTCCCGTTTTTGCACGGGTATCCGCTCCACTTGAGTCACTCCGGACTGCAAAAAAAAAATCGTCTAAGCTAATTTCGCGTTTAATCGTTCGAAGAAGCTCAGTGACGGTCGAAGGACACTTCGCAAATAATTGTGACTGTTGCAACTGTCCCGGTTGTTTCTTCCTCCCGTTGTAAATATTCCAACGAGCGTGTACAAAAAAAAGTAACACTAACGCAGCCACTTGGCGCGAGGACGTCGTGTGAATGGGGGGATTGCCAGGTCCGATTGGTGTGAAGGGTGTTGGGAATTTTCAGAATTGGGAGGATAGTCGCGTGGCCGCAGGTTGGGGCGGATTGTCGTCGGGCGTTAACGCCGGACAGCAGGCGAGCAAGAGCGCGGCTGATATGAGCAGCGGCACCGGTGGTCAGAATCGAAGGGCCCCCGGCGGAGCCGTCGGACCCGTGGACGATCACGGGTACTACCCGGTACAGGATCTCGGACCCACCGATTCCGTCGTCTTTCCCAGTTCCTAATAACCTCAGTTGACTCGCGTTCCGCTCTCCCCTCCGACTCTCACTGTATCTGCACATTATACATGTATCGTTTGTAGTCTCTACCAGGCACGAACTATATACATATTTTTTTTTAATTTTTTTTATCTGTCTCCCCTCGATCCTCTCACTCTCTTGATGTAAATTATGTCCACCCGATCCTCGGCCAGTCCGAGCGCACGACAACAACAACAACAACAACTATAACAACATCAACAACAACAACAACAACATCAACAACGACAACACGATACCACAGCTAGATCCTATTTAATTTGTTGGCTTGTCGAAATAATGTCACGAATAATGCGATAAGTAAGTATTCCGCGAGGTGATGTATTGGTCACTGGGGGAAAAATAAAATGTGATGTGGCGCGTCTCTCGTATCGCGAATTGGGGATTTTTTTCGGTAATAATTTCGATGTCGAAATGTGACGAATTAGAATGAATCGCTTTCTTTGTCGCGATTGGTTGACGAAACTTTTCTTTCGGGTTTCGAGATTTTTTTTTTCTGTAAATTGTCAATGTCGATCGATGTCCCAAAAACACATTTGTTTGCACAATAAAAGATACTTTCTGAAAAACGCGGGAAGATGACGAAGTATTTTTCGTACTTTACGAATTATTTTTCATGCGCGAAGTGAGAACAAAGATTTTTGTTGGTCTCGGAGATTTTGTTGAATTTTCGTGATCCAAAATGTTTAGTATTCGCTCCCATCGAAAAATAATTTTCGCGCACTTTTATTTTTATTTAAATAATTTATCTTTACCGCACCGCAGTCGTTTGCAGAGTTCCTATGTGAAACAAATAATTACGACCAGTAATTGTACCAATACATTATTGTTAAAAATTCGTCGATGCGTGGGACTGTTGCCGAAATTCCAAAGAATAATTAATTGTCGCTGTATATTTAATAATAATAATTGCTGTCGCTTCGTGTGCTATCGCTGCTGCTGCTGCTGCTGCTGCTGTTGCTGCTCCTGCTGCTGCTGTTGACATTGCCGCTGCTCTGTTACTAAAACTGTTTTATTTCGCTGTCTCTTTTTATATGTGTATATTGTGCATCCGCAAAAACGAGCGCATTATGTAGTTCGTAGAGAAAAGAAAAAGAAAAAGGAGAAAAAAAAATAATGAATGCGCGGAATCGCCTCGGCGTCGTTCTCCGTGTTCCACGAACGATCTCGTCTCGTACTTGGCGGGAATTATCGTGTTCGAGTTGGAACGATAATCGCGTCTTGAGAGAGAGAAACGCCGAGGGTTAAGAGGGCTCATCGAGCGTCGAGGGTTGCCAAGCGTGAACGATTGCGCGATGAAACAGCGCGCAGAGGGGGGGGGGGGGATGGGGGAGGGGGTGGGAGGGCAAAATGGACCGGAGCCCGCGCAATTTCGCGCCAGCTTTGCCAAAGGGTCAGCCTCGCTTTGCCGTAAATGGGACGATCTCGAACCATCATTTCAGCCCTCTCTCTCTCTCTCTCTCTCACCCTCCCGTCCTCCCTCCCTCCGCACGCTCTATCTATCTCCCCAGCAGACCTCACCATCTATTCTCGCTTCTCCATTTACCCGGGTCACTCGACCGTGGACACACTCGGTCCACTGATAAGCCGCCGGGATATTCGCATGAAACCGGAGAAAAATATTCGCTCTGCAAAAAAGCCCCGATATCATCGGATTTAAAAAATAGGCATTTGTTGATATTACTTCTCTGCCCAGGACGGTGCACAGTATTTTTATTTTCGAGCTTTTGTCCGATTATCGTCGGTAAAATGAAGCGCAAGGGATTGGAATACGTTTATTGTGGCTGAATATTAATGGAGCCGGTAATGAATCCCTCTTTTAAAAAGTTCATGAGTAACGGAAAGTATTGTTAGCAAACTATTCGAGCTATGATTGACTGGGACTCTCAGACCGAGTCCAGGTTCATTTGTCCTTGATAACTTTGACAGTTCTGTCAAATATCGTATTTTTTTTTAATCAACTGAAAAAAGGTTGATGGCAGTGTTTTCAGGGGTAGAATATGCGACTTAAGAACGATGGTATATGTTAAAAGTCGATATTTTGAAAAAACAAATTTCGTGACCCCGATTTGGGCGGTTTTCGGCCCGGCGGCCAGATCTACGATTTCTGACAAACTGTACGTCCAAAAATTGTTTTTTTCAAAATCAACTAAAAAAAGGCCTGTAACCGGTGTTTTCAGGAGTAGAATATGCGACTTGAGAACGATGGTATAGGTTAAAAATCGATATTTTGAAAAAATAAATTTCGTGAAACGTTGCTCGGCCTGTCGAATAGGCCGAACAGACAATATTTGCATTTCAAATATGAATTACATCCCCGGTGTTAGAGACGTTATTGGAAAATGTGTTACCCGAATCTATTTTCACGTATCTCGGCTGGACGGAGATTCGACGCTGCGGCGTCTATTTACGGACGTAATAATTATACGTGGGCCACTCTGATCGGTGGATGCCATATTCCTGATTAAATTCGTCGCGGTCGCGCTACCGAAATAGAGGGATGAAAATCGTCGAGACTGGAGACATATCGATAAAGGCGTTCGGCCCTACACGCAAATTCATGCAGAATTTTTTTTTACACTGTCAACATTTATTTTAATAACACAATTTTGCACAACTTATTTTACAGTGTACACATTTTTTTTCGGTAGTAAAAACGCAAACTTTTGTCCTTATAATGCATTTTCAAAATAAAAATGTAGTTTTTTGGCGTTTTATTTTATGATATATCTCGATTTCTGTACTTCGAGTGAATCACTCTATTTCGGGCTCGACTGAAATAACAATTTTTTTACGGAATCCCCCCCCCCCAAAGACTAAACTGGCATTTCGCCGAAAGGGGATAATTCGCCTTATCGACGTTTGCGGTCGTGCTATTATCAAATCGGTCGTCGGAGGACGACGAGAGGGCCGAAGAAGGAGATGCCGAGAATTCAGGTCTCCTGTTCCCGGATAGATATACCGCGGTTAATTAATCGCGACGACGGCCGACCCCAATTAGCAAATATATGCACAAGCCCCTGTCGCCAGCCTGTGCTGCACAGAGAAGTGCACTTCAGTGCACCCCTCCCTCCCCTCCCACCCTTACTCCAAAGTTTGCCGATTGTTTGGAGCCAAACCGACTGTTGCAAACTTGTAAAAACTTTGAAATTTTCCCCGCTATCGCGAATTGACCTTTCCTTCTTCCGTCAATGATTTCGAAATCATTTTTTTTATTCGCGCAAGTTTTTGTGAAATTATTTTTCAGTTTTGGAGTAATGTGAAAATAATTTATTAGTAAAACGGAAGTTCAATTGAAAAATTATTTCTAGTTATTTGAATAGAACGATTATTCGTGAATGTGATTTTTTTTCTTACTTGCAAACGGTACAATTTAATTTTTTTCTAAACTTTCCCGGAGTTGCGCGAGCAAAAACGCCGAGACGACACCGGGACGCGGTGCTCCTATTCTGCATGGATAAAAATATTGTCGCCGCGAGAGATCGATAGGTCTCTTTCTGTCTCAGACCTGCATTCTCATCTAGAGCCTCTGACCCTACGAGACAGCACAGCTGGTCAGCCGCGTTGACATAATCCCACGACGATACGTCTCAGGTGCTGCAGCTGTTGTCGAGCTCGCAAGTTATGCTCTCGTTCGACATGATAAATTCGTCATTCCGTCATTAATCGCTGATAAAAGAGAGAAGGCACTCAGAAAAACGTTTGGTATTATCAACCATTTATATAGAGTTGAAACTATTTTGTTTCAATCAAACCTCATGGAAGTTAGGTTCGTAGGTTCGTAGGTTCGAATCCCGATTAGGCAGGACAAATTTTCTTCGACAGAAACCACTACCCATATCTTGAAAAGTAATTCTCAAGCCGAAAAATATTTTATTAATAATTATTTATAATGTTTCATTAATAGATACGCTGCTAAAAGCATATAAATAGGTTTGAGAACAATGAGAATATCGTTGAAATAACCAAATCTTGCAGTCATTCGAATGGTATATTTTGTTCGCCACCCGTAACTGCAGGATTTGATTGATTCATACTATTTTTTTTTTACTGTTCTATATCTTTTTCTGAGTGGGACAAGGAGGAGCCAATTCTATCCGCTAATCGCTCTGCGCTCTGCTTACGCATATTGTCAATTCGTATTTTAATCATAAAATACTTTTGCAGCTCTTTCGGACTTTCATCCTGTACATTAAATATTGCTACAGTATTTTCTATAACATTTTACCATCGTCGTGTGACTTTGCTCAAAATAAACAAAAATGTTCCAGCTCAAAATCTCAGTTTGCAAAAACAGCAGATGATAAAGGTGCTTCATTTATTTATTTTTAAATCGTGAAAGCACTTCGTCGATTCCAGGCAAATAATAAATGATAAATTCCGTCTCCCGGACGAATTGACAAATTAAATAGTCTTAAAAAATCTTTAAAAAAATCATCGATTGGTCCAAAAAATGTTATTTTTTATTTTATCTGCCGACATGGCGAAAGGTCAGTGAACGAAGAGTCGAGCTCGCCTCATGCAAAATGTTTACCGTCGTCTCATCATTTCTAGCGTCGTGCGTTCTGTCCTGCATATTGATGTTTTTGTCTTTCTCGCTCTGCGCCTCTGCTGGTTTACAAAAAAAATCGTTGGGCAATAATTGTGACTTATTAATTCTTTTCTTTTCTTTTTCAACAGCGACAAGACGACGGTGACGGCGCAGCGGGTCCGGGCAGCGCATCCTACGCCGGAAACGCCGGATCTCGTCCGTATCCGCATCGCGACTACACGCTTCACTTTCGTCCGAGCAGCGGCGCCAACACCGCGTCCGACTCGAACAACGGAATCTTCTCGTCGATAAGCAACGGCTTCAACTCCCTCGTGACGAATCTGTTCGGCTGATCGTTCGCCCTGCTGCGACCGACTGCGGCACGACACCTGGCGATAATCGTGCTCGCGTTCACGTTGTGGCGATATCTGCGACTCCGACGAGTCCTCCACGCGACGCTGCGATTTTTGCTTCACAAGCGAAACGCGTAGTATCTCTCGCTGAGACCGTTGACAAAATTTATCGAAAAATTTGCCGTGCCACTTGCAGAATTGTAAATCCTCAAAAATTCATGAGATATAGTTTACAGTACAATTTTTTTGTAATGATGATTCCATAATAATAATGTGTAGTGATTACGAAATGGAGTAATTATAATTTTCGCTTTGGTATTAGGAGAAATAGTGGAAAAAATGGAAGAAATCATCATTACAAAAAAAGTTGTACTGTAAACTATATCTCATGAATTTTTGGGCATTTACAACTCTAGCCACTTGACATTTTTTTACACGTAAACTGGTAAATTAAAAAAATGCAAGTGCGACGTAAAATTAGAGTATTGAGAGAGTTTGTAAAATTTGAAAATTTGTTAAAAATTTGCATGTTTAATATTTAAGTACTGTAATTTTGCGTGACACTTGAGTGTCATACGTGATGTGCCGGTTTACGCGTGAAAACATTTTCGGTGCGTCAAATTTCAGGCAAATTTTGTTCTACGGTTTACAGAAAAAAATTATTTGTGGCAGCTGAAATACTGTTGAGGCTGAAATAGTTACCGTGAGTGACTATTGGCTGCCAATACGATTTAGGCGGTTGCAATGATTTTTCTCATCGGGTAATCGGCCGAGTGCCGAACAGACACGACCGCCGCGTGGGACCTCTCGAACGGAAAATCTAAAATATAAAAGACAATCTCTGCCAAGGAAATTTACAAATATTAGTGTAAGAGGAAATATGAAGATATCGTCGACGAGAGATCGGAGGAAGCGTGGAGAAGAGACGCTGCGCATCGCCCTGCCCTAACCGCCTTTAATACTTAATTTATTTTTTACTAATCAACGCGACGAACCGAGCGCGCTCGGCTCGGGCGACTATTGCTATTGGAAAGTTAAAGCGAATATCCGCTCATCGTCTTCCACGCACACGATTCAGGCTATTCCTTGGATTTATCTTTTTATTTTCCGTTTTAATTGGAAGCAAAGTGGCCGCTCAATCATTTTTGTTTTTTTTCAAGCCACGTAACATCTCAAAAGATTTTTTTAATGAGTCAACGAGTCAAAGAAGTTAAGTCTTAAATCTTAATATTTTTTTCTATGAACAAGCGCAAGTGGCATTTGAAAAGAAAAAATTCGAATGAAAAAAAATATATATCTACCTTGATCAGTATAAATTGTCAGATTTTTTTCCCAATGAACCTGGGAACTTCGTGCTGATGATTTGTTGGCCACCCTGAACAACGTCTGCGGTTCCTTTAAAATGTATTTCGCCGCGTGCTGTTTCACAAGAAATATCCTTTTAATCTCGCGCTCACCGCGCGACGCATAAGCTGCCGATCGACGAAAGCTCGTGAATTTCCTGATTTTCCTGCCTGATATTAATCGATTGGGAGAGCGGATTAAAAATATGAACAAAAATGTAAAACAAAGAACAGAAGAATAATGTCTTGAATTTTGGGAATGTTTTTTACAGTATTTCAACTGGAATTGTGAAATTCGCCATTTCACAGATTCCTTGTAAAATACTTCTAAAATGATATTAACGACAAAATTGAAAAACAGATCGTTGGCTCGTAATCCGTTTTCCCAAACGTTAGATTCAATATACAAATAGTATTTTCATCGAAGAGACCAGAAAAATAAAATATATCGGAGGACAAAACACAGATTTTAGAGTGCACTGCAAAAATAATAAGAAATATATTATATATATATAAAAGATGAATAACGATACGTAGATTATACATAAATAATATATATTATATAAATTTATTAATAGTTACCTAATGTTTTTTCACCGAAATATTAACAATTCGTGAATAGCTCGCGATCGTTTCGGTCCGGCGACTATTCGTTAATATTGTGATATCCGTAGGGGGTGGAGAGCCTCGAGGGTCAAATCTAGCGGAAAATTGACTAAGGAACACCGCAAATAAGCGAAGAAGCGACACGCGTCGTTAATCCTAGACCAGTGAGAGCCGAGAATCATCGTTTTCACGGTGTCAAGCTTTATTCTAACGTTCGAGCGAAACCAACATGTGTTACAAAATACTATTATTACGAGAAAAAAAAAGATGAAAAAAAGGAAAATACAACACAAGTATTATATATAGAACACGTAAATCCAAACGATAGAAAAATATGGTATATATACTTGTTACATTCCGCGAGAGTTTTTAGAACGAGAGCGACGTATTTATATTAGCAAAGAGGCGATTATCATCGTGAATAACGAAAACAGTTGAGAAAATAGTATTTTTTCGAGTCGATTGCGACAGCCTCGAACATCGCGGAATTTCGAAGGTCGAGGACGAGGAAACAGGAGAAACAATAAGAAGAATAATAATCCCGTGACTATTTTTATAAAAAAAATGTCGAAGCATCTATAACGCGTCGTTGAATTTTTCGTTCCGTTTTTCTTGGGGTACATTTTTTTTTCTTCTCTTCTTTCATCGTGACAACAGAAAAATAACCGGAATATCGTCTACTCTGTACTTAGTTATTATAATAATGTATTTATTGTTACGTTGAGTGCGATGGCACGAAAACTGCCGTTGAAATACAATGGAGCAAAATTATGTTTCGCGTATTCACTGTCCCGGCTGCACCCAATAATATCCCCGTAATAATATCGATATTTTTTCCGTGGAATATTTTTTACATGAGATATTTTTCCCACGGGATATTTTTGCTATGGGATTTTTTTTCCTGGGATCATTTCTGGGAATATTTTCACCCGTGATATTATGGCGTGTTCACTTTCCCGGCGCCAGCCGACTCGTCGTTCGAACGAGTCGACTACAATGAACGAGCAACTTGAATGTACGCGAAAGAGTTTTGCCCGACGCTTAAATGACGACGGTAGAATCGATGTCACTGCAATTGAAGTGATTGTACCTATTAGTACAATATGTATACCAGCAAATCCGCACGGAAGTAGAAGCAGAATGACAATGGAACAATGACGTCAGCCGATGGGAATTGGCCACAGATAGTTTTATGGCTACTTAACCGCCGGCGGAGAAAACAATGCACCGACCGCGAGCGTCGGTATACCTGACGTACCCGCTATGGCTTTACGTGATCAGTCGAGCGTCAAAATATGTTTACACGAAAGTGCAATAAATATATTTTAGAAAAATGTTTTCACCACACTAAATATAGTTGTATACATATCATATTACATTTTTCGTGAGAAATATATTTCAGCAGGATTTTTGCACATCGTCCACGATCGCAAACAAGTTGGCACCAGCGATAAGGTATCGGCAATCTGTAAAGGGGAATCTTCAAATAATCTCGGGTCAAATTAAGGGGTTATGCTACTGTAGAGGCCGAAAAAAATAGGCTGTTTTCGGGATTTTTTTCAGAAAAACTGCAATGTAGATCGAGATTTAAAAAAGGGAGTTTATCAAACATGTCAGTGACTGTATGCGATAATTTTTTTCAATTCAAAAATCGAGTATTTAGGAATTTTTCGCGGCTATAATCTTTTGGGACATCATTTTTGAGATCTCAAGGGACCTTTTAAAGCAAAAAAAATCGATTTTTCGGAAATTCTACAGTGGCATACCCCCTTAACGACTCATGTATCGTCGCTCATGTAGTTATATACGCCCTGTATATAAAATTGCGATACAGCAGTGCATTAGGCACGACTGGCAGCAGGTAGCACTTCGTTGGGGTCTTTCGAGGAATTAAATGGTCAAGACGCTAATAAAACGGAAGGTAAAAACCCAACGGCGGAAACAAACAATTGTCGTTTATCACCTTTGTGACAATCGGGCCGATTCGGTCCAATACAGGGAAGGTACCGACTCCCGGGGTAATCGACACCTTAAGGGATGAAGAGCTCGTCGGCGGGTGACGCCGCGCATCATAAAATACGTCACAACCAGTGGTGGGGGGTACGGACAACCCTGCGCGGGCCGCAAGTGAACCAATCACAGAGCTTGGCGCGAAAGTACCGCACCGGCGCCGTGTACCCCCCCCCCCCCCCCCTTCCCTTCGTCCCTGCCAAGGGGTAGTTGAGGCCCTAAATGGTACAAAAAGGGCTGCAAGTCCCAAAAATATTCAGTGTCAACTTGCAGTGCATCGTAGCAACAAACAGTTCACTTGCAAATTCAACTACTGGATTCGACTGTTCAGTTCTTTTGGCAATGAAGGTGGTAAGTACAAAGTGACTTTTTTCTAACAAAAAAACTAAAGCTGAGTCTAAACATAATTATTGTGTCACCACAAACAGTTTTTTTTGTTTCTGCTCAAGTAAATTTTCTAAAGTTATCATTTTTATATGTATTTTGAATTCTATATATCATTTATGCTTATCCACTGACTAGTTTAAAAGATTTGCCGCAATATTTTCTCCGATCTTCGTCGCATTCGCAATATTAGCAAAATAGTAATAACATTTATTTCGGTATATTTTCAGATCTCGGTCCACTTGTTTCAAGCCGATCTTCAGACGAAAATGAGTGTAAAAACGCCTGAACAGACCGAAGCGACGAGTCAACCGGAAGAGACTAAGGCTCAAAGTGTCTTGCTTTCCGCTCTGGAGCTCGCCGAGTGTCCGGCAAAGGAGACGACGAAGGAGGTCGAGGAATACCCGAAAACGAGGCAGCTCAAGAAAATTCCAAACGTGAAAAGCGTCGTCATCGCCCAGGACCAAAAAATGTCTTCGTCGCCAACGATGACGAGCCTTCCGGTCGTCAGCAAAACCGAGGAGTACAAGAGGAAGGGAATCATCGAGGCCGATCGAGGGTCGCACAATCAGCGTACGAGAAATCACACGTACCGAGGTGGATACGTCATGGCTCCTTACGTACAGGCCAATAATTCGAGACCTCAGAACCACGGAGTCGAATGGGTACATCCTCTGAATCCCCAGCTTCTGTCGTCCGCCCGGCAAGGCTACCAAGTGAATACCAACAATTCACCCGCCGTGGCTCCTTGTTTGCCGCCGGCTCCGTGGCTATCCATGGTTCCCTGTTTGCCGCCGGCTCCATTTCTTCCCGTGGCTCCGTGTTTGCCTCAAACAACGTGGCTACCGATGGCTTCTCCGCCGCCAGCCACGTGGCTACCCGTGGCTCCACCGCCGCCAGCCACGTGGCTACCCATGGGTCCTCCGCCTCCACCCATGTGGCTACCAGTAACTTCCTCGTCGCCTTCAACCACGTGGTTGCCCATGGCTCCTGCTTCATCGGGACCCATGGCTCCTTGTGTGCCTCCTCCAGCACCCTGGTGTCCAACGGCGCCGTGGCTCTCTCCGCCTCCATATTTGCCGCCGGCTCCGTGGCTTCCCGTGGCTCCCGCATTGCCCTCGTGTCTTCCTTCTCCGCCCGACCATTTTTCGTTTGCCCTGCAACCGGTGGCTTCGCATCCGCAGCCACATTTCTCGGAGACGACTTTGACGGCGCCGTCGTATTCCTCGAGGGTCAAATCGCTTCCACCGCCGCCGTACTCGTCGTTCTTCACGAACACACCGCCTCCGCTGTACTCGATGGCTCCGCTGAATCCAACAGCCGCGCCGTATTCGCCTCCTCCCGCGTATTCGTCCTCATCGCCTGCTGCGAATCCCGAAGCTCCGTCGACGTACTCGTCGCCTGGAAACCCGTCTGTCACACCGGCGAGCACATCGTCCCCTCTGAATCCCGCTGCCCCGCCGTACAAATCGCCCTCGCCGGTGTCGTCGCTGCCCACGCCGCCCGCGGAGCCTTGGATACCACCCTCGAAGGAGCCGGAACCCGACACGGAGCCATCGTTCTTCAGCGCTGCACCGTTCTCCGAAGATCCGATTTTTTCGACCGTGTGGAAACCTCTGGCGGCCGAACTCTTCGCGAGTTCGAAGACTAAGTCGAAGACGTCTTGTGTCAAGAGCGACTGGGATCCTCTCAGCGAATACGAAGGAGGCAGCGTCTGGTCGAGCAAATGCTGAAGCCTGATAACTCGATATTCAGTGGATGTTGCAATGGAGTCTCGGTTTTTATCTGCTAATACGTAATTCAACCGAGCTTCTTTTTTGTATCTGCGTTGACTTGACAATATTTTCGATAATCGTTTACTGATAGTTTTTTGAATTTTTATTTCTATTTTCAATTTGTCGTTAGGTTAGTTTTATTTCAGTATATTATCATAGTTTGAATATGTTATTTTTTTCTCTTGCATGTACGACGAATGTACATATTTCGTTGATGTAGATAATGTATATAAGAAAATAAATGTTTATTGTTTTATGATCATGAATCGAAGCTTTGTACTTGCGATTAAGAAGGTGGCAGTGGACTGTTTGAAATCGTCTAAGCTCAAAATATTCCAAATCACTTTGGTGAACCGATGAACATTTACAAGTAATTAATTAATTCATTAGTTTTCGGAGTGAAGCAACAACGAATTCTGCCGTGCATCGCCACTTTCGCTTTTATTACTGATGAACAAATGTTAACAATCTACCTTAAGTATCTAAAAAATGAACTTAGTAGGTAATCGTAGTTGCTCGCACGTCGATTTCCTATCAAAATTATAGAAATATATCGATGTTCAACCTGTGAAACTCTTGGCGTTTAACTCGTTACACACATATAAATATCAATGTTAAAATAAAGCGAAGGAAAACTTTATACAGCGTCTCTCGTACCATTCATCCCCGCCTTGGAACTCCACTGACGAACTTTCCGGATACTCGGAATACACGAGTGAATTTTAAGAAAACCGCTTAATCGCTATCCCCGTCGCTCGACGACGGCGTGTCTTCTTCTTCCTCTTCGCTCTCGTCCGACGACCCTTTCTTCGCTTTCTTCTTTTTACTCTCCTCCTGCAAAAATATAAATTAAATGTTAAAATTATTTGCATATACTTTTATTCTATTCTTAATATTTTTGCTATGCTTTCAAGGGTTGTAGTCTAACTTTTGCCTGATTTCCCTATGTTACCCGTGTATAAGAGCAGAACTTCAGTAATTAATTTCTCGATAACCATTCAGGTGATTGAAATGAAATTTGTCATGGAGATGTAATTTTCGTCGACGAATATCCTCCAAAAATTTAAGCTTATGCTTATCATTTTTAGTTGAGTATCAAACCTCCTTAAACACTCAGACGAAAAAAAGAAAGTAACAAGAACTTGAAATTGGATCTTAAATTCAAAGAAATTGATTTACCGCTGGTGCTGGCCGCTTATCTCCCTTCTTAGGCGCCTTCTTCTTGTCATCGCTCTCCACCTCTTCTTCCTCGTCATCCTCGTCCTCCTCCTCTTCTTCCTCTTCTGACTCTTTCGACGGTTTCTTTCCCTTCTTTCCCTTACTCTCAGCGTCGTCATCGCGAGATTTCTTTTTGTCTTTAGACTTCTTATCTTCATCGCTGCTGCTCTCGTCGCTGATGTACTCCTTGCTCTTGAAGCTTGCGCCAGCCATCTTGGATGGCGACGACGCATCCTTCTTCGAGTCTTTCTTCTTTTCCGACTTGCCGCTTTGCTTGGCCTTCTCGGACTTCTCCTTCGCGGCTTCAGCGCCACCGCTCGCCTTGTATTCCTTCATCGACTCTTCGTACACCTTCTTCAACTTGGACGCTTTCTCCTCCCACTCGGATTTGTCCTTCAATTCCTTCCACAACTCGCCGCCCTTTTTCGCGATATCGGTCACCGAAAATCCAGGATTATCGGATTTTATTTGCTCTCTGGCGCTGCTCAACCACAACATGAACGCTGACGGTGCTCTCTTCGGTTTGTTCTCGTCGCGTTCCTTTTTCGGCTTTCGCTGTTTTCGAGGTTTTTCCGACTGCAAAATCGCATAAACAATATAAATACTTCACACATTTCCCACACCTGGAATACAGAAGTTTGAAATGAACGGAAACTTACGACAGTCTTGGCGCTCTTCTGCTTCCGCTCCTTCTTTTCCTTCTTTTCTTTCTTCTCCTTCTTGTTGCTGTCGGCCGACGCGTCGGAGTCGTCGCCCTCGCTGTCGGTTGAGCCCGCGTTACTGTCGTACTCCTCGGCAACATCGCTCTCGTCCTGATTCGGATTGAAATCTTCGTCGGTGGATTCGTCCTCCGAGTCCTGATTGTCGTCGTCGCGTTCCTTCGCCTCGGCCTTCACTCTCGCCAAATACGCGTCCGGTTCATCCTCCTGATCGCTGTTGCCGAAGTCGTTGTCGTAGGTCAGTTTGTCCTGTACGTAAATGTTAACAATTAATAAAACGTTGGTTAATGGGTTTGATAACGGATTTGCTCAAGAAACTGATTTAATAGTTTGCTACTTACGTTCTTGCCTCGGTTTTTCACGCGCAATTTCTTCGACGTTATAAAGTCAAAGAGTTTGCCGTATTCTTCCTTCTCGATGCTACTGAACGTGTGAGTCACGCCGCTCGTCAGCTCGATTTCGAAGTCGAAGGATCTCGTTGAACCTCCGCCGCGGGCAAAGTTCACCGACGCTATCTCCTCAAATCGTATGTGAACCGGAGGTTTGTGAACATACATGAAACCGCGTTCCAGAGGATACAGGTAACCCGCCGCTGCTTTGAACGAACAACCAACCGCTGCAGTTCCCGCATGACTGAGATTAAAAGCAAAAAATTAAGTTATTTTGTGTCGAAAATTCATGTTATTTAAAAAAAAAAAATCATGTTATTTTTTGTCGAAAATTTGAAAGACAAAGGAGAACGGGAACCAAAAATCGATGCTCAATGTTTTTTTTTAAACGACTTCGCAAACATACCCGATGAATGCCCCAGGACCTGTGAGTTTTCTGTTGATGATGACCTTCATTACCTGGCCGAGAACCTCGTAAGTCGGGCCCGACAACTCTTTCGGTAATTTGTCTTCGTACTTCTCCTTCAGTTCTTTCCTAAAAACATAATTTGTCTTTGCAATACTGGTTCTTTTGTATACAAATTTTATTATACTTGGTGCGTGAAGATAACTAGAAAACTGCATCGAGCGAAAAAGAATATTTCATTCCTCTAGGGACTCTTGTGGAAAGCCGACAGGATTAATCATGAAAATGGACTTACTCGGTGAACGGAAGTTCAATGGAGGTTTCCTCCTCCTGATTAAACAGCAGAACCAAGTAATGGTATCGCGTTTGACCCTGTTTGATCGGTGGGTCAAGCGAGACGACAAAGAACATTTGTCTGCTGTCTTTATGAGGCAACAAAAAGAGTCGCAGCACCGTTGACATCGGGATTTTGTAGTCGAAAGTCTTTCCGTGAAGTTGGAAGAAAGACTGGAATATTTTGATGTCGTAGCGACCACTGCAAACATAAAAATAAAACAATAACTCCACTTTTACTTTTTTGAACATATTCTTACATTATTAAAGTTGCAATGAATTTTACTGACCGAGGAGTGAGGCACTGAATTTCTCTGAAAATAGCAATAGCGTCGCCACTGACGCTAATAACCGACGCCTTCTCCATGACTCGCTGGTGGAAAGCCTCGACGGGATCCTGATCGCCACTGTCGCTCACAGGAATGTGAAACCGCATCTCCAGCAGACTGACCGGCGCGTCGTCGTTCTGATGAAATTCCAAGGTCACCTCGTTCTTTCCTGTGTTGCACTGGGACACATCTTCTAGCGGAATCTCAAACGCTGTGTTGTGGCCAACGTCGAAGCTCAGGACGGAGCCATTGAACTTGGCTGTGCCCCAGTTCCATCCCTTGAGACTGAGCTCCTTCTCCAGCATGTCTTTCTTGTAATTCGTGCTGAAAAACTTTGCAATCTTTTCTTGTTCCTGAAATGAGAACCAAAAATAATGTATACGTGATGCCATAGTTCTGGGACTTCTCGTTCTTTGCCTAAAATAGTGATTAATTTTACCGACATCAGTTGGCGCACGGTCGGTGTGATTTCTGACAAACTGTTCGGCCAAAAATTTTTTTTTTCAAAATCATCTAAAAAAGGGTTGTAACTAGTGTTTTCAGGGGTAGAATATACGACTTGAGAACGATGGTATAGGTTAAAAGTCGATATTTTGAAAAAATTAATTTCGTGACCCCGATTTGGGCAGTTTTCGGCCCGGCGGCCAGATCTACGATTTCTGACCAACTGTTCGGCCAAAAATTTTTTTTTTTCAAAATCAACTAAAAAAGGGTTGTAACCAGTGTTTTCAGGCGTAGAATATGCGACTTGAGAACGATGGTATAGGTTAAAAGTCGATATTTTGAAAAAATAAATTTCGTGACCCCGATTTGGGCGGTTTTCGGCCCGGCGGCCAGATCTACGATTTCTGACAAACTGTTCGGCCAAAATTTTTTTTTTTCAAAATCAACTAAAAAACGGTTGTAACCAGTGTTTTCAGGGGTAGAATATGCGACTTGAGAACGATGGTATAGGTTAAAAGTCGATATATTGAAAAAATAAATTTCGTGACCCCGATTGGGGTGGTTTTCGGCCTGGCAGCCAGATCCCTGATTTATGACAAGCAAAATGACAAATTTCCTTTTTTTTTTTAAAGTAACTGAACAAGGGTTTTTCAGTTGCAATTTATCCTTTTACACTTTTAAGAGCGCAGCAGTGCAAAAGTATCTCGGGCACGCACACCAACACGTGTGATTAGCCTAGTGAAATTAAATTAGTGATTAATTTTGCATAATTTCTGCAAAAAACTCGAGATGACAACCAAAAGACAGAATCTACTTACAGACTCCTTGAATCCTCTGAATCTGTGGAGCATTCCGTTCTTCAGGAATATCCTGAGTCCCCAGGTGCCGACGAACTTTTGAAAATTCACCATTTCCATTTCGCCAGCGGGTATCTGCTCGACCTTGCCGGTCTTTTGGTTCTTGAAGATGAGATGCTGGTCGGTGAGCTTGAGACGTCCTGGCGTCTGACGGAAGAAATTAACAATTAGAAATTACGTAGATTTTTGTGAATACCTTCGACGCTCGAGTTTTCGGCTGTCGCGATAATTACCATAGCGCCCTTGACTTCGGCCGTTATATCGGGATACTCGAGGAAATCCATCTCGCGGCGTGCAGTTTCGGCTGTCGGTGGCTTCGAGGTTATCAACGACGAAGAAGGATTATTCGCGATGAGAGCTGCACTGTTTCCTCTCCCGCAGCTTCTCGAAAATGTTCTCGACCTTCCACCCGTGCACTAGGCAACTCAAAACCCTCGACAGCGAAATAATAATAAATACTGAAGCGGAAAGGGCGACGAGCCGGCGGAAAAAGCGCGCGTGTTGTTTTCAACAACAAAAGCTCGCTTCGGTTGCCGAATTCAGTCGCGCCGATGCCGCCGCCGATTGCAGCCCGCTCGTCAAAAATCACTCTGCAGGCTGATTGTGAAACTAAAATGTAGACGGAATAGTCGAAACCCGGCCAATCGCAAATGCGACGTTCCGTTGCGCCGGCCAATCGCATCGTCGCATTCGGTTATCGCATCTCGTTTGATTAGAGATGTACTCTGACGGTCAGAAACGGCGTCTATATAGTTGCACAGTGACGGTCACTGACGGTCACTGCACATCTATATAGTTGCACAGTGACGGTCAGAAACGGCATCTGTATAGTTGCACAGTGACGGTCACTGACGGTCACTGCACATCTCTACGTTTGATTGGTTGCCGCAATTGAGACATGAAGAAAAATCGCTTCATGCGACTATTTGAAATCGACCGCACTGAAAAACTGGCGAAACTATAAATATCTTGTATTGAAAATCCAGATCAACTTTATATTAAAAATGTTGTGGCCGCCACTTCACGGCAGAATATTTTTAAAGATAAAAACGGTACATTGGTCCTGTTGGCAGTTTTATGATATTTTTTAGCCGTGGATCGAAGCGACGCAGTCGACTAGCGTAGTACTTGTTGACACTTTATCCCGATTTCCGTTGGGAGGTCGCCAGCGTCGCCACTAGAGCTTCCTGCTGTGTTCCTCTGTCGGAGTCTTTTCAGCAAGATGGCACCAAAACCGAAGCCTGCAGAGAAAACAGGTAAACCATTTACGGCCGATTGCGACGAGTCGACTTAGATTTTTCGTGTGGAAAAGTGTTTTAAAACAACGAGCATGTTGCGAGCTTCATGAGGACCTGTGAAAAGTTTACCGATAATACGAATTTATCGCGATTTTGACGAAGCCTCGTTAAGCGGGGTTAGAGGAGTCCACGTATGACCATGTGCTCGCGACATTCTAAGTCAGTAGCTCCGACAATTTCACAAACTCGAGCAAATGTTTGCCTGAATCCAAATTTTGTTGAGTTTTCTTATTTTTTTTTGCCTTTCATCGAGTTTCATTTTTCAATCACCACTAATACCATTGTTTTTTCTCTCATTTTTCTCACTTTGATGTTTTATATTTAACCAAGTTGAAAACCAAGATTGATGTTTTATGTTTAACCAAGTTTTAAACCAAGATTGATGTTTTATATTTAACCAAGTATCATAATTCACTTATGTTGTAATGAGATTTTAACAAATTGCCTCATTTAAGGTGGCAAGGCCGCCGAGAAGAAGACAGAGAAGAAGGAGAAGAAGGTAGCGCCTACTCCGGCCGCTGCCGCCACCGCTGCTGCTGCTTCGGCTTCTGCCTCAAAGGTCACGAAGCCTGCGGCTAAGCCAGCTGCGAAGAAGGCTGCGGCTGCCAAGCCCGCAGCTGCCAAGGCAGCAGCCAAACCTGCGGCTAAGCCTGCGGCAAAGGCAGCGCCCAAGCCCGCTGTCGCCAAGCCCAAGAAGAATGCGGCTACCGCCAAGAAGACGCCCAAGGGCGGCAAGGCCCCTGCTCCTGCGGTCCAGAAGGCTCTGAAGGCACAGAAAAAGGTTATTTCAAATTATTTATCTTTGATAACATTTCACGGCTTCAGGGATGTACAGATTTTGGAGTAGAACAGTTGATGCGTTGAGTAAATCTTAACTTAATTTTGTAATATGCTGACTTTACAATATTTATAATAGATCTCAGAATCACAAATTTTGTTTTTTGTTTCTGATAAAGAAAACTTTGTTTTTCAAATAATATAAATGATAATCTATACTAAATTTGGGTCCTATCTCAATGCAGAGATTATTCAATTTACATTTTTTACCGATTTTTTTAAATCGTTGAATGTCGTCACGAATTTTCGAATATTTGTACATCTCTACATATTCTACATTGAAATTGAAATATAATCATAAATGATGATTCATGTGTGGGAATCTCTTTGAATCCTTGTGAAACGAAAATGTTAACACTCAACTGATGGATTATATTCCAACTATACTTTTTGTGTATCGCAAATATCGTCATGTATCTAAATATTTTGCGTTTTTCATAACTTCCAGATCCTGAAGGGCGTTCATGGATCCAGAGTGAGGAAGATCAGGACTTCGGTGCACTTCCATCGGCCCAAGACCTTCAGACCACCCAGGAACCCGAAGTACCCGAGGAAGTCGGTCCCTAACAGGAATCGGTAAGTTTATCGGACGAATCGTAGAAAGAAAAAAAAAAAAGCACGAGTTTTAGTCTAATCGGACTATAAATGTTCGGAACTTTTTTAAACTCCGGAGACGACAATTTTCGTGATGATCTGTATGGGAATCTCGTTGAAATTAACGTGAAAACAACTTAATCATAATTCTGACTACGCTATTATCTAAACGCGGATTTTCGCACGTTTTTATTTTCAAAGTCGATTAAACGAATTATCTCGCGTTTCAGTATGGATGCCGTCAATATCATCAAGTTCCCGCTGACCACTGAAGCAGCCATGAAGAAGATCGAAGACAACAACACCCTGGTATTCATCGTTCACACGAGGGCGAACAAATATCACATCAAAGCCTCAGTGAAGAAACTGTACGACATCGACGTTGCCAAGGTTAACACCCTCATCAGGCCCGACGGCAAGAAGAAGGCGTACGTAAGACTCGCCAGGGACTACGACGCACTCGACGTCGCCAACAAAATCGGAATCATATAAATCTGTTGTACTTTTGTGATCGCCGTGTACAAAAAAACGAAAAGATAAAAAAACAAAAAAAAAATTCTTTCACTCGTTGTTTGTAATCATTTGATTCTACAAATAAGTTTATACGCTTCAATTATAAGAATTATAAGAGGACATTCTCACGAAGAAAAGATTGACTCAACCGAAAGCGAAATGAATTGGCGACTGAAAATAATTGGCTTACATTCGGTTTTTCAGTTTTTATTATCGCCCGAGTGTGTTTCGCTCGTCTGAAAAATGTCTCGCGAATTGCAATCAACGCCATTGTTTGTATTTATTCGATTCTACGCATAAGTTTATACGTTTCAATTATAAGAATATTGAGAACATTCCCGCGAAGGAAAGATTGACTCAACCGAAAGCGAAATGAATTGGCGACTGAAAGTAATTAGCTTAGCCGCTCAGTCGAAACAACACATCAAACGTGAGAGAAAATGTTTGGATACAAAATAACGCGAAGCATGATATGACTTTTGTGCTGAAGCAGTTCAAGACATTCGGTTTTTCAGTTTTTATTGTCGCCTGAGTGTGTTTCGCTCGTCTGAAAAATGTCTCGCGAATAGCAATCAACGCCGGGAGGTCAAGTGCGATGGGACGGGTAACACGAGCGCTGTGCATCGGATCCCGCGAGATGGCGAATCATCAACACGCGTCAGCGGCGACCTCTAAAATGGCTGAGCGGCTGAGCTCGCGCGTCCCTAACCTACCACTGCCGTCGCCGAGACGAAGGGCATACTGCTTGAATACGTGAAAAATATTGCCGGTTTGTCGGTTCGCAAGGATTGATAACGCGGTCCGCGCGGCGGTGATAAGAGTGTTGCCAAAGTAACGTCACGCAACGTGTCCGGAATGGACGATGTCCTGGACGTTCGAAATGTCGAGAACCTGTGTAGATTGTGCCTTTCAACAGAGGAACCTATATCATCGGTGTTCGCCGATCAAACGGCCGCCGTGTCGTTAGCCACGAAAATTCAGGCATCCCTGTCAATTGAGGTTCGTTGCTGCCGAGTTAACTGCACTTTAAGTCACGGCACAAGCAATAATTTAATTTTCTTTCGCAATTTGTCATGTTTGTTATTCTTCTTTACTCAAACATGATTTTTTTTTTTCAAATTTCAGTATTTTTGTTTTATCTTTAAGGTATGGATACTGCAGGTGTTTTGCTTTATCAATGATTAAAAAAAAAAAGCGTCTATGGAAAAATTGTTTTGGGACCTGTGAACGTTAATTAAATTTATTTAAGAGGCAATAACAATGATTAGTTTTTGGACTTTTATCCGTTCCTTGCAAGGTCCTTCTGTAAAATATTTTTCACTGTTGACATACAAGTCGTTTTTGCAAGTGTTGTATTGTGTGACCAGCTTAACGTTTGTTGCAGATTCAAATCAGCGACAAAGTATCAACGTTGATATGTGCCAATTGTCTGAAGAGGGTCACCGAATGGCATACTTACAAGGAAGCTTGCTTGCGTTCTCAGGAGAAGCTTCAAAGATGCTTCAGAGAACGGCTGGAAACTGTAAGCAGAGACGACGTTCAGATGGTATTTATTTTCTCAAGTTGTTACTTTCTTTTCATTTTTGTTTACAATATGTCAGTAGAAGAATCCAAATTCTAATAAGTTTTTATGTTGTCGACAGATTCCAAACATAAAGATGGAGCCGATGGACGTGGAGGAAACGCAGGACACCCTGGAAACAGTCCCGCTGACGTCCGACGAGGAGTGGGAGGATCTACCGGACGTCACAGCAAATTCCAGCACGGCGTACGTCTTAATGGAAGGTCTTCGTAACGGCGAATTCAAAGACAGCACGGCGATAAAGCGCGAGCTCCTGGAGGACGAGGAGAACAACGCGAACGCGGAAATCGAGTCCGTCTGTGGCCGCGAGCTTCTCCTAAATCCCATGGCTGTGGCGGGCAAAAAAGAAGACAGAATAATGGAAGCGGACTCGACGCAAAAGTCATACAAAGTCGGCAATCCCCTGGGAGCCAAGAAACGAGGACGACGCGGTCCGATAACTCACTACAGGGGCACGCGAAAATTCAAACAGCGATGTAACTTCTGCCAGATATATCTGCACTCCAAACACTCGTACGCAAAGCACATGGATCGATTTCACAGCGGCAAAGCGATACCACAGAGGAAAAAACGAGCAAAGCGCGAGCCGTCGAAAAATGATCTGTCTGTCCAAGACAATAGCGCTGACTTCGAGGACACCGAGGAGATGATCGAGGACGTCGAGGACGAACTGATTAGCCTCGAGAAAGACGCGCCCCTAACTCCGGTCCAGCAGAATATAATAAGCCAATTGAAAACCTTCTCCTGCTACACGTGCCACGAATATTTCCTGGATCGTCGCAGCACTCTCAACCACATTCGTCAGCACATGCCGGACCTCCGACCCTACACATGCATCGCCTGTCTCACCGAATTCGCCGATCGCTCGATCTACAAACTTCACTGCGGCGCCTCCTTCCAGTGCGCCATGAAAATTGCTCTCGTGGTCCCGGAACACGGTACGGAAAAGTACTTCACGTGCAACATGTGTCTCCGACCTCTGGCGAACCGCAAAGAGCTCCTCAGTCACTTGTCGAAGCACTCGGACAGGCAGTACGAGCAGATGATCGCGGAACCATTCCGCTCGCCTCCGAAACTCAAACCCATGACGCCTGTCGCCTCATCGCCGAGCAAAGGTCGCGGAAAAATAGATCAGAAGCCCCTGGTGAATCACTGGTCCGGCAGTGTCGTCGCTCCGTACAAAAACGGCGATCCCGCGCACAATCACATGTGCACCTTGTGCGGAATGATCTACAGATACAAGCTCAACTTGATCAAGCATTATGAGCTGTGCAAAAAGATGTCGCACGACGAGCGCATCAGTTATCGATGCATGCGCTGCAGCAGAACCTTCCTCGTGGCCAAGAGTCTCACCGCTCATCTCAGCGCCGACCACGGGACACGCGATCATGTTTGCTTCCATTGCAAAGCCTTGTTCAAGGATCCGAAAGAATACGCGGTACATTATAGGAAGCATCGATTCGGGAGCAATGAACTGGCGCCGCTTTCGCCGAGCAGAGGCGACGATGAACGAGCGAGCAGAGCGAAGTCTTTGGGCAGCGGCTCGCGGTTGCTTCAAGGAGAAGCGACGCAGTCGAATTTGAAGAACCCGCCCGGTTACAGTTGCGCGCTTTGCCCTGGAAGCACCTTTCCCACCAGGACTCTCCTCGCGGAGCATCGAAAGGTTCATCTGAAGATGAAGATCTACTCGTGCGCGATTTGCCGACGAATGTTCGGCCGAGCGTCCGCTTTGGAGGCTCACATGGCCGATCACGAGCTCGACGTGTCGGTCAGCGAAATCAATCCGAACACCTCGATTCCGCTCGCGGGTCGCGACGAGAAGATGAACCTGTCGATGATCTCCGATCCGGGAACGAACAACACCGAGTGCAACACTTGCGGCAAAGTTTTCGCCAATTATCCAAATCTCCGAAGACACATACGCACCGTTCACGATGCCGTCGGCCGGTACAGCTGTTTCACCTGCGCGAAGACGTTCAAGAGCGAGGATCTGTGGGCGGCACACGTGGAGACCGAGCACGAAGACATGGAGCACGCGATCACGTGTCCTCAGTGTCCGGAGGAGTTTGAGACGAATAAGGAACTCGACGAACATCGGCATAACGTTCACGGGGTCAATGGCGAGGATCATCTCGCGTGTTACATCTGCGGCAAGAAATTCGTCAACGAATCGTCGTTGAGAATTCATCGGGGTCATCACTTCCGCGTGAATTCGAGGCTGAGCATCGGGAATCGCCAGCAACCACAGAAGGTGGCAATTTTTTTACGTTCTCTATTTTACGTCCCTCTGCTAGAATACAACAATGCCTGATTTTATAAAAGTTATAATATGATACATGGGTTAAGGGGGAATATACACCTGGAACCGAAAAAAAAGGTAATTTTCGAGAATTTTTTCAGGGAAACTATTGGAACTATCGGATCGCTCCGTACACGGCCAAAGTACTCCGTAAGCTCGCAACTTTTTTAAATGCAAATATTGAAAACATTCTTGAAAAAGAATCTCCTCCGATAGAAAAAACTCCGAGCCGATAGTTCCAATAGTTTCCCTGAAAATAAAATCTTGAAAATTATTTCTTTTTCGTTTCCAGGTGTATATTTCCCCTTAATGTGCCGAATGAATTTAACTAAACTATCCATTTGTCTCCACAGCCCGGAGAACAGAAACCGCGGGTAGGAAATTCCGCAGTGAAGACTCCAGGGTCGACGGCGATAAAGCGTCGCGCTGATGAAGAGCTCGCAGCGAGTCCCTCGTCAATGAAATCTCCGAGAGCCCGGAAATCTTTTCCAAACTCAAGTCCGACGAAGCAGGTGCTGCAGTGTCAGGTGTGCGACGATCACTTCCCGGACGTCTCGAGCCTGCGCAAGCATCTCTGGGACGTGCACTGCGCGCGCAACAAGCCCGAGAAGCCGTTCGCCGTGGAGAAGCTCCAGTGCGAATTGTGCACGAACGTATTGCCCGACGAGGAGAGCCTCGCGAGTCACATGAAGTGGCACGAGAGCAATCCGATACTGAGCAACGGCGGAAAACCCAGCGAGGCTCCCGCGGAATGCGACTTGTGCGGTAAATTTTACAGCACTTCGGGAAATCTCCACAAACACAAGATGCGACACAAAGAACGTAACGCCGCGGCCCTGAAGCTGCAGCCGGTGTCGAATCGTAACTGGGGAAGAGACGGAGCTACCTGCAACATTTGCCGCAAGGTATTCGCCACGAAAGGAACGATGAAGAAGCACAAAGCGGCGGCTCACGCGGGACCGCAAAATCGCGCGGCTTCCTCTCACGGCTCACCGAAACGACCGCCTCCCGTAAATGCGCGCGAGCCTCAGCTGATAAAACCGATGCGACCGAAATTGGATTTCGACTCGCTGATCGATCGCGCGAATTCCTCGTCCTCCGAGGGCGCGATCGTCCACGCGAAGAGGCCCGTGACGTGCAATCTCTGCCGACAAATCGTGCCGAGTATGAAGGCACTTTACACGCATCGTCAGCTGGTTCACAAGATAAAGGTCGGCAAGTCGCTCGCCAAGACCGAGCTCCAGGTGCTCGCGTCGATGAAATCGGAGAGAGGCAACGAGGTGCAATGCACGGCTTGTCCGAAATCGTTCACGAATATGTCGAACATGAGGCAACACTTCACGAAGGTTCACAAGCCGAACAAGGTCGACAACGATCTTCGATGCACGTTCGAGGGATGCAAACTCGTGTTCAAGACCGTCGCGGGAAGGGTCACTCACGAGAAGACTCACGGCAATTTTTTGTACGCGTGCGCTCTGTGCCCTCGACACTTTGTCCTGAGTCGCGCGGCTATGACGGAGCACATGCGCACTGCCCATAACACTAATTACTCACCGGGAAATGGGAAAATGCCGCTTTGCAAGAAAATCGATCTGGACGATTACACAGTTAAGGGCGCAACCGGTCGGCAATGTCCGATCTGCAAAATCAACTATCCTAATTTCAGAGCTATGAAGATACACTACCTCAAGCTACACGATAATGCCGCTTAGAAAGCGCGAGACCTTCGACGGTCATTCCTTACACGACTGATGAACCGAGACTTTTTCGTTGATAAAGCGAAAGAAAAAGAAAAAGAACTTCGATCGACGTACCGACGAACTTCGCCCACCAAGTGATCGAGGATCGGTGCGGAGATCTTCTCTTCCTGGAAACGCCTTTGCCGCAGCTCGGTACTTTATTCTTTGACTGGTATTCACTACTATTTTTCTACGAATCCGCTATTGACAAGAAGAATGGGACGAATGACATGATTTGCCGAATTTTTCGGGACGGGCAATTATTGTCTCTCGATCCTCGAGCGATCGACTCGTCTCGCAGCATTCTCCATCAAACAGATCCACTGTAATATATAGCGAGTAAAGATGATGTAGCATTTGCAGATCAGTAATAAAAATAATGGATTATGAAGAGAATCGCGTATGTTTACTTCAATCTCGATACTCTCCGCTCGCTTCGTCGTCGCTTCCTTACACACTCAATGTCTTTTTTTTTTTTTCGTTCAAGCAATTATATAATCATTTTTCAGATGCTGTTTTCTTTCTTTTCTTTTTCTTTCATTACCAATGCACAAAACATTTTAATATAAACTTAAAAATTCGTACAACAATATGAAAAATTATAGACTATTATAGTACACATGTATATGCAGATACACTATGTAATAGTTTTTTTTTCCTTTTGTTTTTCTTTTTCTTTTTCTCAAGATCCTCTGCGCGACACGCAGACGTATGCGTTTTTTTCATACATAGCAGCACATCAGTATGTACATATCTACGTATACACATACCGATTTTATTTTTTATTTATTATTAGTATTAATTTTTCTTTAACGGAGGGGATGAAATCTCCAACTTCCGTCTCTCACTAAGTAGTAAATATACAGTAGAAATATAGTTTAGTAGTTGCACGCACTCGCGCTACTTACAATCAAGGATTTTTCAATAATAAAAACAGCAAGTATGTGGATTTAATCACTGGGGTATTTTTTTTTCTTGCTTCTTTTCGCGTTTGCTTGTGTTTTTTTTTCTCTCATCGCAGACGTTGGAACCAAACGAAACGAAAAATTTGTCAGAATTCATGAGGTACCTCTCGAGGGATCCACATACTCCTGTTGAGCGACTTAAGGTTGTTCGTAAGAGGAAAGTACATATATAGAGAAGGTACAGGTGCATCTGTAGAAGATACACGTCACAATGACGACACATAGATTAGGCCAAATCTCGTTCTTTTCCGTAACATTAGCAGGTATAACGTATATATATACATATATGTACCTATATATGTATATTTGAGACATTCCCGGAATTTGGCCACTTTATTCTGAACCTACACTGTTGACAATATTTGGAAAATTTGTAATACCAGTAGTGGTATTTTCGAGTGATAAACTGGCATATCGAGAGTTTCTATGCAAGAATGATGTTCAATTACAGTACTCCAATATTAAATTCTCAAATTTTCTACATTTTTCGTATACGTACCTTGATTTTACATCACACCTGCATTTTATTTAACATACCAATTAGGCGATTGATGAAGACGCTTCTTTTTATTGAGCTGTTCATTAAAATTTCTTTTCTTTCTCACAAAAAAATGGGTACAATTCAAAGAACAAGCTTCCTATTCGTTTTGTCAAACGCATTCACTACTTTGATCAAGAAAAGTCGTTTTCTAAATAAAAAATATTCGTTTTCTTCGAGCTTTTCTTCCCATTTTTCTCTTCGAAAATTAAATTACAAAAAAATTATTTTTTACCTAATAAAAACAAATGGTATTTAGCTAATTGGACGAAACATTCGAGAAGGTCAGAAAAAAGTGGGCGTCTCCGTGGTGGAATGTCTCGTATGTGTGAAACGGATCCTCCGCGCGTTCTATATGCTTCGCGCGGATTGCGGCTCTATCGTCGACGTTCCGGGATCGTTTTAGTTTTTTTTTTTTTATTATTACCTTCGCTTCTGTAGCTTCCGGAAACTCCGCTATAGTCTCGAATGATACATTGTAATTCTGCTTATTATCAATCACTATCTACGCTTATCAATAACGCGGAGTGGAGGTGGCGAAGGGGGGGGGGGGGGTACTTGGTTGTTATATCTTAGTAAATCAATCGCATACAAGTGGAGCTTTCGTGATTCGAGACACACCGTGGACTAAGCGCGGATCGATCTCTGGAGCACCGATTGCAATAAAATTACCGTTGGGGTTAGGAAAAAAAGAAATCAATCGATCAATCAATTAATCGCGAGCGATCGCAGAGCGGGGCAAAGTGCAAATACTCTGGTGGAAAATATTCAGATATTCAAATAATTAAAATACACGAATACTCGAATAGTCAAATACTCACATACTTAAATACTCAAATGCAGAAGTACTCGAACAATTAACGGTCCTCGAAGTACCGAGTACCGATTTGTAAGTTGCCCGTCTCCGCGCGATTTCCAAGCCGCGCATTAAACCGACGAGACAGCGCGAAGGGATTGTCGCTCGAACGAAATCCAAGCGCGCGGGGTTGGCTGTTAGTTTTACGCCGAGTAAAAATACACTGTGTATCGATCGAACGTCGTAGCGTGACACTTATTAACGTCAAGAGATATCGAGTATCAAGAGTAGGTAATGATAATGATAGTGTCGGAAAGTAGAACGTGGACATTGAATCAATCGCGAGCATTCTTTTTTTTTTTTTTTTCGTTTACTATAATTCTGCTGCGCGTTGGAATTTCGCCCCTTGTTTATTTTTTTCTCGTAAATTCTTTTGGCTTTTTTCGTTTTCGTCTCTTCCACTTCTTTTACCTTGTTAGTTATCATTTAAATTTTTTTTCTCTTTGTTTTAATCTATTGCGTCGTTGCATTCGCACTCACGTTACCTTTTTTTCTTTGTTTTGCATCGAGAACGACAAAGACGGCGAGAGGCCGAGATGACAAACTTGGCTACATCTATGTACACGGATAGAACTGTTGAGTTAGCGACGATTTGCGTTACGGTGCGAATAACAGTGCCCACCGCACGCGCCAACGACGCGATAGCGGTGGGTGCGGATCGCCCGAGTGGAAAATCCACAGTGTTGCACGTGGGGCTCGAGTCAGGCGCTGCTCGGGCACTGGCAGGGCTGCTGTGACTCTGGACAGTGCCTGACTCGCGGCTGACGCAACGCTACAGATTTTCGAGTCGGTTCTCAGCGCGCGGTCACTGCGGGTAAAACGCCCTCGCACCAGCAGCCCACGAAGATGATCGAGGGGCGCACAGCGATTGCAGCAACAAAATATGTTTTACTGTTTTTATTGTTTTTTTTTTCTGTGGCAAAAAATCGTTTACGATTCCTCATGCGCTTAATTGTTCATAATGGATTTTTTTTATTAAAAATAAAATACCTCAGATCGAATTCCGGGCACTCCACGTCGGATCAGCCACCAAAAAAAAAAATTTGTGAATTTTCAACATTTCGTTTTCCAATAGCTAATATTATAACAAAATAGGTTTTACTGTTTTTATTGTTTTTTTTTCTGTGGCAAAAAATATGAAAAAATGAAAAAAAAATGGCCCCTTTTATTAAAAAAACACCTCGATCCGAATTCGGGGCATTCCACGTCGGATCAGCCACCAAAAAAATATTTTTCTGAATTTTCAACATTTCGTTTCCCACGAAATACGGCTCCCTTCCAAATTGTTATTGCGTTGGAAATTAGGATTTTATTGCCAATAAAACCATTCTAATTTTTATTTTCGTCTCACCGTGAGAAAAACAATGAAACATGTTTTTCGCTCTATCGTTGCTGCAATCAGTGGGGCGTCCTCTCGAATTGAAACGAAAATCTGGTTGTTCACTTCGAAACACTTTTGGGGTCGGAAAAGTGAGTAATTTCTTTTTTGGTTCGACCCTTTTTTTGGGTCGACTGAATGACGATGATGATGATAGGTACTGGTACAGGGCTCGTGGATTTCCCGCCGGTGGTCACGTACCGCGGGGGGTCTAAAACACCGTTTTACGTTTCCGCTATCGATATAACGAGCCGTCGGTCTCGTTGTGCATCGACGAATTACCATAAGTCAGAGAATTCAAACGCGCGGATATGTCTCGAGAGCAATTGGCGTACGTCGTCGTCGCCGTCGTCGTCGCACGGCGACAGGTGCGTCGCGCGACCTTCCGCAATATATTGAAATTTGTCTACGCGCGAGTCGTTCGAGCACCGATCGCGCCGATTTTTTTTTTTTTCGCGAATGAATTTTTCAACCGGACCTTTTCCATCATCCGTCACCGACATAAATCATCGTTATATCAATACAACAACACCGAACAACAGGTCCGTCTCCCTCTGACGGCAAAATTCGCTATATGTGACAAACCGCTTCTTCCTTTTTTTTTTCACACGCGCCAAGATGTTTCGTAAAAAAAGTTATGTACTACAAAATATTTCTGAAAAAAGAGAGCGAGAACGAGAGAGATAAGGACGCGAAAAATGCAGCGAAGCATTTTTTACTTTTTTTTTTCGAAATCAATTTTAGCTCCTCTCACTTTGCCAACTAAATAGCAATAACCTTACTCTCTCGTTCCTTCGATTTTTTTTTGTTATAAATTTCTTTTTTCCTCTCATATCACGAAATATACACCAACGAAACGAGAATCCGAGTCGATTGGCTCCCGATCCTCGAAAAAATCGACGCCTCTTGGTTGTTCCACACACGCGCACGCGCGCACACACACACGCACACACGCTTATCCAATAGCTTTTGTTTTTTTTTATTGTTTTAATTATAAAGAAGTAACAAAGAATAATAATTTCATGATATCGTATTTTTTTTCCTCTCTCTTCGATCGTTCTATACACACATATACATATACATATGTATATACCGTGGGCTGTGTTCGTGAGTCCAGTGTATACTGTTTCGGTTCGTAGCGTATATATATATATATATGATATATATAATATAATATATATACATATATGTATGTATTTATGTATGTATGTATAAATATCCATATAATCAATATATAGTAATATTAATATATACTCAATCATGTATTAAATATTGTGTCAAATATATATATGTATACATTATCTAATGAAAACGTCATCTAGTGCATATGCTGCCGTAGATTGCACGTAGTTTAGTCGATCATCGAAGGACCGGCGCGCCAGCGAGCGCGATAATCGATAGAAAATCTAGTATAATCAACGTATAGTATTTTTTGTTTTGTATTTTCCTTCCTCCATTTTTTTTTCTCCACTCCCATTCTCTCTTCCTCTCAATCTTTGTTTTTTTTCCCTATCTTGGTTGTATCTGTTGGTAAGTATGTCCTGTGTACGTGTGCTGGGTATTTTTTTTTATAAGCACGCCGATGCCCTATACAATTAAGCTAATAGAAAAACACAACATTCAACTACCAAGAATATCCGTTTCTAGACTACGAAAAATTTTTCAACAACTAATTTGCGGGCGCCGCGACATTTATTCCGAGCTAATTAAATGTGTACTAATAACCAGGCGCCCTGATCTCGACGTTGTCGACGTTTTCGCTTTACCTTCAGGTGCCAGGAACCGGAGAGATTTTTTTTTTTTATTATTTTTCTTATTCGAAATTCTCACGCGCACCTTTTGCTCAAAGTCAAATAAACTCGTCGCATTGATTCTGGCTTATTCTCTTTTCACATCTCTTTTTCGTTTCTCTCTCTCTCTCTCGCGCTCTCACACTCTCTCGCACTTTCTCTCTCGTCCGTTACAGTGTAAGACGGATTTTTTTTTCATTTCTCGTCGTTCCGGCGAAACGAACATCACGTTTTTTGTTTCTGTTTCTCGTCAATAAACTCGGGCATTCCTTTAACAATGATAATTCTATCCCGCATTTCGCTTCACTCCTCGGAGTTTCCCTGTTTTTCATTTTTTTTTCTTTATCTCTTTTCACCTAACACGACTGACCTCAAGTATCTCGTTTTAGTGTTTAACAATATGTATGTACGCAAGAAATAAGAGTCGTTCGATCGACGACGGCGCTGGCACCCCCTGTCGACTCGTCTCAATATAAAAATACAAAAAATAATTTACAAGTGATGTAAGAAGTAGGGTACCAACAAATCACGCGGGGGTGGGGGACGGGGGGCTGGGTCACAGGTCGCGGGGGATAGCCGAGGGGGTTGGGGGGTTGGGGGCTTTGGGTCGGGTTTAGATCGAGGGCAAGGGCGAAGGGTTCTACGAACGTGAGAATCTCCAATCGACGCGACGACACTTTTGGTTGGCCTGTTTTTTTTATTCGAGCGTCGAATTGAAAAGAGTCCGCAACTTTTCTTCGCTCTCTTTTCGTTCTTTTTTTTTATTTCGCGTTCCCCTCCCTTTATCGTCGTTAAGTCTCTCTCTATTCAATTCTACCGCGAGAAGTAGTTAACGCAACGATCAATAAACAAACCAAATAACTACCGAACAGCAGTTATCAAATTCACTGTATTATTAACAAAAAATATATATTATATATGTGTGTGTATATATTAATATATAGTATCGAGAGACTGCGGTAGCGCGTCTCGACGCCAAGTTTTTTCAATTTATGTATACTATGTGCATATGAGCATCAGGCACGCACGACCCGCACCTCGGTTATTATATCATCTCCCTACGTGCTTGTTGTGAGTGACTGCGCCACCCGCCTCCTCAACCGTGTATCATACAAAACAACAATAACAAACTATGAAAAAATAATAATAGTTAACGAAAAAAAAAAACGCTCTTACGGCTAAATTCATCGTGATAATCGTTACAATAGTAATTAATAAGAAATAATAATAGTAATCATAATAATAATAGTCGTAATAGCAGCTATACTAGTAGTCGTAGTGGTAGTAGTTGTAGTAGTAAATAGTAGTAATAGTAGAGTAATAGGGTGGTGGTGGTGGTGGTGGTGGTGGTTGTGGTGGTGATATCGCGATAGTAGTTCGTAATGTAACGTCTACGACGGTGACAATTCACGCGTCGTTACAATAAAAAAGGAGAATATCAGAAATAAAATCTAAGTGACTCTACGTTTTCTTTTCCCCCTCGTAACAATTATCAAACTCGGGCGTTCGTATACGCAGACCCACTTTATGGCACTTGGCCAGGCGACTGTTTGAATATATTCGGGAAATTAACGTAACTGTACAAGAGGAAGCATGTGGAGATAATTTTCTTTTTTTTTTTCGCAGCCCGGTCCGACCAAAAGCATTTTAACGCCGAATGTCGTAGCGTTGGACGTTCGAACGCGACCGAATTCACGGTTCGGTTGGCGCGTCGACGGTGATCGAAAGTGAAAAACCCAACCGAGACAAAAAAAAATAACCTAAATTATATCTGCCGATGTGTCGCGATATTAAACTGGCCGCTTCGGTGTTTCCATAAATCGGCGTCTAATCGAAAATTCGCGCGGTACAAATGTCCTCGGAAACTCGACAAAAATCGTATCTCAAATATCCTGAAACGATCACCAGTGATTTTGGAAATAGCCGTCGTTATCGTAGCTTCTCGTGACCGGAGTAATATCCACTATAACCCAGACCGAGTGTTACTGGTACAAAAAAAGGAAAGATTAAAAAATCAAAAAAAAAATATATATGTAATCCTCCCTCTGCTATTGCGTTATTCGCTGCGTTAACATATAACCTCGGACGTATGATTCAATTATGTATAAAGTAGACGATCGCGTTGCGAGTGAAAGAAATAAAGCCTGAATGTTTTGCGAGGTACATTTGGCATTGCTCCGGTAAGACACTCACTCACACACTTACACACACTGCACACTTACTCGAATTTGGGCAAATTGCGTAATACGGGTCCCGGTTCGGAGCCTCGCATATCGCGTCTCGTGAGTGAAAATTGGGAGAATTCGCGGGCGATTATTCGGGACAGGGATGAGGGGACTTTAGGGAGGTTCTTATAACGCTCATCGCGAGGGACTAATTACACAGGACCGTTTGCCGGAGCTTTCGTCGAGCTCGCCTCGACGTGAACATCAAATATAAAAAAGTTTATCGAAGACGCTTCGCGAATTAGCATTCCGGATAGCTCGCTGAGTCGCGTGCGAAACGGGACGCTTGACACTCACGCACACTCACACACTTACATACACACGCACGCACACCTAAATATACACCTATTTATTTCGTCTTGAGAGAGAAATTATGCTCTATGTGTCCTCCGCGTGCCTCTCCCGTCATTCTCGTTCCACAACTCTGCCCCGTTACATTTTTCTTCATTTTTTCCTCTCCTTCGTCTACCGCGTTTCCGCCCCCCTCTTCCTTTGCATTGTATGTCATACACGTAATACACTATGCGGGCTATAGTTTTTTCATATTCTGTATAGTTTACATACAGCGAGTAGTTAAGGTATTGAAAAATATATATAATCAATTACAAATCTAATTATCATCCTCTGGTTAATTAATTAGTCAATAGTGTAGGTTCTTTTTTTCATCCCCTTGGTTTTTTTTTGTTTAAATATAATAACGATCCGTATTTTGGATCTCGTGTTTCGTCGAGCACGCGCGCGCACGCGGACGTGTGGTTGTGTGTGTGTCGGTATTTTTTTTTCTTTCTCTCTTTCTGTCTATTTTTTTTCCCCCTCGTCTCTCCTCTCTGCTATGTGGCGCGCGCGCGCACGTCGTACATGTTTTTTTTACGGATCTTTTGGTGTATCGCTGTGGTACGTGGTACATATCGTAGGATAGAATGCCTATCGAGTACACAATCTATTTACATGCAAGAGTATAGAGAAGGCTGTCGGAAAAATAAATCGACTCGTTCGTAAACCAAAATCATCGGTGCATTTTCGCGACAGCCTAGTACAGAGCCTGGCCGAATCGTCACTGTCATTTTAATCGAATCATAAAATTGTAATTAACTAACGACACTACCCTGCGCGCACATCTACCCTTATTTTTATTCTTCCTCTTCTTCTCTTTTTTGTGTTAATATTCGGGTACAACAGGTACGCGTGCGTATCCAAGACTGTGTGATCTCGAATATTTCGTCCTCTCTTTCTCCCTCTCCCTCTCTTTCTCTCTCACTCCTCATTCGCCTCGTCTTCTATCTGTCCCTGTTCCTCTCTGCCTCATCTCGGCTAAGTATAAGAATATATTGTGTATGCAGTGTTCGATTATACTTAATATATCATATATCATTTCACTATGGGGGGGGGCGTACCATTTTACGTGTTACTCATGTGTATTTTTCTTTCGTTATAAATTATTATGTATGCAGACAATACCGATCGCTAATTGCATTATAGACACTTGATATTTTCTTTTTTTTAAGACAGATTATCGACTTTTTTTTTGTGTTTTTTTGTTCTCGAGAAACTACGGTTTGCGTGTGTCTGTCTGTTGCCGTATATCCCTCTTTACGTGTTGAATAGACGATTCTCCGAGTCGGACAATCGATGAATACACATCCAGTTAATAATGTAAAACTATGCGTTATACTTTTCCTCGTCTTCCTGCTTCTTACAAAGTGGGTTTTTTTTCTCTTTACTTTATTGTTATTATTATTATATGTTTTTTTTTGTAATGGTACCGTAAACGTATAATACTATATGTTTTGTTGTTGTTTTGTTTTTGTGTGTTTCACAACGTATCTCAAGACTCAATGTTATATGTATAGTTGTATATAGTATATTAATTCAGTACTCACGCGGATCAGATCTCAGAGCTCTCTCCCCCCTTCTAAACCGAACCCTTCTGTTTTTTTTTTGCTCCAACCACTACAGTTTGTCGCTCGTCGCTCCTTCAATACCATCCGGCATGTAGTACTCCAAAACGCACGAACTCCCACTGTTACTTATTTTTCTGCATTGTTTCGTGACCTGTTTTTTTTTTTTGTTTTTTTCGTCTCTCGTTATTCTCACTTTTCTCGACTTTGTGTTTGTCCCTAAGAGTATACATCGTGTTTGATTCATCGCTAAGCTGAGCCACGTCTCGTTACGAATTCGAGATCCATTTGATTCGCGTATTATTGCAATGGATTGCCAGATTTCTCATACGCGCTAACGACGCGTTTCGCGCGAGTATTTATCGTTCGCCTTATTCGAGAGAAATCGCGAAGCTCGAATGGTCTATCATCGTCAATGTCTACGTTCGTATCGGTATTTATGTTTTAGCTTTCTTCTTATTTTTTTTTTAGGTTTTTCATTTTTCGTTTTTGTTTTTGCATCTGTAAATTCACCGTGCCCGCACATATTTTCAACCTCATCACGATAGCTCTTCGTCTTAATCTTCACCTCTTTAACAATAGCAGGTACTAGCATAGCTACCACAGTCGTACGTATCGTTAATAGTTATAGTTAAGTTTAGATACAAACTAAAGGGTTCTGTTGTGTGGCTGTGTTTCTCTCTCTTTCTCTCAATCTCTCGTTTTTTGTTTGTTTGTTTTCGATCGACCGTATAGCTGCGCAATCGACGCAATAGTATTCGCTTTCGTCGACTTATTGGACGTAACATGCAAGTACGTTTGTTTGTTTTCTCTTCAATTTTTTTTTTTTTTCACTCCCTCACTCTCGCCCACCAGGAAACAAACGACATTTTGATTTATATATTTTTTCCCCTTCGTGACGGCTCGCGCGCCGGTATTTGTAATCCGATATTCGCGTCGCCGTCTTCTGGGCTCCTAACGCTGTCGCCGCCCTTTTCCGTGCTATCGCCGGGGCAGCCGCTGAACCTCCGAGCACGAAATTCATCCACTTTGCCAGAGCAATGCGGACAATTTTCCGCAAATCGTCTTTTGATGGCCAATTTTATGTAATGCGCCCCACTTTGGCATCGGTAAAAATCTCAATATTAGCTCTAATTTATTAGAAAATAATGGCTCGACGAAAGCACAGTCGCCACGATTCTCGCGCTGAAGTTGGCCGGACTTTCTCGGTTTTTTCAGGATCGTGGCTACCATGGAATGTTAATTAAAAAATTACAGCAACCGGTTCAACCCTTCGTTGTCACACAAGATCAAAAGAAGTAACACCAATATTCAAAAGACTACAAAAATTCGGGACGTTATGAGTATTTTTTTTCTAGTGTAAAAGATTTTTCTACGAAGCCCTTTAGGACCTTTCAAAACACATTGTCATTGGATTTATTACATAACAATTTTTGTCGCACATTATGTAATGTCGAACGAATTTTTTGTCATTGCAAAGGGTCAATTGGTTTCGACCATTGAGAAAATTAGCCGCCTCAATTTGCGTATGTGTGACAAGCGCAGAACTTTCACCGCGCGCAACGAAGGATAAAACGTTCTTTGAGTGAACACAGAAAAAAGAATAATAAAAAATCCCTGACTCTACAACGAAAACCCGAACGATTATCGCGGATTGAGCGGCCGCCCCAATTTTGGTGTCTAAACCCGCGTGACGGAGAGAGCGCGCCTCTCGCGAAGGGTGCAAAGTACCGCGGGTCCCCTTCTCTCTCTCTATCTCACTATCTCTCTCTTTCTCTCTCGCACTCTCCTATGTCTAGAGCATATACCGTGTATATTATAAAAATAAAATATAAGACCGAACATCGAAGACGGCGAGCCCTCGTCTCGCCAAAGTGCAGTGTAAACGGCTCTCGCGAGCGCTCGACGTGATTTTTTCCCGTAATACGCCACGTTTTTTTTTTTCCCCCTCCAGAGTCTCTAATGTAACAGGGAAAAAATTAGCTCGATTGGTGACAGAGTCGGCCGTGAGAGCTGCTCCTGCCGCATTGAACGCGATACCCCGTGAAGCGAGTGCATCTCCAAATATAATACGTAGGCTCTACAGATATATATATCAATTTATATATATATGCATTTATATATATCATTATATACTTGGACTATATCAGTGAAAAAATAAATTATTACACATTCGTAATAACTGTGTATGTGTGTGTGTATGTGTGTGTCGGTGTTTGTGTTGATGTGTGTTATGCGTGTGTCGAGTCGGGGGTACACTCAGAAAAATGTATGTTTGCCTGAGACGACAACAATGCTGTTTATGGTTCCCGCAACTATAAATAATTAAACCGGCTGCCAAATGATGGTGCCCCGTGACTATTTATATAGTAGAACAACCTATATTTGACATTGTTATCCTCTGAATTTTTCTCAGTGTATGACTGTGTGTGTCTCAGTGTACTGCATCGGCGATGGTCAGTGTTGCGTTGACCAGTCTCTTTCTGCCGTTATTATTATTAGTTTCGTTTTGTTTCTCTCTCTCTCTCTGTTTCTCTTCCCCTATCTTCATTCCGTCCTAGACCTCTAGAAGCACCCATAGTCGACGGAGCGGGCGGGCGGTCGTCCCCGGGTAGCGCGCGACACGTGAAACGCGCGCACACGCACACACACAAACGCATCAGAGACACGCACACACGCGCGCGCACACTCGGTTGATTTCGCATTCACACTCAATCCCCTACGCAGTTATCTCGACTGGCCAGCGTTAGTCGCGCCGGTTACGCAATTGGCAACGTTATATGCATACTCTCCGCGCCGTAGTACAATATGTTTCTCGCGGCGATATTGCTGCCCCGATGATCGGTGAATTTTCTGTTTGTATCCAACAATTCAAATACTAATCGATAAGAGGCGCGCCGGAGCTTGGCGCTTGGGAGTTGGGACTGCCTCGACGTCGCCGGACCCGAATCCTCGATCTTCCCTCGCGATCCCGTCGAGTGCGCACCTCGAGTCGACCTCCACGCACTTCCGGATTTTCGCAAATTCCATCCGCAGTTCGGATTTGAAAAATCCGCGAGGGACGCGCGACCGAGGGCTCGAGAGATTCGCCTCGGAGACCTGGCGAACATTTTTTCGCTTCGGAGACCTGGCGAACAGTTTTTCGCTTGTCTCTCTTTCTTTCTCTCTCTCGCGAGAAGTCGGGGAAAATCGGGTGGCGGGTGGGGAGAAAAAAGAACTGCGGAGAGGAAATCTCGAAGGAACTAGGCGACCGAGGAGGCTCGAAAGTTGTTGCCGTTGCCGTTGCTGCCGTTGGCGAGGGCGGCGGGATATTAGTTGGCGACGAGGAGATGCTGATACTGACTGGCAGGATAGTGGGTCACGGAGCCGAGGCCGAAGCTGTTGAGGCCCTCGACCAGCGCGGCTTTGTCCTGCTGGCTGGTGGTGGTGGCCGCGGCGGCGGCCGCGGCCGCGGCGGCCGCTGCCACCGCGGCGTTGTTGCTCGTCGAGCCGACGGGGCCGAGATTCGCGGCGGCGGCGGCCGCCGTGACCTGCGAGCTCGCGGTCGCCCCGCTGCTCACGCCCGCGCCGTAAAACTGATGACCGAGGGCGCTCGGGTCGAGATAGGAGGAGGGAAATTTGGCCCCATAGATATCGGGAAGGTAGCCGGTGCCGGCACCGTGATTCGACGTCTCGAACATGTTTCGATGGGAGAACTGCGGATGATACGGCCCGTGAAAGAAGTAGGCACTCGGGTCGGCACTTCCGTGTTGCTGTTGCTGCTGCTGCTGTTGTTGCTGCTGTTGCTGCTGGCCGCCGACGATTCCGCCCGGCGAGAGCGAACGACTTGTCGGCGAGCTCTGAGACACTGGTAGGCCGCCTGACTGATTATGCTGCTGCTGTTGCTGCTGCTGTTGCTGTTGCTGTTGCTGCTGCTGTTGTTGCTGCTGCTGCTGTTGGCCCTGCTGCTGCTGCTGGTGGTGATGGTGGTGGTGAATCTGTTGCTGCATCGCCCTTTGCTTTATGTAGTTGGAGAACTCGGTCGGCGACATTCTGAAACCGGACGGTCTGGGTCAATGAGTGGGTGGTTTCTCCCAAGGATCGCTGTGTAGGTACTATTGTTTCGTGTCTCTGTTTGCGATTCGTTTGTTCGTAATGTTTCCGTGTTTTCTTTGCCGCGCAAAAACGGAAGTATTAAAACAGTGTTGTCAGAATATTAAAAGAGTCTTGGAATTGAAATATTCCAAGGCTGGCGTATTGGAATAATACGTATCGAGTAATACTTCGAGGAGTATTAATGAGTCTTGCGAGTATTTTTGAGTATAATACTGTTCTAATACTTCCGTTTTTGCGCGGGTTTACTCGTGAGGCGTTACAGTTTGGGAAAACAGACGAGTTTGCAGAAGCCTCGAGATGTTTTTAGTGAAAGATGTTAATTTAATAAATAAGAATTTAAAACGTCTGATTGGTTGGAGTTGGTTGAAAAGTGAATCTCTGAATTTCCAGAAACCACTTGGAAAATATATGTTTAACTTTTTTTTTCCGATAATTCATTTTTTTCTTTTTATCGAATCTATCACTTTTTGAACGTATTATCAGTTTAACTTCTGCTCGATCACTTTTTTATGTTGCTTTCTCGTCTCGTCGAGCACGCTCGCATTGATAATCTGTTTTCCCAACATAACACTTGCAAATTAATTCAAGCAAGTATTCGGCATGAATATGAATGATCAGGCATGTATTTTTTTTTACGGTCGACGAGAATTCTTCGCTTCTCCGTAGTCAACTCAGTTACACTAGTTTTCTAGTTGGTCATAACAAACAGCGAGATCGTTCCGATTCATTCCTCAATTTTGCTAGCCAAATCATTAGTCAGTTGTGTGTTATCGTGTCTGAATTCCGGCGATGGGCAGTATCGGTGAATCACCGCGCGGTCGGGAAATTCATTATCAAGAGTGATACGAGCCGTTATCAAAACAATCAGAAGCAAAGGGAAATTATCGCTTCATCACTTCATTCCCGTTACAATTAAAATTTTGCTGCTGGTGTTGAAGTTTTCATCGTTGGAATGCAACGAAAATTAGAGAAAAAATTATCCTTATTAACCCAAAAGATCGTACTGGATATAAAAAGTTATTACAACGGTTGTACATTAAAATAACTTTTTAGAATCGTTAGAATAATTTTAGAATCATAGGGATCTTTTTTTTTTAATTTTCGTTGCATTCCAACGATGCAAACTTCATCATATTAAAAAAAAACAATTCCACAAACTTTTTGAAGCAATCTAAAGACTCCAAAAGTGCTGCCCATCCCCGGAAATTCGGGTCGGTGGCGTCTGTCGTGTGCGAATGATACTTCGGCGTGGGTAAATACCTGTTGGCCCTTTTGCTGCTGGTCTTGAGTTTGGTGCTGCCGAATTTCGTCTGCGCGAATGTCGCGGTGGTGAAGGTGAGCGGGGCGGTGGTGCGGGGTATGAAAGCGGGCACAGGGCTCGGCGAGCCCTTGAACGAGTTGTTAATCGGTGTCGGCGATGGCGCCGACGACGATCCGGAACCGTGGCCACTGGGCTGATTGCTCGGTGCCGCAGCGGTGCCGGGATTATTGGCAGCGACGTTGTTGCTCGCGGCGAGCGACGCCGGGAACGGCGACGTTGACTTTGGACTCAGGCTGAGTCCGCTGAGGGACGTACCGACGGCCTCGATGGGCCTGAAGCACTGCGCCTCGGGATTGAAGGTCTTGGTGACCTCGCGATCGGCCGAGCTCTCGTCGTGCGGATCCGCGCTCTCCGAGTACAAAATCTTCACCGCGCTCTTCTCGCCGATGCGATAGCTGACCTCGCCCGGGTCGACCCAAACGGCCAGCTCGGCCGGAAGATTCTCGAGTATGTCCTGGATGGGAACGCCGCTCTCCTTGGCCGCGCGCTCGAGAACCGCGTCAACGGGATCGCCGGTCTTCAGGCATCTGAAGGCCGAGCCCTTGAACGGCTTTTCCGGGTACCAGTGACCCTTGAACTTGTCCTTAAGGGCCTTCTCGAGCTCCTCGCCGAATATGTTGACCCGTCGTCGCGGCAATTTGTTGTACAGATACGATATCACGAAATTCAGGGCCACCTGCACCTCTATGTGCATCTTGGGCTTTGAGAGATGAATTTTCGGGCTTTTTCTCGAGCTCCTTCAGCGCCGGCGTGCGCCTGCTGCCTGCTGCTCTTCGTCTTCGTGCCTGGCGCTCCGCTCAGTGTTCCCTCTCCGACTCCGCCACCGTTGCCGCCCGGCGACGTCACCTCGCGCTGCTGCTGCTGCTGTTGCTGCTGCTCGTCTTCGTTCTCGCGGAGATCCTCCGCCCTCGGCCGCGACTACCTCTTCCTCGCAGCCGACTCCGTCTCCTCCTTCGCCTCCACCGAGTTTGCCCGCTCGTTCACCGAGTGGCAAAAGCTTCGGACGCCTCGCTACAAGCTCGGATCCCGGCGTCGTTCAGCAACCCTCCGAACGTCCTTTCGATCTGGAAACAAACGATTCAAGGACGTTAATTACTGGTCTCCAGTTATATAGAATTAAAGCTACACAGAGAAAAAAAATTACTTGAAATTTAATGTACATGTACTGGAAGTTTTTATTCATAAATTGGTATATCAAATTGACTATACAAGTGCGAGGTACAATTTATTTTTGGTACAGTAATTTTTATAATTTGCTTTAATTGTACTGTAAAAGTACTTTTATTTTTTTAATTTACTCCAATTTTATTGCAAAGGTACTTTAATATAAAAAACACAATTATACATTAAATTTTATTGACAAGGTTTGGGGATAAAAATTTCCAGTCTTTTCTGTCAGTGTAAAATATGCAAAAATGTATAACAAAATATTCCACAAAATCTGCGTTTTGCAATTTTCGAAAAAAATTGCACAAAATCGCCATCAATTTCCGTCATAAAATGAAAAAAATACGAAATTTTGTTGCACTCCTCTACATTTTTACTCTACAAAAGTATTCACCATCCTTTCCTCATTCAAAAAAAGCTAAACAATGAATGTTCTTCGCACCACGAAGAATATCGTGGAGTACTTTATTCGCATACTATTCGGATTCTTTTAGGTACAAAGTTTGCGTCCCTCTTCTTCCCTATCCCCAAAATGCAAAATCGCATTGGCCCTCTCGGAAAATATTTAGCGTTGGCCTTCCAACACGGCGATTGCCGCGAGGCCACCGCCGCCGCGCCGCGTGTGTGTCAGCGAAAAGCCAGCAGCGAGGGCAGCAGCGGTATAGGATCGATGCTCCGGTGCTGCGGCTCGAGTGCTCGCGGGCTGCTGTTTGGCCGGAGTGTATACGGCGCAGGGGAGGGGTAAAACTCGGTCACACTCGCCCTACTATACTACAATCCCCTCGGTCGGCGCAGTATTCAGTCGACTGCCACAATGCGTAAACTTGAATCAATGGGGGCCCCCCTTGATTGCATTTGGCTTGAACTCCGACTCAGCGAGGGGAAGGAGAAGAAGAAGGAGGAAGGGAAAGGAAGGGAGTAAGAGGGTTGCTGCAATTTTCCGTGTTCGCAGGAAAGGTGAGCGGTTGGGAGCGGTTGGGGGGTGGCGGTGGGCGAGAGGGCGAGGGAGGAGGGGGAGGCTCACGGGATACGGCGAGAGCGCGTCGCAACCCGACAGATCAATACGATACGCGGCGGTCCTAGTGCCTACTGCGGAGGCTATAGTTGTGCTTGCGCCGTTGCTCCAGATAGTCGCACCCACTACTAGAGATGCGAAATGACGGTCATTTTTAGAATCGCTCGAAGGACCAAGAAATTACCGTCATTTGACGGTCTTGTGACGTCATTTTTTTTGCCCATTTGGTTGAAGTACAAATGATGGTCATTTCGACAAGCGTCTTGTGACGGTCCAAAAATGACCAAAACACCTATCTAGTTGTGAAATGACGGTCTTTTATTTTATGGTTACAAATGTGGTCACAAATTTTTAACGTTGAATTCAAATATGTAAGTCAATATTGAAGCTAAACATTGAAAATCGAGACTTTTAACGTAGATCAGCTGATATATAACATTTACCGAACATTTAGACAATTTTTTGATGATTTCCTGAATTTTTTATGCAGGTATCAACTATTCAGACTTAGACCAAAAACACGCGCAATTGGCGGCAATTTTAAATAATCGGTCACAAATAAATTGGTCATTTTTGTACGCGTCATTTGACTATCATTTGATGGTCACAAAATGGACTTCGCATCTCTACCCACTAGCATCGGTAGATTCGCAACACAGAGAGGAAAAAAAATCAAGGGACAGAGGGAGGAAGGAATGTCTGAAAAACTAGGCCTCGCCCGGGCCCCTCGTGATTGACCTCCTGCCTTTCATTATTTCAAAGGCAACTCTGCACCCCAACCCTCCCACCCAGCCCTTTCAGTTGCAGCTCCCGCGGAGACTCGCGCGCACCGGCTGCACCGAGACGCCCGGGGAGCGCGCAGAGGCTCCACGCCCATGCGGAAACCACGCCGAATGATCCGCGCGCGAGACGAGAATTGTCCGCGGGAAAATTACGGACAAATAACCGGCATGTGCCACGTGGAAACGTTTCGTTGGTTAATTTGTAAAGTGAGAATTAAATTAAAATTAGCATTTTTGTATTTTTATTTTTTTTTTTTATCAAAAAAATTAATGATATTTTGTGAAAAAAGTTAAAAATGTTATCTTGCGTAAATAAATTACGTATTTTATAGATAATTTCGGAGGGAAATATTAGAAAATTATAGACACGTATTTGTGTAAAAGTAAATATGTAAATAGAATAACGTGAATTCTAAATTGCTATAAATTGATTAATTAAACATCTGCTCTTGTGACCATCCCGTGCCTTCTCTACTTTTTTGTATTCTGACCAGCAACCGGAATTGTATTTCGCGACCCGCCCAGCGATCTTCAAGGCGGCGCCGCGTGACCGCCGCGCGCGTCGCCGTTTGACGTCACATGACCGGTCACAAATCCGCAGCTCGCTCGGCGACGCGGTGACGCAAAGTTACACCGCGTCCTCGTCGCGTGTCATCGGTGAAATAACCGCGTCTCGTGACGTAATTATTATTCTTCAATATTTTCGTCGTGTCGAAAAATCACGGTCGAATTTCTAGGCCAAAGTTTCTTCATTTTTTTTTTATTCGCTCATAGTTTCGTCACCAATCATCGGTGAACTTTCAAGGCGTTTCCGCGATCGTAATATTCCGGTCGGTACACTGTTAAAAATCAACGGTGTCAAACGCTGCTGGTGTGGACTTTTTCCTAGTGTTACTTATTACAGTGTTAATAGTAACACTTTGTAAGGTAAAAAATTAACACCAGCCGTTTCGTTATATTTATTCCTGTGTTACCGACGACACATTGTAACATTTTTCGCTTTAAGGGCATGAATGCACGTATTATGTGTGATTTTTTATTATCTCGCGAATGAATTATTCTTTTTTCTCAGTTTTTATCGAAAAATTGAAGAAAAAAATCGATTTTTCCATTACAGATTCCTCTACCGGGTAATTGATCTATAATTTTTCTTCGAAAATCAAAATTCTGACCAATTCATTAACGAGATTCACATTACCGGCGTCTGTATTTCAATTTTCGCTTCGATCCGTTGACAATTCGCGAAAAGCGGCACTTCTGAACTTTTGAGGTGGAAAGTCGGTATTTCGCACTCCCTTAACACCGCTCATTATCACCGTGACTGGTGTACACCTATACAGACACCGTCTTGGTGTTGTTTTTAACACTACATTTTTAACAGTGTACGCCTCATGACCCGTGAGATCTGCGAGTAGCGCAACGGGCATCTGTGTGATCGATGTAGGAAAAATTGCAGAGATGCAAGGGCGTTGTCGAAAGAGGAGAGAAAGAAGAGAGAACGAGAGAGGAGAGGTACGAGTTAAAAAGCAAAGTGAGTGGGCGATCGATACTCAGCGACCTTTTCCACAGGAGCGAGAGAGCCAGCTCGCTCTCTCTCTCTCTTTCTCTCTCTCGTTCTCTTTCTCGCACACAGAGACTCGATGCCGCTGCTGCCGCTGCTGCTGCTGCCGGTGCTTCTACTCCTGCTGCTCCTCTGTTGGATCGTTAATACGTCGTCGCGTTTACAGCGCATCGCAACGACGTCAATCCTTCAGTATCCCTTTCTCTCTCGCTCTCTCTTTCCCTCTCTCTCCCCCTCTCTCTGTCTGTCTCTGTCAGGCACAACGCTTATAAGGTTTTCTCGGTGATTCGGTAGTATTGGATGATCGGGATCCGATATAAAGCTTTTCCGAAGCGCCGAGAGTGGGGGGAACGAGCGGCAAGAGGGACCGCGAAAAGCGAACGAGAGAAAGAGAGAGAGAGAGAAGATAGGCTGCCTGCTGGTCTGCCCGAAGGATGCGTCGTCGTCGTCGTCGCCCGCGTCGCGATCGCGTCGCGCGCGTTTACGTAACACGTTGGCAGGTGTAACGCGTGTCACGAGGCGCCGATCGCGCTGCTATTTGCGTCGGGCGCGGTGTGTTAGCGCGACTGTCGCGCTCCGCTCGGTTGCTCCGCCGCAACGACGTGAAAAAGCCCTCGGAGACCTAATTTTGTGTTGCCGCATCGCTCGATGACAGAGAAATTCCAGAGTCCGCTGCCAAACATGGCAACGCCACTCTCGAGGCGTCGAAGGGCATCGAGGAAAATCGCGGAATGCGAAACCGAGAAACACGACGTTTCACGGGACCCCTTTTTTTCAGTTGCAGCACTGCATTTGGCTTCGTGGGATTTTGCAATGATTTTCGTTTACGCGGTTTGTCACGACAAATTAAAAACCCGTAGGTCGCACAGATTTTTCGACGCGCATACGCGAACAGCTGTTGCGTTCGGACGGTCCGCTTTTTTATCAAATTAACGCAGACTTCGGGTCGAATTTTTTTTCCTCGTTGAGGGATAAAATGAAATTTGGATCAAAGAACAAAGCTCAATGTTTTTTTTTTACTTTTAATATGAGGCGCACATTTTTTCAAAGCTTCCAGCAGGACGCAGCGTGATGCTGAAGTTTGCATCGTTGGAATGCAACGAAAAAAAAAAAGAATAAAAAAAACATATTCCAATGATTCTAAAATTAATCTAACGATTCTAAAAAGTGACTACAATGATTAATCGTTATTATAACTTTTTATGCCCATTAAGATATTTTGAGTTTCTTATAATAACCTTTCTTTTTAATTTTCGTTGCATTCTAACGATGCAAATTTCAACTTCATAACGCAGCTTATCGAACGTGGATTTGCGAACAGCTGTCATATTCGGGCAGTTTAATAAAATGTATATATTTTTTTCTATAGATTTCCATTGAACCATTAATTGTCTCGTAATTCATGAATATGTTCGCCATTTTATTATTATTATTATTATTATTATTGTTGTTGTTGTTGTTCTTTATAATCAAATGAAACTTTGGCCCGGGAAATTTGCGTACGACGCCCTCTTAACGCAAAACACCGGATAATACACGGAGTGACTCATTTACGTCAGTTATTTACGTCAGAAATTTTTGTAATTTCTGCCGCGTCTCCCGCTGACATCGGACACACCGCAGAGACCGGAGAAACAGCCGAGTGTTTCTCACTCCCTCTCCCGGCTCTCATCTCCATTTTTTGTATCATCCCGACGAGCGCGCGCGCGCGCTTCGCTCTCGATCGGGAAATCCGTAACGCGGGTGAGCGTTGTTTACGTTTTCGCTGCTCATCCATGAAGCGAGCACGCGACAGATCAGTGAGTAGTTAACGGGGCTCCCCGCGCTATACATATATATTTTCATATGTATATATAAGAGGTTCGCTCAATTTAGAATGCGAGAGATTGTGGAACGCGGGCAGTCCGAACCCGCTGACTAATTTCCGAAAATAATATCGAGTCTCGTTGAGGGCCTCACCGAGTTAACTTTATATATTCGTTTTCCATCTCACTCTCTTATTTTTTCTGTCCCCCTCTCTCTCCCGGTATCCCTCATTTATGGAAAAAGGTATTGATTAAATACGCGCCAGCCGATTAATTGGTGAAATCAACCAATTGTTGTTGGTGATGCTGAAATTGTAAAACAACAAGTTATATTGGTTGTTTTGCCGTGGTTTCGATAGTGCTAACCGATAACTCGGTTGGTCCAATCAATAAATCGATTGGCGCTTATATTGAACCAAGTTGTCGGTGACACCAATCAAGTTGTTGGTGACACCAAACAAGTTATTGCTTGTGTTACAACGAACTTGATAGCGCTGACCAATAACTCGGTTACGTTATGATGAACTTGATGGTCGGACTAACCGATAACTCGGTTAGTCCGACCAAGTTGTTGGTGACACCAAACAAGTTATTATGGTTGCGTTACAACGAACTTGGCGGCGCTGACCAATAACTTGATTACGTTACGATGAACTTGGAACAACTGACCGTAACCGTAACCGATAACTCGGTTGGTCCGACCAATTAATCTGCCGGCGCACATTCAACCGCAGTGAGAAAACGGGGCTCGGGTGACAAACAATAAATACTAAACTCATTTGAAATATGCTATAAGCTTGGAAACAAGTATTAAAATAAAAACAATTTTTCCTACACGTCTGCCAATAAGTACTAAAAATATGAAAGATTTTAATAGGCCACATTGTAATAATTGCGACAAAAATCCAAACAGGTTATAAATCGCTATGATGGCCAGCACTGAGCACACAAATTCTGGCACAAATCGCCAGAACGCCCGATTTCTCCCTGCGAGTATTTTTTTTTACGTCGCTCGGTCCGAAGAGCAGTGAGAAGTCCGCACTACGTCGCTCACTAAGCCGCGCGCTGTATATACGCGTATCGGACTATTGTACCATTCGTAGTGTCATCGCGTACGCGAATCATTTGTCGACTGTCGTAGCATCGAATCGCGCGCGCGCGATGTCGCTGAACGCGGTTTCCCCGTCGCCCGAAACCCGGACATCGCGATAAACGCGCGCGCGTCGAGCCGCGCGCGTTATCGCGGCGGTGCCGATAACCTGACGAGCCAGGAGACTCGCGACCGGGCCGAACGCCGCCGCCGCTATAATCGGCCGACCGTTTCGAGATAACGACGCCCGCCGAGTCTTTGCCGCGGAGTGAATAATTTACGCGAGCTGGTGGAAAATTTTCGAAAACACGGTACGCCGCGTGTTTATCCCCACGGGATGCGCGACAGGCAGGTCGGATCGTCGAAGCTGTTCGCGCGAATCAACCGAATTAACGTTCGGGCCAATTAGCCCGAGGCCGCTAATTACCAATTGAATTTGTAATACTTATTACGTTGCGACTGCGATTATTTTACCAAAGGCTAAATCGAAGTGTGAAAATAATAATTTTACGCGAGTAACTTTGTTTATAATTGTTGTCGTTAATCACGAGTGCAAATAAATAATGTAATGAATTATATAGATACAGTTGTAGTTACAGATGTGAATGAAATTAACTCTATTTTGATTATCCGAACGATAGTAAGGAAAGAGTTAATTTTATTTGTAATTATATCGATAAACCTTTGAGGCTCGTGTCAACTGTCACAACTTCTTTAATCCCACTATTTTTGCTTCCTCATGGAGGAAGCTTTTGATGAAAAAAATTAATTTTCATTTTTCACAAAGTTTCCTCTACGAGGAAACCAAGCAAATGGATAAACTTCCTCATAGACGCGACGCTTCGAAAAATGAAAATTAATCCGGGAAGCGACGCGCAAAGTTCTGCGTTGCAACTTTTCCGTAACGCACAAGCGAACCGTGGCGATCGATTTCCAAACTTGAAATTCACAATGTTCGCGGTAGGCAATTTTTCGCTGAATGTAAAATCGGTGCAGTCCGACCGATGCAGCTTCGAAAGGTGAAAGTAGCTGCCGCGATAATTCGCGAATAATTGATCGTTAAAACAGAGACTGATTTTGATTTTATCTTATTCGATTTCAATGTACGGAGTCTATTATCTCGGTAATAAATTGTTTTTATTTCATTTCGTCCGGTTTATTCGCCGACTGTCATTGCCATTCGGATCTCGCGTGGAAAATTCGATCGAACAATAGCGATCGACTGTACGTGTAATGTGTGTATACAATACATATAAATATACATGTACGTATATATACATGTGTCATCGTTAATGTGTATCGCGCGTGTATAACGACACATTCGCTCCCTTGACTTATGTAACGGTCCGCCAGCCGCGTCCCCGACTAACGCGAAAGAATATAATTGCGTCAATGCACTCGGAGCGTCGTCGTAGCGCGCGGGTTGCCAAAAAGAATTGGCCGCAGACAATGCGCGACTTGTCGCCAGCGCGAGTCGAGCGTGCGCCTCGTCGTCGTCGTCGTCGTCACCGTAGTCGTCGTTGAGACGCACGAGTTATCGCGACGACGACGACAAGGAGGACGATGCGATCAACAGCGAGGCTGAGCAGAAGCAGCCTACTTTATTATCACACAGCGGTCGAATGCAGTTAACGCCGCTTAGCTGAACCGCGATCGTGTTGGCATCCGACGAGACCGTTCCGGACTCTCGCGTTCACTTTTGCTATACCGATAATCCGCAGACCGGAGACCATGCGACATCTCGCTTTTTGCACAATCGAAAGCGAAACGTTTGGTTGATTCGCAATTTCAATACCCCAAAAATTCGGGGTGGAAAGTTACGGTGAATTGACATTTTTTTTATATCGTGTCTAGAAAGACTGAAAATTTAACCTTGAAATAATTATAAGGAAATTGTGCCCTTGGATCTGAAACTGGATTTTTTGTTGCGAAAAAAATGTAATCTGGATCTGAGTTTTGTGGTGAATTCACGGTAAAATAGCTATGGGAAATTCCGCTTATTTCAAGGGCCCCGTTTCGCGTTGATTTCGGTTCATAATGCGTTTTTCTCACAATTTTTTTTTTTTTTAATCAACTAAAAAAGGTTTGAAACCACTGTTTTCAGGGGTAGAATATGCGACTTGAGAACAATGATATAGGTTACAAGTCGATATTTTGAAAAAATTAATTTCGTGACCCGGATTTGGGCGGTTTTCGGCCCGGCGGCCAGATCTACGATTTCTGACAAACTGTTCGGCCAAAAATTTTTTTTTTCGAAATCAACTAAAAAAGGGTTGTAACCAGTGTTTTCAGGGGTAGAATATGCGACTTGAGAACGATGGTATAGGTTAAAAGTCGATATTTTGAAAAAATAAATTTCATGACCCCGATTTGGGCGGTTTTCGGCCCGGCGGCCAGATCTACAATTTCTGACAAACTGTTCGGCCAAAAATTTTTTTTTTCGAAATCAACTAAAAAAGGGTTGTAACCAGTGTTTTCAGGGGTAGAATATGCGACTTGAGAACGATGGTATAGGTTAAAAGTCGATATTTTGAAAAAATAAATTTCGTGACCCGGATTTGGGCAGTTTTCGGCCCGGCGGCCAGATCTACGATTTCTGACAAACTGTTCGGCCAAAAATTTTTTTTTTCAAAATCAACTGAAAAAGGGTTATAAGCAGTGTTTTCAGGGGTAGAATATGCGACTTGAGAACGATGGTATAGGTTAAAAGTCGATATTTTGAAAAAATAAATTTCATGACCCTGATTTGGGCGGTTTTCGGCCCGGCGGCCAGATCTACGATTTCTGAAAAACTGTTCGAACAAAATCTTTTTTTTTTCAAAATCAACTAAAAAAGGGTTGTAACCGGTGTTTTCAGGGGTAGAATATGCAACTTGAGAACGATGGTATAGGTTAAAAGTCGATACTTTGAAAAAATAAATTTCGTGACCCCGATTTGGGCTGTTTTCGGCCCTGTGGCCAGATCTACGATTTCTGAAAAGCAAAACGACAAATTTCTTATTTAAAAAAAATCAACTAACCGAGGGTTTTTTAGTAGCGATTTACCCTTTTAAAGCTTTATAAGAGCGCAGCACCGCAAAGGTATCTCGGGCGCTCGCGCCAGCGCCTGTGATTAGCCTAGTAAACCCAAACCCGACAAACATGTCGACCTGGCGAAAATGTTACTACCGCTAAAACCATTTTCCTCCGTCTACTCTCAGCCTTCCCAATAATACACAATCATCCTTGCACACTCGTCATCGCGACTCGTATTAATCTCGACGGATCCACAACTCGCTCGGTAAGTAAATTCGTAGCTTCGCTACGACTCTGCGCCGCGCGACTCAGTGCGCCCGGCGCAGTGTCGTAGGAAACATCAGCCAAGGTCGGCCGTCCGCTCGAGCGCCACAATCGCACGTGTCAACGCGTCGATCGACCCGTCGTTCGCTTGTCAATAGCTCAATCGCACCGAAATCGTGGCAATTATCGAAAAACCCGCGCAAGTCAATTGCACAAAAAAAGACTCGTGTATCAATGTTTCTATATTAAGTATATGTAACACGCAAATATACATAACCCCGCCGATGTGGCCGAGCGGCAACGAAATTGGTGGATAAATATAGCGTCGAAGAAAGCGTGCTGTACAGACGTATATATGTGTGTGCGGTATGTACTGAGAAGCGACAGGCACAGAAATAGCTCGACCATACGCAATGACACGGCCGAAGAGCGCGGAGAGACGAAGAAGGCATCGCGCGCACACAAACGCGGAGAGTCAGAGTGCGCGAGGAGCGCCACAGGCCAACGCGGCCGAGTCGGATGAATGGCTATGAGGCATAGCGCGATTCCGTCGCCGAGCAGCAGCAGCACCATCAGCAGCAGTAGCATCAGCAGCGGCAGCTGAGACGCACTGCGCGACCCGAGACCTCGGGACACTCACGAATATATCCCAATTGCATCGCAGCAGCGGCAGCGCCGTCCACGAGGGAAACGCGTCGACCGACCCACACTGGAAAAACACCAGAACTGCGCGCGCGCGCGTGACAATCGGGAGCGAACAAGCGGGCTCGTCTAGGGATGCAAGGTCCATTTTGTGGCGGTCCTTAGACCGTCACAAGACCGTCAAATGGTCGTCAAATGACGCGTACAAAAATGACCAATTTATCTGTGACCGATTATTTAAAATTGCCGCCAATAGCGCGTGTTTTTGGTTCGAGTCCGAATGGTCTATACCTGCATAACAAATTCATGAAATCATAAAAAAATTGTCTAAATGCTTGGTAAATGTTATATATCAGCTGATCTACGTTGAAAGTCACGATTTTCAATGTTTAGCTTCAATATTGACTTCATGTTTGAATTCAACGTTATAAATTTGTGGCCATATTTGTGACCAAAAAATAAGACCGTCATTTCGCAACTAGATAGGTGTTTTGATCCCTTTTGGAGCGTCACAAGACGTTTGCCGAAATAACTGTCATTTTTTCTTCGAATCAATGGGCAAACAAAAATGACGTTATAAAACCGTCAAATTACAGTCATTTCTTGGTCCTTTGACCAATTCTAAAAATGACCGTCATTTCGCATCTCTAGGCCCGTTTGTCTCGCCGTGGTGTCGTCGTCGTCGTCGTCGTCTAGTTTACGAGCCGCTTTTTTCGTACGCTTCTGCCGTGGACAACACGCACACGATGCACGCGACACACGCGATACACCCACATAAGTCATGTGTGTGTGTGCGCCTTGCGCGCCCTCGCACACGGGGGGAGGGGATCAGTAGCATTGCGTAAGGCACGGACCCTGACAAGGCCCGGGCCGTGAATGATAAGGACCCGAATTGCGCGACGCGGCAAATTTCCATTTGGGCACACGCACAATTATGCACCGACGACCTCGCAAACCGGGGAAATCGGTGATTTTACGCGAGGCACGGACGAGGCCCGGACAAGGCCCGGGCGGAGATTGATAAGGACCCGTCTTGTCCGACGTGACGCCTCGAATTTCGATTTGTATACACACAACGCACTATGGTGAAAAGATTGCATCGTTGAAAAGCAATGAAAATAAAAATAGAAAAATTATTCTAACGAACCCAAAGGATCGTACTAGGTATTAAAAGTGATTATGACGATTGAACTTCATAATAATTTTTTGGAATCGTTAGAATAATTTGAAACATTTCTTTCCTTGCTTTGGAACGACGCAAACTTCAACATCATCACATCGCAGACACGAGAATTGATAGCGTTGAGTCGGGTATACAAACGCGGCCCTGCCAAGGCCCAGGCAGGGTACAATAAGCTCCCGAATTGCCTGAGGCGAAGCTTCGAATTTATATTTCTACACACCCACAACTCACATACACACATTAGGCTCGAAACGAGGGCCTGGTCCGGGCCTGGCCAGAAACCGACAAGCAACCGACTTGCCCGACGCGTCGCCTAGAATTTCAATTCGCACTCACACTCGAAATTGACACACACACATACACTCACTCAAAATTGGGAGTATCACGCCAGGCTCAAACGAGACCCTGCCCGGGCCCGGCCAGAAACCGATAAGCACCCGACTTGCCCGACGCGACGCCCGGAATTCCAATTTGTACACACTCACGCACACACGCGCGGACACGTGTCAGCTTCGCGGCAGCTTGCCGCCTTATCGTTATCGATAAGCCCGTAAAAAAAGTAGGCTATAGAACTTGCGCGACTCTGAAAGAAAGAAAAAAAAAAAGGAAAAACGACGAGAACATGAAAAACAAACAGCAACAACCACTCGTCACGATCCCGACGGAAATCACTCGCGAGCGCAGGCAGGAAACTCACTGTAACTCATCCATCCGCAAAATCCGCTGATACGTGGTCGCTCTCGATTTTATCCAGTAGATTTCGTCGCCGTCGTCGCGTCCGCTTCTATCGACACTTCAGTTCCGTCGTTGATTAAAAAGGGGGAGGCGGCGACGGGGGTGTAGAAGGTCACGAAGAAAAAAGTGATCCGTGTGTACAAAAGAATAAACGCCCCGAACGCGTTCGAGCGGTGGTGTGTAAAAAAATAAAAATCAACGTCGTGTCGTTTCGCGTTCACCGTAGATTCTCTCTGCTCTTCTCGTGATATAGGTTGCGTCGTCGCGCCCGACTCTGTCGCGTTTCGTTGGCGTTCGATAAGTGCGTTCGATGCTTCGTCGTCGGTGTTATCCTCGTCGCACCGTTTTGTGGCTCCTTCGTCGACGCAGCGGCGCTCGTCGTCGTCGTCGTCGTCGTCGTTTGTTGTGATGATATTAGATGCGCGGCGGCGGCGGCGTCGGCGCTGCGCGCTGTTTTTTTTTCTACAGTTTGTACAGAGTACCGACAGTGGTTGTTTCGCGTGTGCGATCGGGCGGGGGAATCGAGAGAGTCTTGTGTGTGAGTGTTTGTGGGGGGAAGAGAGAGCCGCGTGTCCGCGCGATCCGTCACTCTCGAGCGTCGTTGCGAGACTGAAACGCCGCTTGACATGTGGGTGACTTACATAGAGGCGCCGCAGGGGAGGAAGACTCGAGCGGATAGTGGGAGGGGTGGGGAGGGCGAGGAGGAGGAGGAGGAGGAGGAGGAGGAGGAGGAGGAGGAGGAGGAGGAGGAGGAGGAGGAGGGGGGAGGGAGCCGCGCGGCGGCCGCGGCGGCTCGAGCTCGGCGGAAGGCGGCAGGCGGGGTGGATGGCTCTGCCGCCGTTGCCTGCGCTGCCGCTTCGCGCTTCGGTGGTGGGGGAATTTGCATTTGCAGCGAGGCAGCCGCTGCTGCTGCTGCTGCTGCTGCCTATGCGCTGCGCGCGTTATATACCCCGAGTTAGCTACACCGCCTGGCTCGGCAAGGACGCGGCTTAGCCGAGCCGCCGAGCGTAGAGCAGCGGCAGCGGCGGCGGCGGCAACAGCAGCAGAGATGCAAAACATCGTTACGAATCTCGAGCTGCGGGCAGCAGCAGCAGCAGCAGCAGCAGCGCGGGCCTCGATCGATTCGCGCCGTCAAATCTTGCGGGCCGCGAGCGGGAATCACGAGCCCCGGGATCGCGAGCATGAAAATTGTCCACTTTTTTTTTACTTGTTTATTATGATTAGGCCGTACATAGCGATGTTTACATGTTTGATATTGAATAAACACAATTGAGAATAGGAACTAAATAAAAGAACTATTGTGGCGCACGCGGACATCATTTTTTCGTTATGTTAGGGGAGAAGCGTTTACGCTATTTGTGCACTGAGAAAAAAAAATTGCTTAATCCAATAAAATGTGCGGTTGCGGGCAGCGAAATAAATATGCTAATCGAGCTATTTTTAATTTGTGTTATACATAATAATCGAGATTTTTTAGAATTCTTTCACCAGTTGCTTCGATCAATTAAATATTTTGTCTAATTTGCAAAATATTTATTTCGCCGCCCGCAACCGCACATTTTGTTGGATTGAGCAATTTTTTTTCTCAGTGTAAGCTATTCAGCGATGTGGAGTAAAATATCCGTCGGAATGGGAATTATCTTGTGATCGTAGGTATTTCTGCTTTGAAGGGGCACTCGTGCCTTGAACGAGCGACTCTGCGTTACGACAAATAGTCCATCGGCGAGATGGAAGTGAAAAATGAAGTGGGACTGGATGGAAAAAGAAGTATGAAAGAAAGACAAAAAGAAACAGGATCTTCGAGGCTCCGGGAAAGATTCCGGGTATTCCAGGAGATTCCACGCGTGTCTGAGGCGAGTGCCAGACGCGCGCGTTCGGAGTGTAGTATTTTCACGGGCAATCTACGCGAGCGCTCTCGCGGGGGATTTCATTCATTTGCCGTCTAATCGCCGGGTTCCTGTTTGCGGGCCTCAGGGACGCGCGAACGATGACGAAAGCCGCGTGACTCCCCGCACTGCTGCTGCTGCTGCCGCTGGACTCGTCGCGCCGCGCACACGGCAGTCAAGGTCTCGCTAGACGAGCCGCGCGGAGACAGTTACACGCACACACGTGACGCACATGTCGTCGTCGTCGCCGTGTGGGTGTAATACGCGCTGTTACGATTAATGCGATAACGGCGGCGGCGGCAGTGGCTATCGATTGATATCGCTGCACGGAGGCGATAATATACACGTGGCGAGGGAGACGGGAGACGCCGCTCGGGGGGTCAGGTGACTCGTGTCCGTGTGGGCGAAGCGACTGTGTCTGCGACGACGAGATAACGCGGTCTACCGGAAAACAAACAACACCGGAATATACACCACGATTTTCCACTGACTGCGGTGATCCGTGCGGCACTCACGCGGGTGAATAGACGCTGCGGGAACGACGGGAAAGTGAACGTTGGTGGGGCGAATGACGATGCACTGAAAAAAATCAGTAGTTGCGGCTACCAATCATTGGTCACATCTACCGAATATTGGTTGCAGTTACTGAAACATTGGTAGCTCTGGCCAACGATTAGTAATCACAACTATTAATTTTTCTCAGTGTGTGGTAAAAATTCCCAGATGTAAGAATTGCCGCGGGATGTGACTAAATATTGACTTCGAGCCTCGTATTGAAAAACAACGTTTGTCATTGTTAATTATGACAATTACGATTGTGTGAACAATTTTTATTTTTTATTTTTTTGCTATAGTGGATTCACACTTTTGAAACGTAATAAGTGGATTGTATACATTTTCGCAAATTTGCTTTTTAAATTTGTGATAAAATTTTACAATAAAAAATTGCACATGTTTCTGTGCCCTCAAAGATCGGTAAAAATAAGTGTTTTTTTTTTCACGATGTTTGATCAGACAACAAATTGTATTTTTTTTTCTATAATTATAATACAATTAGAATCGGCTGTCAGACCCGTTAGCCGTTTTTTTTAGTGAGTGTTATCACCTGTCTAAGTGGTGGGCCGGAGATTGTCGTCTCGTTACTTTCCGTGCGCCGAATTCACAAGCGGAAATGCGGGTATAAGCACGCGGCGATCGGTTTGACGGTATAAGCTCGCGCGACCGTAAAACCTGACGTAACGTGTATCGCGCGGTAATCGCGTGCATAATGGCGTTGCCCGTGGTTTTTCGGTCGCGGATATCTCGAGGGGGGCACGCACACGTGACGAGGCGCGTAGAGAGCGCGCGCGCGGCCGCGGTTTATCCAGCGTCGGACGGTTCGCGCTCGCAGGCCAAGTCGGTCTAGCTCGGCCACGGTCGTCGCCGAGGCCTTCGCATGTGCGGCCGCAACGTCACGAGTCGTCGGCGGCGGCGGCGCAGCAGCACCAGAGTCTGCTCGACATGACGCAATGGGCAATTGCAAGCTTCATTCCTACCCAACTATTCTCACAGGAGGCTCGTTGTACTCGCGGAGTTACAGCACCATCGCTAGTAAGTATACTTGGTGACCCATAAAAAGTGCAGAAAATTTGTCTTTAAAAAAAAACCGGTCACATTGCAGCGCATTGACTCGATACTCGGAAATTTCTGGCAGGAAGCTGCACTGTATCCGTGGATTTACAGTACCATCGGCGATGCAGTATACATAAAAAATGCAGAAAATTTGTTTTTTTGCCAAAAAAAAAAAAGAAAAAAGATACGGTCACATTCCAGCGTCATTGACTCGGTACTCGGAAATTTCTTGCAGGAAGCTGCGCTGTATCCATGGATTTACAGTACCATCGGCAATGCAGTGTACTAGGTGAACGAAAAAAAAAAAAAAAAAAAGAATCGTACATTTTTTTAGCAACAACAAAATTACGGTTGCTTCGCAGCGTCGGCGCGGTGCACGGAAATGTCCCACAGGAAGCTTTGCGTCACTCGAGGACTTGCAATACTGAGATCGCTGTGTATACTCGGTGACTCAAAAATAAAAAAATTCGACATGTTTTCGGCAAAAAAACATCAATTTAATTTCCACCTGCGCAACTAATTCGGCTCGCCGCACGAAATTATAACCGGAGGTGTTTCCACGTTGCGGAGTCGAAGCAAAAAAGTGTCATAAAATCGTCATCCGACGTCGAAACTGTCGATCCGAACTCGCGATTCTAATATTCTCATCCACAATCCCGTCGCTCTCGTATTATCCCACACGAACCCGGAACGACAGAGTCGTTCGCTCGAAGAGTATCCCGGCGCGCGTGCGTCCCGGTCGCCTTGGCAGTCGCGCGGCGGACACGCGGGACGAGTTATGAAAATCTCGTTACCCGAGCGCGCGCGCGAGTTACGCAAGAGATCGAGGACGAATATCGCTGCTGCTGCTGCTGCGGTGCACGAAGACGGTTTGCGGAAGGCATTATCCGCGTGTTATTAGCAACGACGACGACGACGATCGGTATAACCACCAGCGGAGCATCTCCACTGTATTGTTGTGTTACCGTCGTCGCGCGCGCGACGACACAACACAAAACACGGGACAACGACGAGAGTGGAGAAGCTGCGGTAATCGATAGGCGAGACCGCGGTCTCGCGTCGGCCTTGGGCTTCGCTTAAAAATGATGATGCAGGATGGAGGAGATCGAGAGAGCTCGCGGGGGGGGGGAGTGCTTCGCCTCTCCCCCTCCCCCCTCCCCTCGTACGATCAGCAGCAGCAGCCGTCGAGTACTACACTGACATACAGCGCTGCCGAGTGTTGCGCGCAGTGTGTTGCGCGCTGCACACTGGCAGTAGGGGGAGGGGGGAGGGGGGTAGGTCGGTAAGTACGAAGCGCGTGTATATAGAAGCAGCAGAGCAGCGAGCGTAGTAGACCAGCGCGAATGCGTCCAAGGCCTGGTGGAGAGACAGCAGCGGCGGGGGTAGGAAGGACGGAGGGGGGGGGGGGCGATCGAGGAGGAGGGGTGAGGAGGGGTGAGGAAGGCGCGCGCGCGCGCGCAGCGCGTTACTGGGTCACGGGCCATCGCATCGCGCGCACCACACGTATCTTCTCTGCACTATAACCGCCCGCCTGGCCGTCCGTCCGACCGCCGCTGCCGTTACTACTACGGCGAACTCGGTACCAACCGGTGCGCCGCCGGCGCGCAGAATAGTAGCTGCGCTACTATTCTGCGCGCGCGCCGAGGAGCGGTGAGCGCCGGTTTTGACTCACCGGGGCGAAAGGGGGAACAGGAGGGGAGGAGGACAGGGCGACAATGTGTACATTTTCGCGCGAGGTGTATTTTTAACGAATAATATCGCAAACAACTCTCGACGCGAGATCGCGTTAAGCAATTCCCCGAAGCGGATTCTGAGCGCGCGGGAAAAACGCGCGAAGCGGCGGTCGACGACGGGAAAACACGGAAGCGAGTCGACGGCGAGCGATTGGCTAATGGTAATGATGAGCGCTCGCTCGTTGTTGACGGAAGTAGCGCCGGAGTCACGAGGCACGAATATTCGGCGCAAACGAGCTAACGACGGTGGATCGATCGATTCGCGGATTGCGCAAGAACTTTTTTTATAGCGATACAGATGCTTTTTTAATTTTAATTGAGTGATTAAAAATGGTGGAGTAGGAACGATGACGCGCGCGATTGAGTGATAATTAAGAATATAAAATGTAGACTCGTTTTATGAGCTTCAATATTTATTCGCGAATGTAGGGAGATTGATACGAAATAATTATTATTTTCGTTTATTTTTTTCAAGCCTCTGAGAAATATTTACTCGGGAATAATGGAAGCTCACGCGCCTCGTGAATACATTGCACGTGTCGTCACATACGGAGACACATTTTTTTCCGCGAAGAAAAAAAATATCTCGTCTTCCTCCCGAAAGGCGAGAATTTATTCCTTCGAATTTTCATGTTCTTTTTTTCGGCAATTCAAGATTTTCCTGCCTTTTTCCTGCAACCTAAGTTTCGCAGTTTTATTCACAGCAACAACCGTCAATTCGCCATCTCGCTCGATACCCGAACGAAGAAAACTAAATCACATTCGTCGATCGTACGATTCGAATTTCGTCGTTTCGACTACGAAATCGCTGCGGCTCCCAGCGAAAGAATTCGAAGCGAAAAAAAAAAACGGCGCAGCGACGTTTAATTCCGCGGGACCAGGAAGCGGGCGCGGAGTAACCGAATGAAAGCATCGCGCGCAATCGAATTTTCGTCGCTTCCACGTTCCACGCGGATTGTTTGCACCGGTAACGCAATTCTCCGGGCCGCCCGGAAGCGAAAAACCCGCGTCGCTGTTTCGCCGTCGCGCTGTCGCTGCCGCTGCGTTCCCCGCCGTCGTGTCGAGCCGTGTCGCGCGCGCCTGGTTGCCAACACTCGTGGTTTATTAGCGCGAGCGCCTTGAAACAATAATAGTAAATCTGCAGCGTCGCGGTGCAAGTTGTTAGTGCATTTCGATTCGCTCGAGTCGATCAAGCGACGATCGAGCGTCGTGGCTCAACCGAGGCGCAATCGAGGCGATACACTGTTAAAAATCTAACTTGCCCACCAGTTTTTCTTGCATTTTTCTGGAGCACACCTATAATTTTAACTCGCTCGCGCCAAAGCTTTAACGGTATAGCTCAGAAGCTCTACATATTGGTTAAGTTGTCAACCGACGAGAGCCTGAAAAAGGTCATTCGGTTTATTCACCTTCCTGGCGTTGGTTTTATTTTCATTTATATCTCCAAACTCACCCTGTAATTTGTTCACCTGCTCGAAATTAACGAATTAAAAAAAAAACTGTTAAAAATCTATGGTATCAAACGCTGCTGGTGTGGACTTTTTCCTAGTGTTACTTATTACAGTGTTAATAGTAACATTTTTTACGGTGTATAATTAATACCAGCCATTTCGTTAAATTTTTCCTGTGCTACCGACAAAAGATTGTAACACTTTTCACTTTAAAGGCATAAATGCACGTATCATGTGTGATTTTTTATTATCTCGTGAATGAATTGGTCGCTTTTCTCAGTTTTTATCGAAAATTTGAAGAAAAAATTGATTTTTTAATTACAGATCCCTCTACCGGGTAATTGATCTGCAATTTTTTTTTATTTTCGAAAATCAAAATTCCGACTAATTCATTAACGAGATTAACATTACTGGCGTCTGTATTTCAATTTTCGCTCCGATCCGTTGATAATTCGCGAAAAACGGCATTTCTGAACTTTTCAGGTGGAAAGTCGGTATTTCAGACTCCCTTAACACCGCTCATTATCACTGTGATTGCTGTGGACCTATATAGACACCGTCTTGGTGCTGTTAAAAATCCGGTGTTTTAACACCGAATTTTTAACAGTGTAGACGACAGGGCAATAAGCACCGTTGGGTTTTGTCTTCCGCGCAAACAAACCGCGTGTGCGGCGCGACGCTCGCAATGTGTCGTCGTCGTCGTCGTCGTCGTCGTCGACGACGTCGACACGGGCTGTGTGTATACGTCGTGACCTTGGAAGTGAAACACGCGCGCGCCACGGTTATTAAACGTCGGCATAGGCATAATCGACGCGTGCTCGCTCGCTTCGCTCGTTCGCTCGTTTCGTGTATAGTTCCCGACGGTTCGCCCGCGGTCTGCCCGGTCTGCTGCCTGGCTGCGACGCTGCTTATCAGCAGAGTGCAATTTACGAGCGAGCAACGTAAGATAAAACGAGCTGACTGCTCTCCCCGAGCCGCTCGCCATCAAACGCTCTCCACGTTTCCAGGCACTTCGACTGTGCCCCTGTGGGGGGAGGGGGTTACAGTCCCCTCTCACTCTCCGAGCAATCTGGTCGGAAAACAATTGCAACGCGATTAGCTTGCGCTCAGAGCGGCCGGAATAGGTCCTCGAAAAATTATACCGAGCGACAAAAACGAGCGCACCGCGAGACTGAAGGAGTTTGACTTAACAGTTTTCCCAATGGAATTTTGAGGCAAACTGATTCTTGAAAAAATTGGGATTATTGCTGTTGTTTCAGCTCGACAATTTGCGGAGCTGCTTGAAAGTGTAAAATGAAACATTTACTACGAAAAAATGACTTATATTGCGCGGAAAGATGGGAGTGATTTTCTGGGAAAATTAATTTTTGAAGAAAAAAAAAAATGTCGGCCATTATTACGTGAACTAAACGAATCTCACAAAAGCCACGGAGTCGCGAGCGCACGATAAATATTGATGCGAAGGACACAGAGGTTTACAACCCTGGAATTTAATGTGTCGGACCGGCGTTTTATTATATTATTCGCGAGTTTTTTCCTCACCCGTTTGCTTATTTCTATGCATGCAATAACGGAAAGAGGAAAAAACGGCAGAACGCAGTGTGCAGTGCGCTTGCACTTTGCTCACATCGTGCTCGGCGCCGCGCGCGCCTAGAGATGCGAAATGACGGTCATTTTTAGAATCAGTCAAAGGACCAAGAAATAACCGACATTTGACGGTCTTGTGACGTCATTTTTGTTGTCCATTTTTTCGAAGTAAAAATGACGGTCATTTCGACAAACGTCTTGTGACGGTCCAAAAGTGACAAAAACACCTATCTAGTTGCGAAATGACGATCTTTTATTTTTTCGTCACAAATTTGGTCACAAATTTTTAACGTTGAATTCAAATATGTAAGTCAATATTGAAGCTAAACATTGAAAATCGTGACTTTTAACGTAGATCAGCTGATATATAACATTTACCGAGCATTTAGACAATTTTTTTTATGATTTCCTGAATTTGTTATGCAGGAATCGACCATTCGGACTCAAACCAAAAACACGCGTAATTGGCGGCAATTTGAAATAAGCGGTCACAAATAAATTGGTCATTTTTGTACGCGTCATTTGACGACCATTTGACGGTCTTGTGACGGTCAAATGACCGTCACAAAATGGACCTCGCATCTCTACGCGTGCGCCACGAGCGGCTGAATCTCGACTTGCAGCGCGCGGCGATTGGTTTACCGGTTACGGGAGGATCCGGCGAGTCGGTTCCGGCGCGTCTGGCGCGTCGCACGCGGCGCGCGCGGACGCGACGATGCGAAGCGGACGCGGCAGCAGCTCGCGCGATGCAATTTGCTCGGCTTGGAAAAATGTGCACCGGGCGGCCGGGCCGGTTGATTGAGTGCGGGCGAGCAAACGACGGAGCCGAGAGAGCGACGCGAGTTACAACGCGCGCGCGATTCTCGAATTTGGAGACGGAGCCGAGTGAGCGGGTAGAGGCGAGGCGAGAGGAAACACCTAAAAATATCGAGAGCCGAAAATTCCGACGGTTCTCCGAGCGTGCGGAGAGCGAGCAAAGCGAGAGCGCGCGACAGCGGCGGCGATAGGTGTGCGTATGGTGGTGTAGTGACGGCCACCGCCAAAAATCGTGAGGCAATCTCGTGGCGCGCGAGCGCGCGCTCTTTTTCCTCTCTGCCAGCTCAGCTTCTCGGAGCGTTTTAAATTAAGACACCCTCAAATGTCACGAATACACACGCGCACGTTCGCACCCGTCGATCGTGCCGCCCCGGCGATCCGTTTACGCGGCTCGCTAATGGATTTTGGGCGGATGATTAGCGACTAATTTCGTCAAAGTAATTTCTTGTCGTTATTGTTATTATTTTACACGTGTCTATTTTTTATATAATTTCAGTAAGACAAGATTATATTCAATTTGACGAACGAAGAAGACGCACAAATTTGTACAATTACATATTTATTTATTTAATAATTGTGCTCGGCAGAAAAAATAGTTAAATGACGCACTTGACAGATCCGTTATTTAATTTTTTTTAAATATACATTTCGTTCAATGAAATCCTCAGCAAAATAATCAATTACATCAAATTAATTTCCGCTCGCGAATAAAAAATTCTGACGCACACGATTCTCCCCTCATGGAAATATTTATACGTAACATATATGTCGCCAAAAAGTTCTATATGTAATATATATGTCACATGTAAAAATGTATGCAAAATATATGCGACATATAGAACTTTTCGGCGACATATATTTCACATATCAATATTTCCATGTGCGCCTGTCTCATTCGGGAAGAAAAAATCGGCCCGGAAGCGTTTAAAAAAAATGCACTCTCCAACTGCATCGCAAATGCGAGCCATTTAAACCGGTAACACTCTCGCGGGGCCACCTGCATCGATCATCGGTCGTAACCGTCGGGGGATGCTCCGGCAGGAATGACGAAACGAGTGGAGATGCGGAGAGAAAGACTGGCGTCTCTCGACCCACATCCACAAATAGACGGTCGAGGGGGACAGAGAGAGAGAGAAAGAGGAAGAGTGAGAGAGGGGAAAGAGAGACGACTCTCTCTCGTCTCCGTCTTTCTCTCTTGGGTAGAGGTGCAGGGTACAGTGGATCGCATCGCTCACCAGGAATACCTCGGCCTCCACGGAGACCAACTATACTGTCACCCTTATATATTCTCGGCCCGTACGTCGTATATCGGGGACTCCCCGTATGAATGTATAAAATAAACCCGTTTAAACGGAGACGAAAAAAATTCCCTCGTCGGGGTTGGGACGACGCAATAATGCATCGTGCAATTAGTTACGCGATTTGCCGCCGTAGCGGCTCACTTCCCGTCGTTACAAAATACACCATTTCGAAAGCCAGGGGGTGGGGGGAAGGGGGGGGGGGAGGAGGCCGAGGCACCGTAGCAAAAAGTTTCTCGGTCCTCGCCGGGATCTCGGAAGCGTGAATGCTCGCCGGGACTCAGGCGCGATTCGCTTCACGGACCAACGACTCTCGACCCCCCTCCCCCTCACCGCCCCCTATTTTAAGCCGATCTCGATGACTTTTTTTTTCGGTTTGCACCACGATCGCGTCTCACGCCGATGGAAAATAATTCAGTGAAAGCGTGCTGTGTGTCGCGTTGCCGTCTGCGCACCTACATCGACGATAATCAACGACGCCTGTTTTCCCCAGGATTATTCGACAGTAAAAAAAATTAATTAATCGCTAATTGATGCTCAATTGAATTTAATGTAATTAATTTATTGGAATGAGGATTTGAGCATCGGGCGAGATTTTTGCATTTGTTGTGACTAAATAAATTTGCAGCAAAATGCGGGGGAAAAATTAAAAAATAAGTGAAAATACATTCGAGTAGAATGACAGATTGTACGATTGATAATGAGCACGTAGAGTGTCACGGAAATTTGAGAACCGTTAAAATAGAATTCTTCTGAAATAGAATCTCGTCTCGGTTGCCAATTCAATTTTGCGCTCGCTTCAATTTTGCGTTCACCTTCTGTTTTATTGAGTTGAACTCACGGAAAACCGGTGGAGTTTCACTCGGTGGCGATCAATGTTATTTGAGATAAATCAAATTATCTGGGTCATTCCGCGACAACTCGACCGGAAAAGGACACGAATGATCCTTGTCTCGTTCTACTTGGTATATGAACAGCCAGTACGTTCCGTCGGCTACGACAAACGATTTTGTGTCAAATCATTTAGTTTCCGAATTATTTGACATTTCAGAAAATGTTATCAAAACCAAAATTTTTTGTATTATAATTATTATTAAATATGATGCAATAAGTAAAAAATATTCATCATGTCTCAAACAATAAATTCACCAGAATAACAAATTTATTTCGTCGAATAAACAAATAGACGACGTCAACAAAAAAAACAATGAATTTGCCAGAATATCTTTGTAAAATCCATCGACATATATAATTACAAAACCGAGTCTCCTCTCGCACCCAAACGCATTGACGACAATATAATTACCAACCCGCCGTGATAATTGGAACAATCATTTCGCAAGTGACAACGAGATTAAAGCCGATTAGCACGATGGATCAAATTTAATAAAAAATCCCCACCGACGCGAATTTTCGAATTCTGCAGAGCGGTCAGGGCAGCGCAGCAGTAGGTGTACAATTGCGGTGCAGTATGGGTATATTCGATAAGCCCAGGAGGAGGTGGAAGCTAGAGAGTCGATCGAGAGAGGCAGAGAGGCAGAGAGAGCGAGAGAATCCGCGTGGGTAACGCGGGTGGGTCGGTGGGTGGTTGGGTTTGGTGTGGGGAAGAGCGCCAGAGAGAGAGAGAGCGAGAGAGAGCGAGAGAGCGAAACCGAGGCGAGCCAGGGTGGTCTCGACTGTGTGTGACAGGGTAGTGGGGAATCGCGGGTATTGATCGCAAAGCAAAGCCATTCAGGCTTTTCACCGTGAGGAGCACCTTACCGCATCGCAATAATCGAGCCAACAGTTAAACAAGGCTCCAACGCATACACATAAATGTATATAGTACATATGTATACACACACGCATTAAGAGGTTATGCCACTGTAGAATTTTCGAAAAATCGATTTTTTTTGTTTAAAAGGTCCAATGGGACCTCACAACCGCCATTTTGTTACGAATCGCTACAAAAAAATGATCTTATACAGTCACTGACATGTATGATAAACACCCGTTTTTTAAATCTCGATTTACATTGCAGTTTTTTTATTTAAAAAAAAAAAAAAAAAAAAAAAAAAAAAAAAAAAACCGAAAATAGCCTATTTTTCGGCCTCTACAGTGGCATAACCCCTTAATGCTATGTACTGAAATGTACATATGCGTCTATCTACGTGCATTATATGTATCTATATTTATTTATATACATATAACCGAACTATATATACAGGACTGAACTTCTTGCCATGCTTCCTACCTATCGTTTTACTTCCAAGTGGACAGGCGACACGACAATCGCGCCCCGCAAAACACGCCTCGCGAGTGACCTTAGATTTATTTACGCGTAGAAACCAGCGACGAGCGCCAAGTCGAGTATGCGGCCCGCGCGCGACGCCTGGCAATTGTATCGTCGCGTAGGCGTTAAACTTTGGATCAATATGGTATATGTATGCAAAGAGGCAGAAATGAGAGAGCGGCGTGGCGAGGTAGGGGCAAGAACGGGGAGGAGGAGGAGGAACGGAGGCGGTCGGGAGGAGCAGGGGGGGAGGGGTGGGTGGAGAGCACCGAGATCGACCCGTGACCCAGTGGACCCACCCGGCTGCGACGAGGGCGACGGAAACGTCTACGGGGGTGCAGGACGCGACGGTGGCGCTGCACGGGTCGGAATTTCGAGACCCCGATATATAAGCGTCGTCCCTTCTGTTATTTCACGACGCGCTGCAACGCGAAAGTCGGCTGCGGGTTAAGAATGGGCGACATTTTTTTTGCAGCGTGGGGGGAGAAAATTTGATATTTAAAAAAATGTATTTATTTTTATTTTTATAAAACACTAGATTTTTTAGAATAAAAGTGAGATGAAATAATTAGTTGCTCTGATTGTAAGTAGAGAAAAAAATAGTGGTGGCTCAAAATTGACGTCTGTCAGTTTATGGTTGCCACGATTCTTCTGCAATTGTCTGAATTCATTGAAAGCGGAAGATCATTACGAACCAATAGAAAAATAGCGAAGAGTAGTGAAAGGCGCAGGACATACATTTTATGAAATTTTTTTTTTTACAAATCGGTTATGAATTACGGCATTTGATTATCAGAATGCATCGTAATAGTGCGGTGCGCATTATTAGTAATTATTGCAAATACATTGATCCCATTTAATAATTTTTATAAAGTATTAGGTATAATAATTCAGATATGTTTTCAGCTTTACGTAAAAAAATAAAACATGGATAATCGGTTAAGCGACGTATAATCGATCGTCCGTGAACGAAAACGTCGGTGAAATTGATCGAAGAACATCGCCTCGGTCGCGTTAAGCGCTGGGAGGCCACGAGCTGCTCGGCGGAAGCCTCGAAGGGTAGACGACGCGGCCAGGAGTCGAAACAAATGCTCGCTACCTCGTTAAATCAAGAGGAGGCAGTCGTCAGGCTTCCCCAGTGACACACGTGATTCTCCCCCCTTCCGCCTCCGACCTACCTCCTTCCCCCTCCGGCTTCTCGCCCTCCTCCTGATCGTCCTCGCCACACGAGCTTCTGCCTATAATTGCGGCGCGCACCCTCGACTGCCTCGGACGTGAGGGAAAAAAAAGAAGAGGAAAAAAAAATGTCTTCTCGTCGTTTGGCTTTTAACGTTGGCGGCCGAATCTCGGCCAATTACAAAACACCTGACACGAACGGTGCCCGCTGCACTCGGAGAAATCGTGCCAGTCCTGGCAACTATCGGCGGACAACTATCGATTGTCGCCTGCATACGACTATTTTTAAAGCTGAATTAATTTACTTTATTTTTTTCTCTCAGAAATCACAATTAGAATAGTTGGCACAATTCAACGCATTTACTTTTGTACACGACATTCGTGCATATTTTATAGTCAGCATTATATGTATAACTAATGCCAGTTGGAAATTTCAGACCTGGCAACTACTTGATAGCAATAAATAAAAATTGTCCGCATGCGACTAGTTTTTCTACAGGTGCCAGAATTCATTAGTCACTCCTGGCAACTGTCGCCAATCATTAATCGCCGAGGTCCGCGCGACGATTTTAATTTTCCCGACAATCAACGGAAAAGTCGTTACCGATCTCGCGGGACACGAGTGTCCGACGACGCCTATAATTAACCGGTAACCTCAGCTAAAAATATCGGCGGCATTTCTGACAGCCATCGGCGACGATTTCCGAGGCCCGCGAAGTTAGCATCGGGTCGATCAATCAGTCGCCGATAGAATGTGTAATAATAGTTTGACCTTTTTTCCACTCGGGAAATACAAACAATTTTTTCCCAGCTTCCCCATATGTCGCCGTAATATAATATAATAAGCAGGGTGGTTCGCGAGTTGACCGATTAGTCACGACAGCGACGAAATTACCGCTGACCTTTTTACCCGACCTGCTATTAATAGCGAACGCCAAATATTTTTCTCCCCCCCCCCCCCCCCTCCCAGTGTGTCACTGTTATTGAAACCAGGGCCCAGCCTGTCTCTTGGCTGCGGTTGTGGCGAGTAAAAAAAAACAACGCGCTGCTGCTGCTGCTCGGCGCCCAAGCAGCAGCAGCAACAACAGCCACTACTATCAGTTGCCGTGCGCTTTAAGGTAGTCACATCAGAAATGGGATAATAATCTGAAAAAAAATCAAGTATGTAGAAGGTACTAAAAGTATTAATTTCGCATAATAATAACGCCAAAATGTTATTAACAAATTTAACGAAAAAAGGGCAACCTCCATTCTGGCAACTCCATTTTTTATGACAATTATTCATTCGTTTCTGAATACATACGATTTTTTTTAGGATTTCGTCTAATTTTTTTGAATCGCGTTTTTTTTTCAGCAGAATGAGGGGCAAAAACCGCTATTTAAAAAAATTAGACAAAATTCTGAAAATATTCATACGTGTTCAGAAAAATGAATGAAAAATTTCATAAAAAAAAGAAGGGTTGCCGGGTAATTTGTTAAAAAATTCATTTTTTCGTTGATTTGTTAATAACATTTTGAAGTTATTATTATGTAAAATCAATACTTTCAGCTCCTTCTACATGATTTTTTTAAGGTTATTATCCCATCGAGAAGTGATTCGAAATTTTCTCCGAAACTGTCATTTGACGGGACTGTACCGACGCGACTACCTTAAAACGAATCTTTAACCCACAGATCATCTCTCGCCGCTTTTATTACAGTACACACGGAAACACACAAACACAGAACGAGATGAAGCGATAGAGACAGAGAGAGAAAGACGAACGGGCGAGCTACTGTGGACACTCTACCTGAGGTCTGAGAATAGAACGCGCGACGGCGAGAACGTAACGAGCTTGCCACGCGACGAGCCGTTCGAGAAGCTGTTTGCATACCAGCAGCAGTTCGCCTCTCCCTCTCATCGACCGTTCCTGCAGTTCCCGAGTGTGTGGCACACGCAATAATAGTCCGTTAAAATGCTAACGCCGACACCGACGGATACTCACATTTGTTTTATCGGTTCGCTCGCGCTTCCCCGTGTCGGTTCCCCCACCGTCTCTCTGCCAAGTTCACGCGTCTTCGCTCGGTCGACGTTTTACTCCTCCAAATTGCACTCTGCGGGCGACGCGAGAACTGACCGACAAAAATTTTGAGAAAAAAAAAACCACGTCGTGGCTGACGGGAAAAAAAGCGAGACTAGAGCGAGAGACACGACGCGCACTCGCACGTCGATTGTCGAAAAGAACGGAACGGCACGTGTCGCGCGAGTCACGAGAAGTCAGCCGACTCTATACGCACGAGTCCCCCGCGTATTGTGTCTCGTCGTGTGTATTGTCGCCGTCGTCAAACGTTCTTCCTCCTCTTCGTTTTCCTCTTCGTTCCCTCTTCCTCTTTCCCTCGCTGGTGGCGTTGGCGGCAGTGGGGGGAGGTTCACACACGTAGGCCGGCGACGCAGTCGTTTCCTTCCCGCAGAACGATAGCCACCGGTGTCCACACTCTGGCGCTGTGTTTACTGCTTCGATGGCTTTTCCACGCGACGCTAATCGCTATATCACTTTTTAGTCGCTTTTCCGTCAATTTTCCCCGGTTTTTTTTTACGCAGCACCCTTCGGGGAATTTCCGTGCACCCTGCTCGTAGCACAAGAAGGCACGAACGATGCGTCGAGAGTGAGAGAAATAAAAAACAATAAAGAGAGAGAGAGGTTTGTTTAATATATATAAAGAGAGACGGACGAGAATATGTTTCCCGTATCTTCTTACAATTTCAGAGTTCTCTTCACAGCTTCTTAGTTATTACTATTATTATTATTATAACTATTATTATTTTCTTTTTTTATTTTAATTATCAGCCTCCGCGTCTTCTCAGTGTCCGCCGGGTACGCAACACGCAGCGTCTGGCAACGACGACGCCTGGTACATGTGACACACGCGGGTGGGCGCCGCGGCGTTTTTTTTTTTTTTTTTGCGGATCGTCTCTCGGTGCGTGACGACGATGACGATACCGGTGTGCTCGTCTCTCGGTGCCGCACGGAAGGGGTGACTGCGGCGGCGGCGGCGGGTGGGCGGGGACGGCAGGAGGGGGGAGGTTAAAAGATGGAGAGAGAGAGAGAGAGAAAAAAAAGTCTCGGTAACACGCGTAACACGCAGCTCCAGCGGATTAAGTAACACGCGCAGCGCTCGGTGTACCAGCGAAGACTACGGCTCGCGGCGCTCGGGAGTCCCCGCGATAGCGATAGAGAGCAGCCGCGAGTGGTGGGGGAGGCGCTCGTGACGGCACAACGGTCGCATCGCGCCGCCGCCGTCGACTACGACGACGAGGACGCCGCCGCCGGTGGCGACGGCGGCTACGACTACCGTTTGCTATAGAGAATCGCGCGGTCCGCCTCTGTATACCCGTTACAGTGGCGAGCTGCTCGAGTCTCAACCCCGGACTCTATTACCGCTGCATCGCGCATTCGTACCGGGTATCAATGTACAGGGCGATTCATAGCAATTTTTTTGGGACGAGTTTGACCGTTCACTATTTTTTTAAAATAAATTTCGCGGTCCGCCTCTGTATATATATATACAGAGAATTTGTTTAACACACACACACACTCAACTATGTCAAGCCCAACATGCTGTGTCCATTCACATTCGTTTTTTGTAATTGCAACACTTGTAACTGCATTTTGATACTACTAAAGCGGAAAATTTACTGTATATACAACAATTTCCGCTTTAAAAGTGTTTTTATCATATTAAAGCGGAAATAAAGTGAAGTATACTGTGTAGACAAGATTTTAAGTTCGTTTTGAATTAAAACCAATTTGAAAAATACAGGCTGTGTCCATTGTAACGATTCATTTTTATCATACTAAAGCGGAAATTAAAAATCAAACGGCGGGTAATTACACTACAATTGTTGCAACACAAATAATACGAGATCACTTTATCAATTATGGATAAACGTGTTGTTTTGTATATATGTTGACATTATCATTGCTGACATTGTTTTGTTGCAACAAAACAGTGTTGACATCAGCAATGTTGAATTTATATGTTGAATTTGCAAATGTCAACACAGTTCAGTGTTATTGACACGTGACACCGTCCGGACTGTATTACCTCTGCATAGCGCATTTGTACGGGATATTAATATACAGAGCAACTCAAAGCATTTTTTTTTGCCCACAGAATTTCTTTGCTTCGCGTGTCGGTTGTCTCTTAATAAATACATGTATAAATACATGTAAACATTTAAAATTTACAATTCTAATGATAGTGCGATTGTTTGAAAAAAAACAACCAACTTTGTGTCACGTTTTTTAGTAAAGAAATCGTTTCAAATCAACCTGTAATGTATAAATACATAAGGGTGCCTCGTTTGCTGCTCTCGGTTTGCTGGTGTACATACACCAGTTCTCTCGGTTGGGAAGCAGGGTATCGGAGAATTCGCGTGCGCCCGCGGCTCTCGTGACGTAACAGGAACGACGTTCGCTGGTAGTACTAGCACTACTATTACTACCAGCGACTGCCACTGTTACGTGCTGCGCGGCGGTCGAGGTAGGAAAGGACGGACACGAGTTTCGGGCCTCGGCAGCGCAAGAGCGCCCACAACCCTGCTACAACCCCAGCAACATCGAGGCTAGTGATGCCACAAGACAAGAATTGGATCTTGCCTTAAGGAGGTCGGAGCGCTACTAGTCAAATGAGTGTTAATTGTTTTAAATTGTTTACACAAGTTTTATGAATCAATTGGCTATAGTTTATGGTGAATTGTAAAAAAATATATGTTCCTGACCAGGGGAAAGCTTAATTGCAACGGATTTGCAGAAATATTAGGAAAAACCTGGCAATACGAATCACCATTAAAAATAATCGACAGGAGCGTAAATCTGTGTATAGATTAGATCAGCACTCTTTTGACAAAATCTTCTGAAAATCTCTTTTGAGAAAAATTCACGATTAAGAAAAAAACCCGGACAAAATGTCTCATAATTTTCGTATCTTACTTGACCCGCGAGCAGCACGAATCTCTCGCCTGATATCATCGATGCCAAACGGGGAAAAATCGAGGTCGTCCCGTATCCACCCCCGGAACGACACGATTCCCGAGAGCCGAACCAGACGGAAATAGAATTTTCCGCTGTAATTCACCGCCGACATCTCCGCGTTCGCGTTGATCCAACCCTCATTCGTTACCGGGAATTACGATGAAAAATGCATACGCGCATATAGCCCAGAACGGGCAGTAGGGTAGCTACGGACACGGCATCAGGTACCCGCGCTACTATTCCACTACTCCACTGTTCCCGAACTCGCTTCAAACGTGCTGCGCGACAACGACGACGAGCCAACCCAACGTGCGCCATATATCGACTTCCCCGGCGAGTAGCAGCAGTAGTAACAGTAGTAGTAGTATACTAGTCGTAGTAGTAGTACAATAACTATTTTATTCTGGGTCAAGGCGCCCTCCCGCAGGATACCGAGTCCCGTCTCATTATAATTCTCGGTACGTGCCACCGGCGGCGTCCGCTACAACCAGAGTCGACACGTTGATTCGTCGGATCGACGACACATATACATAACACACACACACCTATACAGACACACCGAGAAACACACTCAGAGGACGAGTGCGATTCGTGTGTACACATCTATCGATTTTTAATACACTCAGAGTCGCCGAGTGCGCGCGCGCGCACCCCGACAACTACAATAGACTCCTCTCTCGGTGTGTACACCTGAAATAGACGTTCAACTTTGGTGCGAGCGCCGCGGGCTTCGTACCGCTGCGCGTATATGGAATATGAATATGAATAGCTGCGAGGAAAAACGGGTAATAAAAAAACGCGTGGATAGTAGGAAGCAGGACGAGATGTGTGGAGCGGGGCGAGGGGGAGGAGGGAAGGTGAAGGAGGCGGAGGAGGAGGAGAAGGGGGAGGACATATACCTGGACATATACGTGGTGTATATATATACAGGCTGGATAGGGGAAATATACAGGGGCGTCTGGATGCTCAGCTCGACCCGGACCGACTCTCGACACAGCAGCGCTGGAAGCAGCAGCAGTGGCAGCGGCGGTGGTGGCAGTAGCAGCCCCCGCGAGCGATCGATAACGTAACCTATTAACCCAGTGAGGCGGTGCGCATGCCCGCGCCATCTACCACTACCGTTGCGCCGCCAGACAAGCGCGAATGCTACGAGCGGCGGCGGTGGCAAGCGTCACAGCGCGCGCGGGGTCGTGACGTCACAATTGTACGACAGTGGTGGCAGCCGCCAGCAGCAGCAGCAGCAGCCCCTCGAAACGCAACGAGCTCTCTCTGCCGGAGCCACGAGAGCGTGTAGAAATGCGAGGTCCATTTTGTGACGGTCAAATGACCGTCACAAGACCGTCGAATGATTGTCAAATGACGCGTTAAAAAATGACTGATTTATTTGTGACCGATTATTTAAAATTGCCGCCAATTGCGCGTGTTTTTGGTTTGAGTCCGAATGGTTTATACCTGCATAAAAAAATCAGGAAATCATCAAAAAAATGTCTAAATGATTGGTAAATGTTATATATCAGCTGATCTACGTTAAAAGTTACGATTTTCAATGTTTAGCTTCAATATTGACTTACATATTTGAATTCAACGTTAAACATTTGTGGCCAAATTTGTGACAAAAAAATAAAAGATCGTCATTTCGCAACTAGATAGGTGTTTTGGTAACTTTTGGACCGTCACAAGACGCTTGTTGAAATGACCGTCATTTTTTCTTCGACTAAATAGGTAAAAAAAATGACGTCACAAGAATGTCAAATGGCGGTCATCTCTTGGTCCTTTGAGCGATTCTAAAAATGACCGTCATTTTGCATCTCGAGTGCAGCAGCGGCAACGGCAGCAGCAGCAGCAGCAGATTGCTCTAAATCTTCGGCCGCGGCGGCTGTAATCAACGAACCGAACGCTCGAAACACTCCGGCTTTTCCATCGAGCGACGACGAGGAGATGGAAATATTCACGTGCCCGTTCGCCTTATCCGCTAATAATCAATGTCACGTTCTCCGCGCCCCGAGGCTTCATCCACCTCCTCCTGCGAAGCTCTCCTCCCCCTGTCCACTTCCCTCCCTGCAGGGGGGAAGGGCGAGGGGGAGGGAGAGCTCTCCTATCTCTCTTTCTCGTTAATCCATTTAGCTCGCACGTGGCTCAAGGTTTCCCGGGAGGTACGACCAAGCGGTGGGGGAAATCTTGTGTTGTGTTTTCTTTTTTTTTTTCGCGACCCGTTCTCTATGCGCGCGCGGCGAGAGATGCGACGGAAGCCGGAGGTGGATTCTTTTTCGAGAATTGCCCGCCGGGTTCTTTTTTTTTTTTTTTTCGAGAATTCGCGACGAGTGACCGCAGTTTTAATTCCGGTTTGTTGCAAAGAAAATTCGGGATGAAATAAAATAGCTTCTCAGGTGACTTTTAAGCAAGATTTTCTCGGCGTCAGTTTTTTGCCAAATGAATCAGAAAATGTTCGTTCTTTTGTACAAAATAAAATTTAATTTTTTTTTTAATTTGAAAATGAAAAGAAGAAAAAATAAAAAAATAGTATTGCAAAAAAGCGAGTCGATGATTTTGGTCGAGAGGTGACGAAATTCACCCGGAAAGTATTGATCACCTTCGGGATTCGCCCGCAATCGTCGAGCCCGCTGAATGCAGATCGAGGGATTTTCGCCGAATTAGCGATTCGACGGGGCAAACAGCGAAATGCACATATCCATTATTCATTTCGACCGCGCGTCGATTCGTGTATTCGCGCGCGGGGTATTATCGGGAGACGCGCGGCTCGCGAGGATATTTGCGCCGCATCCCGGGGTTCTCAGATAGGGCGTAGGCAGAGGAGAACGCGGCGAGGAAGGCGAAACTTGCGAGCGTCGTCGCTGCTCCGTTCTCGTATTCAGTGCGCGTCGTACGTTCGGGCAATAATATAGTCAACCTCAATTTTTATTATCAGCCCGACTGCTGGAGGCTGGGCCAGCAGCGATGTTCATGACTGCGTTGCAGAACGAACCTGCCGTCGTCGTCGCCGTCGTCGTCGTTGTCCATGCTGCCTCGCTCTGTGTGTCAAGGCGATTATACAACGTTCTGTATATGTACGGTAACCAGCAGCAGCAGCAGCAACGGCAGCAGCAGCAGACTCCAATGTCCTCAATATCTGGGCCGCGCATTTGTCTGCCTCTCAGCACTGCGAACGCCCAGAGCGCTCGATAGCTAGATAATTCTGATAATAATAACAACAACAAAAACCCACAGCCGCTTTCCATTTGTTTGGGATATTCCTCCTCCCCACTGCCGACCCTCCTCCCGCCAAACAGCGACTCGTGTTTCCTCGCTCGCAACAGCAGCTACGGAATTTTAAGTTGGGCAAACAATATGAGAAACAATAATATGGGGATTAAATTTAATTGGCAGGGGTATAATTTTTTTGTGGATACTTCTTTTTCATATGATTAAAAAACTATATGACACTAGTACCCGTGCGGAAAATTTATTGTAAAGTCCCAATGTACTTTCCGATTCCGATCAGCATTTTATTTGGATTCCTCAAATCTGGACTGCCTGTAAGAATCTAGAGTTATCTTGATGTGGGTGTCCCCAAAATGATGTTGAAGTTTGCATCGTTGGAATGCAAGGAAAATAAAAAAAAATATTATTCTAATTAACCCAAAAGATCGTACTGGGTATAAAATGTTATTATAACGATTAATCCGTCGTAATAACTTTTTAGAATCGTTAAAATAATTTTAGAATCGTTAGAATAATTATTTTTTTTTAATTTCGTTGCATATATTTTTTTACGTTTTGTTTGTCACAAATAGGATTTGTTTCTGAACTTTTTAAAAGAGGTATTACCTAGTGACTGTTCATAGCTGGCGCTGCATTTGCCTTGCTATACATTTTTACCTGCTCGTCTCAAATATTTGTCGAAGGGAGCAATCGCGCCGGTAGCCGCAATGATAAATTCCATGTTCTCCGCGACCGTCGCATAACCCGTGTCGCAATTTGCGAGTTTGTTCTGTCACTCGACCGCGTTTGTCTTTGCGACGGAGCAAAACGAAATCTCTCTCTCTCTCTCTCTCTCTCTCTCGCTCTGTTGTGCCGAGTCTCGTGCAAAATTCCCTGTTTAAAGACGGGTGTTCCAACGAGAGCTCCGTCCGCGCCGGACCCGTTGCCAGGCTGCTCTCCGGTCGCCTCTGTCTTCCGCGTCGAACCCGAGAGCGACGCGCTAACGAGTTTGCGCCCAGAACGATAATTGCTCCGGTACATTCTGCCGCGTTACAAGCTTTTCTGGGCTGCGACAGCGAACGAGCGCGCTCGGATAACTGCACGGGACTCGAGAGCGAGTCAAATATCGCCGAGATAACGCGTCGCCTGCTCCCCTTGTTTGTTTTACACGAAAAATCGTCGCGTCTGCCGGCGGCGGCAGCGTGACATCGAGATTCGAGAGACACGAAGCTACTCTCGCTTCGCGGAGATTTAAAAAAATATCTTTGCGATTACGTTTGCAAAATATCTTCGGCGGTAAAGAAGGATATTGCAAAATTCCCCGCCAGCGGAACTATTTTTATTTTGCATTTTACCGAAACGTTTATCACGCGATTTTTCGTTTAATTAACGAAGTAAGAACAAATTCGACCTTTCCGGGCGAAACTGGAAATTCGACCAAATTTTCGTCGCAACGTCGACTCAAACTTTTCGGCGTTGCTTGTGAACGAGGAACATTTTATATACGTCCAGAAATGTCGGCTCATTGTTTTTCGAATTTTATTTGATAATTAAGAAAATTACTGTTATAAGATATTCTGGTAATACAGCTAAAATATCTAAATCAAGGCTGAAGGACTCCGGTCGATGTCCTATTGGCAATGCGTGTACAGTAAAAAACCATGGATATACTATTAAAAAAAATGTACAAGAAAAAAAATCTGTAAACGTATTGTCAATAAAACTCTTTTACTACTACTAAGAAAAATAAGGTCTTGTAATTATGCTGATTTATTTGCAATTTAAAATTCACTCTGCTTCTGCTGTAACATTAAATTCTACTACATTATTACCGAATGGTAGTGATAAAAAAAATTCGATGACGATCGACTAATTTAATCAGGAATCTTATCTGTCGCGGTCTTCGCATCCGGCTTCGAGGGGGCCTCCCCCCCCCCCCCCATCGGTCACCCGTATTAGATTGGAAAGAGACGTTCAACTTGCGAGCTGGAGTTAGGTATACAATGATGAGAGTTGCGCAACGAGCCAGCATTGTGCAATACAAGCGCACACACGCGTTTGTCCGTGTTGCCGGTTACGTACAACGAGCGTGTGGTACGTGTACGTTGTATTGTATGTCGCACGACTGCGTAATTAGCGACGAGCCATCGTTTATCTTCGCGTTACGCGCCATATTGTATACCGAAGCGAGAGCGCCGGGGACATAAGGGCTGTCGTTGCCATATCTGTATCGCTGCAAATTTACGAGAGTATTCGGAGAACGCATACGCTCGACGTTCGCCATGTGAACGCGGCTGCAGCTCTCCAGTGCAGCTCCGAAAATAATAATTTCCAACGTAAACATTGTCACAACGATATTTGTAACACTTTTGCAAAAAATTAATAGGTCAAATAAAAAAAACTGTAAATAAATAATCTGGGCGAATTATTTATTGCATTTTATATATTTATCTATTGTTATTTTATTATTTTATTTATCTATTTAATGTTATAGATTGTCCTGAAGCCTTTAACGTTTTCAATTTCTGTAGCTGAATGTACCACCCGAAGACTCGCAAATAATAATTCATAAAGCAATAATTATTGACTATAATAATCGTTGCGATCCGTGTGAAAAATGATAAATCTCGAATAATTCGACCGGGGCAAAGGGTCGATTGAAAAATCGAATTTTTCGGCAAGAGCGCTAAGAGTCTATTGAATTTCTCATATCGAATGACCCGTTGGCGTCTCGAGTAACCCGTTACCTTCCGTCTGAGCCGATGCAGACTCTAACTACTCTCTTATCCTCTGCGAAGGCCATGCTGCACCGACGACGACGACAGCCGCGCCGCGCACGCACCTGTTCCTATCGCGCGTTTGACTATTACATTCTCGCCTACTCGCGAGGCGTCGCGAGTCCTCGTGCGATAAAGCCCAACACTAATCCGTCCCTCGGACGCTGCACGCGCAATAACAACAAATATCAAACACGCGAGCGACAAAAACAAACAAAAATATCTTTTTCAAATAGACGGAAAAGTTGAGGTCCGCTAATTTTTCGTTATTTCCGCTGCAACTAAAAATAAATGCAGAACATTTTTTCAGGCACCCACGTTATTTTTCACGCGAGCAAATTTTGAGGACGCAGTGGAAAAAATAAATAAAAACGCAGCCAAAGGGAGCACGAACATAATTTTTGCTTTCTCGCTATTTTCGCTGTTACAATTTATCCAAAAAGTTCAGACCATTTTTTCAGACAGCCACGTTATTTTTTAAATCGAGCAAAAAAACTCGGTTTATTCTTAAAAAAAAAATGGAACGAAAAGAACCTTTTCGAAAGTTTGCGTAAATTGGTTAATATTTTTGCAAATCGATTGCATTTTAATTTTTCCCAGTTCAAGAACATATCTGACAATACAAATCACCGTAAAAAATAATCAAAAGATGCCTAAAACTATGTATACATTATTTTAAAAAATCAGCACTCATTTGACTAGTGTGGAGCTGTATAACATGCTTACATTTTTTTTTTTTCACGCGAACAAAAGTTTCTTCGCGAGGAAGCGAAATCGGTTGAAACAGCGAAGAAATAAAAATGCGGGAAGAGCCGAAGAGAGCGCGAACGAGGAAGAATATCAGCGTCGGTCGTGGAGAAGTAGCCGGAGCGGCTCGCGCGAGACCAAGATTGAGGGGCGTGCGAATAGCAGCGACGCAGGCGGCAGCGGGAACACGAACGACGCTATCGAGATGATGAAAGAGGCGCACGGGCTCGTCCGGCAGATCGCCGTGTGCTTTCTATGGAAGAAATAATTGAAAGTTATGATTGTAGCTTAGCGAGTCAGCCCGGGAAGTTGACAATCCACGAGAATCGAGAATAATGCTGGTTTGCAATTGCGAGAGAGACGGAGAAAGAGAAGAACGAACCTCCTCTTAACAGTTTTGCTATAGAACTCGACAGAGTTATTGTCATCGCCGTCGCTGCCGTCGTCGTCGTCGTCTTCGTCGTGGCTCTCAGCTGCTTCTGCCTCCCTCGCGCGAACCTCACACTTTCCATCGTTTAACGACGAAAAACTTCGTCCCGAAAGCGCGTCGCCGACGAACCGTAAGCCACTCGTTTAGCCGTCTACTTGATGACGATTTTTACACGGCTGCGAAAATTCCTTCATGCCCCTCGGAGATCGCGAGTATTTACATTCGCGTCGTCGCGCTGCTCGGCAGCCAAGTGGCGCCACCGTCGCGGCGTAACTCGTAACGGGACCTGACCAAGTCTACACCAAACAACTTGACACTATAGAATCTCTACACCAAAAACTGGAGACAGGTCAACTTGACACATTGACATCTCTACTCGATATTAACTGTACACCGAATAAACTTGATACAATAAAGTCGTGACACAATAAAATCTCTATACCGAATCATGTCTACACCGAACGACTCTACACCTAAACAACTTGACTCAATAAAATGTTGACACATTAATATCTCATTATTATGTCATATTATTGATCTCATAATTGTGTCAAATTTTTTTCGTGTCAAGTTAATTCGATGTAGACATGATTTGTTATAGAGATGGTCCGGTGTAGTCATTTTATTGTGTCAAGTTTATTAGGTATACAGTTGATTTCGCGTAGAGTAGAGATTTCATTTTGTCAAGTTGTTTGGTGTAGACTTGGTCCGGTCCCTAATTCGCGCCGGAAAAAGTGTGACATCTGAGTGCGCGAAAAAAATCACGCGGGGAAATAAATGATTGATGTGCGCGAAGTAAATGTTTCGCCTCGCCGAGGCAACATCTGAGCAGAACTCGGACTCGGTCTGCCTCGCCGTATCAGACATGCAAATTAGCCTTTTTCCGCTGGAGTAAAAAAGTTGCCATCGCGACGGCGTTGATAGAATGAAATATTTATGACACGCTCCTTTTCCCGCGGAAATAAGCGTGTCAATCCCGCTGCTTACGGTATTCGGGCTTGGATTTCACTGAAATATGTATCAGGATCGCGGCGCTCACTGTGTCGACGCCGGTAGGACGAGAGTTCCTCTGGTGAAAAAATCTGGGTCCGACGAAAATGCGTTGAAAATGGTTAGCTCTTTTCGAGTCCGCAAGTCCATTCGTCATACACATCACGAGACATGATTCTTGATTTCACGAAGAAAATCTCAACCAACAGATGTTAAAAATTGATCAGTGATGCGAAATGACCGTGATTTGTTATTCATCTCGAACCTCTCTTAAAAAGGACATGGCAATCGAAAGTCGAAATACTGAATCCCTCTTTTAAAAAGTTCATGAGTAACGGAAAGCATTGTTAGCAAACTATTCGAGCTGTGATTGGCTGGGACTGTCAGACCGAGTCCAAGTTCATTTGACTTTGATAACTTTGACTTTGAGTTCTGGCAAATATCGTATTTTTTTTTTAATCCACTAAAAAAAGGTGATGGCAGTGTTTTCAGGGGTAGAATATGCGACTTGAGAACGATGGTATAGGTTAAAAGTCGATATTTTGAAAAAATAAATTTCGTGACCCCGATTTAGGCGGTTTTCGGCCCGGCGGCCAGATCTACGATTTCTGACAAACTGTTCGGCCAAAATTTTTTTTTTTTCAAAATCAACTAAAAAAGGGTTGTAACCAGTGTTTTCAGGGGTAGAATATGCGACTTGAGAACGATGGTATAAGTTAAAAGTCGATATTTCGAAAAAATAAATTTCGTGACCCCGATTTGGGCGGTTTTCGGCCCGGCGGCCAGATCTACGATTTCTGACAAACTGTTCGGCCAAAATTTTTTTTTTTTCAAAATCAACTAAAAAAGGGTTGTAACCAGTGTTTTCAGGGGTAGAATATGCGACTTGAGAACGATGGTATAGGTTAAAAGTCGATATTTCGAAAAAATAAATTTCGTGACCCCGATTTGGGCGGTTTTCGGCCCGGCGGCCAGATCTACGATTTCTGACAAACTGTTCAGCCAAATTTTTTTTTTTTCAAAATCAACTAAAAAAGGGTTGTAACCAGTGTTTTCAGGGGTAGAATATGCGACTTGAGAACGATGGTATAGGTTAAAAGTCGATATTTCGAAAAAATAAATTTCGTGACCCCGATTTGGGCGGTTTTCGGCCCGGCGGCCAGATCTACGATTTCTGACAAACTGTTCAGCCAAAAATTGTTTTTTTCAAAATTAACTAAAAAAGGGTTGTAACCAGTGTTTTCAGGGGTAGAATATGCGACTTGGGAACGATGGTATAGGTTAAAAGTCGATATTTTGAAAAAATAAATTTCGTGACCCCGATTTGGGCAGTTTTCGGCCCGGCGGTCAGATCTACGATTTCTGACAAACAAAACGATCCGGACTGTCATGGCCGCTGCAGAGTCACGCGCGCGTTTTGGACGACTGTATTAACCACAAAAAAAGATAAACGAAAAACAAGGAGTGCGAGCGAAGCGAGCACGTTGTTGCTAGTAACAGTAAAATATCGGTAATCTTCTCTCGTGGTGTCATTTAACCACCTTTCCGCCTTTAAAATTAACTTCCAACAAAAACACGCACAAGAATACAAGTTGACGTGTCCTCGGTGATATTTATTAGCAGACCCTAAAAATAGTGTAATTCCGAGCTGTAACTCGGTAGCAGCCTTATCGAAGGGGCTTTTAACGCGTTTGTCTCCCCTCGACAGGCGTCCCACGGGCAGTAAAATACGGCTCGGGGTACACGTACGATCGCGAGTGAATTTAATCTACCACTGGCTAAGCACTCGGTGATTAATTCTTCCACGGTTGCCCGGTCGGTAGTCAACGAGGCGTCGGGTTGTGTTCACGGTGCTTCGACGGTAATCAATGCTCCTCGTAAAGTAAACACAAAGACAAAGCGATCGGGCACGCGCGCGTCCGGGCGTAGCCCGAAAAACGCCCCGCTCTTTATTATCGCTCTGACCTTTCCGAGTTTGTCTTCGACGCGAAAATAATAATACAGGAGGACGGAAAAAAGCAGCAATGGCCGCGGGAGGCTCGCTGTATTGTTTGCGCTCGCTGCCGCGCGATGAGCTCGAAGCTCGAGGTAAACAAACGACGCGCGAGCAGCAGTAGCAGCGGCGGCAGCAACAACATTCGACCAGCGATCGAGTGACGCTAGAATTTCGAGTAGCGCGAGTGGGTGTATCGTAAACCGCGTTGCTTTATAGCTTCGCTGACCTTTCGCTGAGCTTTTACCGACCGAGCTTCTCTCGCATTCTCAGCGCACTCGGCGCTGCCGAAATTTGGCAACCGAGCCTGCCGGTTGACGTCCAATCGTCGTAAATTTAATTACGCCCTCGAGCCGACATCCGCGGATCCGTGTAATCCGGATTCGGCCGAGATGCGCCGGCTGAAATGTATTTACAACAGCCCGATGCTTTTTATCCGCCGACTCGCAAAAATAGGCAAAATATCGTCGTCTCAATTGACAATTTGTCCAGTGTCTTACAATCCGTTCGACGATGATTAGACCGGTCGTTAGACCCGCGTCTTGCTGGCCGTAACGATGTATTTTCGTCGCTGTTAACCGGAGGCAAACAGAGTTGCTGTTGTACCGACAGAAATTGCCGATCGCGAATGCCCACCGAAATAGTTACAGTTCGTCGACCTGAACGATTGTCACGGGGTAAACAGAGAAACTGCCGAGAATCCTAACCTAAAAAAAAATCCGTCTAAAAGAACATCGCTTTTTGTAGAGTAAGGTCCGCAGAATCCAATGGAAGCATAAGATAAATACTATGCCGGCGATTTCATCGTTAATTTATCAGCTTTTTCGTGAAAATATAGTAACCGAGCAGATAGTTTTATTGCGGGAGTGGGGTTAGTTAGACTCGACAATGATGCTGGTTAATGACTATTCCCGCAATGCAGTTTTTTTAGCGACTGAAGAAAGTTGTTGATAATTCTACATTTCGGAACTTTGTAAAATATTTAGTTGAAAAAGAAATCTAAATTGAAAATGTGAGTGAGGGTTATGAGCTCGAATGACACCAGATCGAAAATGAGTCAAATGAAAAATATAAACGGATCTCTTTTACGATATCAAGTAACATGTTTTTTTTTGTCCTTGAGAACACCACACCAAAATTAATAAAATAATTTCTCAAATAGCTAAAATCCCTCCAAACATCTGTCTGTAGGTCACAATGTCTAAGCATTCATTTGACTAGCACGAAGCGAGGCGACTGCCTTAAGCTAATCAGACGGGATGACCGATTTTCGATTTTTCCGAAGCTTCCCGAGCGCGTTTCTCGGTTCGAGAGGCCCCGAAAAAAGTGTGTCAGTTCTCCGTCTGCACGCGGAGAGCCAGAGAGCGCTGGCGTTCTCGTTTCGTGCGGGAGTGTGCGCTTTTCTTCACCTGCTTGAGAAACAGAGCGGGAGGTGGAGGTAGCGAGAGGTTGGCGGGGGCGGGGGAGGGGGGGGGGGGTGGTTGGTGAGATTAGTTGCGAGGGTTGCGAGGGCGGCGGCCAACACCGGCGCGTCGACGTGCTGCGCCGGCGTTATTGACGAGCCGCACTGTGACCCGTATTCGGTAACTGCCGCTGCCGGTGCCCGGCGATCCCCTGTTTCTCTCCACCGCCATCGCACACACGTATAACACACGCATAGACACGTACACAGAGACGCGTAGGACGCACACATCGACACACAGATGTCAGTGTAATATCTCTCTATACATGTCTCCCATTCCATTCCAGCGGCAGCACCGGCAGCACCAGGCGGCAATTCCCTCCCACCTTACACGCCGCCCTCCCCTCCCCTCCCACTACTCATTTCACGATTGCATCTGCAATGTAGAAACACAAGTGTGTACAAGTATTTATTCGCGAAAATTGCGTTTGCCTCGTCGTCGACGGGCGCGTGACGTATATACGTATGCGCGCTTGGCGCTTAAAACTATTTCTCAAGTCTCTGCGTCTCTCGACGCGCGCGCACCCGCGCGCAATACACAAGAGAGAAAGCAGTTGAAACTTTGCGGCGCTTGATATTCAACGCTTGTTTGCTGTAATGTTGACACGCTGGGCAACGTAGAAACGGAGGGGGGGGGGGGGGGGGAGAGGAGACTGCCTGGATTTTGCTAAGCTCGGATTGCGTAGGTTTCGGGCTCCCTTTTCGCGATTGTTTCGAGCGCTAATTAGCTGCAGATTTTTTAAATACCACAGAGAGGAATTGAGGCACCGGATTCGCGGCGATTGTCGTTGGAGTTTGCGTTCTCCGCGATTGGGATGAATATCGCGAGGTAAAAATATTCAACGCTTTACTGTCAGAAAAGGCTGGAAGTTTGAATCCATAAACTCGTTAAGTAAATTTAATGTATAATTGTGATATCAAATTAAGGTACCTTTGCAATGAAATTAGAGTAAATTAAAAAAAATTAAAATACTTTTGCAGTAAAATTTAAGCAAATTATAAAAAAATTACTGTACCAAAAATAAATATGACCTCGTACTTGTATAGTAAATTTTACTATACCAGTTTATGAATAAAAACGTACAGTATATGTACATGAAATAACAAATAATTTTTTTTTCTGAGTGTTGATATTCAAAGCTTATTTGCCGCAATATTGACACGCTGGGCAACAGAGAAAGGGAGGGGGAGGGAGATTGCCTGGATTTTAATAAGCTCGGATTACGTAGGTTTCGGGTTCCCTTTTCGTGATTGTTTCGAGCACTAATTAGCTGCAGATTTAAAAAAACCGCAGGGAGGAATTGAGGCACCGGATTCGCGTCGATTGTCGTTGGAGTTTGCGTTCTCCGCGATTGGGATGAATATCGCGGGTTAAAAATATTCCCTCTGGTTGTCGTGCAAATTCGCCGGAGTTGTTACTATCTACAGAAATAGAAAGTAAAAATGTTACGATGTACGCGTTTTTTTCGGTGTACAAAATTGCCGGCGGGAGAGATAAAAAGTAAAATACAATAATATGCGGGAAATTGCGGTAAACGCGAAAACTCGCGTAAAAACTATTTTCGCGTGTCGCGAGATGCAATCTCGCTGCAATTTTGCGTGTAAAGTCTTTTTCTTCAGCTGCGAAGAATATCAGGGGAAAAAGAGCGAATGATTCTCGCGAGTATTTTTATTAGTCACTTTCATGGCTGCAATTATTTTTATTCGCGTCTAACCGGGTGCAATAAAAAGAAACAATAATGCGGCTGATTTAAGTTCGCATAAAACGGTAACGTTCCGACGTCTCCGACAATCGCGAGGCGGCAAACGCAGAAGAAGAGAGAGAGAGACACACGAAGATACGGATGATGACGAAATAGACGCACTGTTTGTGGCCACTGTACCATTAGTGGCCAAATAAAAAATGTATATATTAATTTATCATACTATCAATATATTCAAATTAATAAAGGAGATTATTTTACACAAATTGAAGCAAATTTTGCATTGAATTTAGAGTGCTTAAAATACATCATTGTTTAATAAATAATGTTCAAAGCTCTTTGCGCCATTTGTGGCCATCAACGTCATTTACGTGCAATAAGTATGGCCACGAATGGAACAAGTTGATGGCCACAAAGGGTACTGAGATGGCCAAAAACGGTACTTCTACCTTAGCGTGTAAATTTTCCGACTTTCGGACCCCAGGGCTTTCGTGTCTCTCTTCTCGCGATTGTGTTTAGCGTCACGGGCTGCAGGCCTAAAAACAGCGGAGGGAAGGGGCTCTCGCTGTGCGGTGACTGCTCATTCCCTCGTGCAGGAAATAGCTCGACCTTGACCTTTGACCGTAGCGCCGAGTGAGCGAATAGCAGGCAGGCAGTACACACGCAGCGGACGTAGGAGGAGACGCGAGGGTGAGGGTGAGAGCGCGGGATGGTGGTGGTGGTGGTGGAGGTGGTGGTGGCAGCGGAGGCTCTGGGCTCACCCCTATTCTATCGATTCGCCGCACTCACACAGCAACGTCAAGTCCGAGTGTGCGAGCAGCGCTCGTCGTTGGTTCGAAACGCGCACACGTCTTATCTTGTTGTCTATTTTTATTGTTGCTCGACTCACGTGACAAAAACCAATCTTCTTGAGTCAATTTACTCTTTACACGATTTTTTAATTACTACAACGCGAATCGCACGTTAAATCAAATGCACGTGTTTAGTGTTGTTACTACAGTTTGCTGATAATAGTAATATTTATTATTTTTATTATTATTATTTAGTAGTATTTTTATTATTATCATTTTATTACAATACGAGGGCGATGGATGATGATAGTCTTTCAGCAAACCAGGAATTCCGGTCCGAGTACTAAACAACATCGTTGATCACGGTTAAGGTAAGTCGCATCGGTACAGTCCCGTCAAATGACAGTTTCGGGGAAAATTTCAAACACTTCTCGATGGGATAATAATCTGGAAAAAATGAAGTGTGTAGAGGTGCTGAAAGTATTGATTTTGCATAATAATAACTGTCATTTGACAGGACTGTACCGATCCGGGTACCTTAAAGGTTGCTGCTTCTGCTGCTGCTGCTGCTTCTGTTGCTGCTGCTGCTGTTGCTGCTGCTGCTGCTGCTACTGCGGCTGCTGCTGCTGCTGCTACTGCGACTGCTGCTCTCGTGTCGAGCACATTGATCGAACCCCCGACCACTGCAGGGACAGTGTATTGGTTTCCTCATACAACTCGCGGATCCACGTGTCCTCCCGTGGGGTACGTAGGCGTTTCGAGTGGCAAAAAATTCTGGCTCGTGCCCCCCCTCCTCTCTCCTCCCCGACCTAGCTCGGTACCTGGGCATTTTTTCCGAGCAATTTTTGCCGCAGAGACGTCGATTGTAATTTCGCTCTCTTGTCGCGCTTCTGGGACGGTAGAGTCGACAATATGCGATTCGAACGATAACGACCGTAACGTTGGCATTAGGTATATACAGATATACAAAACAGAGGCGAAAAAACGTATCGTAATGTAACGTCGCTGGGAACATCGTATCGTCAACTCGGAATTCCGCCCCTGGGAGCATCGCGCGACAATCACAGGGCAGCTTTGAACACCGGGAAAAATAATGATTTCCTATGTTATCGGTATTCAGTGATTTTGTATAAAAATCGCAATAATCGTATGGTGATTATAATTATTCCGTATGTGATTATAATTATTTTCGTGATAAACGTCTGCGTGGCAGAATCATCGTCGAATATTTTCTCCAACTCGTCGGGCAGCGATTCTTCGTTTATCGAAATATCGCAAGATGGCTGTCGAGCTCCTGACTTCACGTGGCTCGCGGCCGGCCAGTCGCCTGGTCACGAGTATTATTGTCTCACGTTAGAGGGCGCGAACCAATTGGAGATGCTTCGTTGCCGTGAATGACGAGATGGTTAAAGTATTGATAATTTTGCAAAAAATAAAAAAAATCCCTTCCCTGGAAAATTAATCGACATAACCTACAAATCACGAAGCTATAACCAATCATTGCCGTCGCACAAGAGTGACATTTTTCCAAGCTAAATCTTCGACGAGTCTGCAGGTCACTGATGTTTATTCGCTGTACATTCCGTCGACGAGCATTCGGCTGCGGACGTTCGATTGTAACGGGTCAAGCGATGCAAACCCGGCAGCGACCAGTCCCATTATTATTTCTCTCGGTGCATCCGCGCGGTTTCCTCGAGCGCCGCAGTCCAACGCGAACAGGCGCTGCACATATCGATTAATCGCCGAGCCAATTCCGTGTGCGTCCGCTGCTGCTTCCGCGATATCGCGTTACGCCGCGAAGATTTCCAAAAGGAATGTTTTATGCTAGGACACAACAAAAATAGAATAGTTCTTTAAGGACGTTGGATACTCAATTACAAATGATAAGCGTAAGCTTACATTTTTGGAGGATATTCATCGACTAAAATTACATCTCCATGACAAATTTCATTTCAATCACCTGAATCGTTATCGAGAAATTAATTACTGAAGTTCTGCTCTTATACATGGGTAACATAGGGAAATCAGGCAAAAGTTAGGCTACAACCCTTCAAAGCATAGCAAAAATATTAAGAATCGCATAAAAATAGATGCAAATAATTCTTGACATCTTTGGGGAGAACTGAACGAAGTTTCAAATCGACTGTCTACATATTTATCGAGCAATTGTAGAAAGAAAACACTTTATCTGATCCCTGATTATAGATGTTATGGGTAAAGCGCGATTGCCAAATTTCAACATTGGTTATCACGTATTTCGCGTTCAATTAATCGGAAAATAACTGAAAACATTTAAAGATAGCTAATTTAACATACGCCGCTATTTGTTTGCTTAAACTCGACTTACTTACGAGTATTTGATAACTTGACTATTTAACTATTTGAGGTTGGCAGCCGCGTTACTAGCTCCCGTGAATACGCATATGCGTTCCCCTCTCTCCCCCTGCCCCGCAAACACGATATCCATCCTCCTTAATGTTATGTTGCTCGGACCGTAGCGATAAAATGCAATGGCAGATACACAGAGGGAATCGGCGACGAAGAGGGCACTATGGAAGGGAGAAAGGGTGCGGGAAGGGAGGGGTGGGGTGTTGAGGTTTATGTGCAGATTCCAATGTGGGTCGCGCGCTCTTCCCGCGGGCTTTCGGGTCTCCCGTGTCCCTCGGGACGTAGTAGTAGCCTCGGGGATGACGTCACGACCAAGGACGTCACGAGGCGGCGTTGCCAAGCGACGCTCGGTGCAAATCCCGGAACGACACGGATAACCGCGGCGGCGGCGAGCAGCGACGAAGAGAACGAGCGCGCGCGAATCGTTGCGGCTCTCGCGCCAGCCCGGGCGATCCGCACCGCGCCTCGCGCGACCCTCCACCCTTCCGCCACCCTTCCACCCTTCCACAAACTCCCCCCCCCCCCCCCCCCCTTCTCACCCGGCTATGTACGGCGCCTTGGGCTCTCCTTCATAGGTACCGCGCTTCCTTATTCCTTTACAGCCTCCCAGGGCTCGAGAATGAGAGCCGCAAACTTAGGCGAAAAAACAAGAGAGGTATATAGATTGTCCGGATGGGGGAAGATTCAGAGGAAACAATTTGTTGGGGATATTCAATAGGGGCGACCCTGTTTTGAGGTCAATACGCGCGATGCGTACATAATGATGCCGGTGATTTTCGTGCGGATGTGGACAAATTTATGCTGAGCGGGTTTTTCAGTGGGGGGTTAAAGTAGCGAATGACCAAAATAGTGAATGGCTAAAATAGCGCAAGTAAAAATAATGAACGTCTGAGTCGCGAATGGTCATCAATGCAGAGTTCAATATTTAAGCCATTCATTATTGTGATCTTTTACTATTTTGACACCCCATTTTATTAAAATTCAGTTAAAATAGAGAATGATCAAAATACCGACTGGCTAAAATAGCGAAGCCTTTTTTAAATACGCCCATCGAGTAAATTCCTACCGACTTCAGACTCCGTGATTCGACAAAGCCAAGGACGACCTGTCGTGTCGATACTTTCGATCACTGCTTTTGATCAAGGAGTTTTTTTATTTTTTTCAACACACCCCAGAAACCGTGGAGCAAATGGGTGAACGCTAATGGAATCGCACTTATCGTCCGCGCGATCGAATCGGACCTTTTACCCGAATAATCCGAAAGCTTTTAATCTCCCGACCATTTCCGAACTTACCCACAATAGTGGCTCACAGCTATCGTCGGCAATGACCCACGAGTCACTTCCACCATTGTCACTTCACTATTGTCACTTATCGCGGCTCGCGACACGCGCCACGAATTTTTTTTTCCATCTCCGGGTATAAAATCCATCAGATAACCCGGATGATGAGTTCGCTGGGTTCCGCGACGACGTCGACAGTGTCGAACACTGCTGTGGCTTTTCTACTAAAAAAAAAAAAAAACGAACTGACCAGCGTCGAAGTGGCATCGCGGTCACTCGGAGTCGAGTCGTTTTCCGGGACGGTCAAAATGTCCTTCCACCCAAAACCGGGAGCCTTCGAGTTGCTGGGAATTTTCCTAATTCTCGTCGCTGCAGCCTGCAAAAAAATCGACGGACACCGAGCGGGCGAAGCGTTGGCCACGGCGATGAGGACCGCAAGCCAGGCGAGGGCTACGCGTTATCGGTGGATCGAGAGATCGATGCGGCGTCATCTTCGAGACGAACAGGAAGCCGACAGTTCGTTGATAAACGTGTTGATTCATCCCAAGGTATACCAGCACTTTTTTCTTTTCCATCTCGTTTCTATGAAATTCTCTTTACACATTTAAAGGTGAATGAAAAAATCTTAAAAAAAAGGAACTCTCTTTTCCACGAATTTCTCTTTTCACGAGACTCGCGTCTAAATGCACTCAAGATAAAAAAAGATATGTACACTGTTAAAAATCTATGGTGTCTAACGCTGCAAGTGTGGACTTTTTCCTAGTGCTACTTATTACAGTGTTAATAGTAACACTTTTTACGGTGTATAATTAACACCAGCCGTTTCGTTAAATTTTTCCTGTGTTACCGACGAAACATTGTAACACTTTTCGTTTTAAGGGCGTGAATGCACGTATCATGTGTGATTTTTTATTATCTCGTGAATGAATTAGTCGATTTTCTCAGATTTTATCGAGAAATTGAAGAAAAAAAATCGATTCTTTCATTACAGAAGCCTCTACCGGTTAATTGATCTGTATTTTTTTTAGAAATAAAAATTCCGACTAATTCATTAACGATATTCCACATTACTGGTGTCTGTATTTCAATTTTCGCTTCGTTCTGTTGATAATTCGCGAAAAACGGCACTTTTGAGGTGGAAATTCGGTATTTCACACTCCCTTAACACCGCTCATTATCACCGTGATTGGAGTGGACCTATACGGACACCGTCTTGTTGTTGTTATTAACACCACATTTTTATCAGTGTATAGAAAAAATAAACAAATATTTCTCACCCCCAGGTGGATCCGTTGTTATCCCAAACGGTGTTGAAAGCCTGCGCGGAATCCAAATCCGCCCTCGTCTGGCAGTCCACGCTGACCTCGTCGTCCCACGGCTGCCGATCCAACGTCACGTGCTACAAGATAAACCGCGTGATCGGTATCTACGCCCACGTCGACGATATCAAGCCCCGCGAGTGGGTGAAATCCTACGGTCGCGCCTGGAATCCCCGCTCGAAGATCGCGATATGGTTGGACAGCAGCGGTCGAACCGACGAGACAACGGCGAGGATCAAGTACGAGGAAGTCCTGTCGACCTTCTGGTCCATCAACGTCCTCAACGTCGTCCTACTCGTCAGTCCCACGTGTAGCAGCAACGATCATCATCGAACCTGCGACAAGACCCTGAGGCCCCGGGTCTTCGGCTACGATCCCTTCCAGCCTCGACCCGGACGACCCGAGCGACGGGGACGACTCTTCGAGCGTTCCGCCGACGATCCTCTGTTTCCCGACAAGCTGACGAATCTTCACGGAATTCCCATCAGGATCTCAATGTACCAGCAGGAGCCTCACGCCGTCCTGGCGAACAGAACGACCCTCGGCACCGGCATCGAGTCCAACAACGTTCGCTACATCTCCCGTTGGCTCAACTTCACCGTTGCCCTCGTGACGTCGCCCGGCATGACCTTCACGAGTTATGCCGTCGAGCTGCCGAACGGCGAGAAAATCGGCGCGATCGGCGACATCGTGAAAAATCGTTCGGTCTACCTGGCGAACTCGGAGTACGTCCAGAACACCCTTGGCCATCGGGTGGAATTCCTTCGTCCCTTCTCTCGCGCCTACGTCAAGTTCCTGGTACCACCGGCCGGCACGATACCCGGCATCTTCAGGGTCTTCCGTAGCATCGACGTCGCCGTCGGCGGACTAACGTTCGGCATCTGTCTCCTCCTCGTGGCGTACTTCATGGCCCGCAAGACCCGTCATCCGTGGCTCAACACCTTCCGCCTGTTGCTGCACTCGCACATCGTCGACATCAGCGAGAGCACGTCCGAGCGGATATTCCTCATATTCTGGATCCTCTGGGCTTTCATCCTCAACACCGCCGGACAGAGTTACATCATCAAGGATCTCACATCGCCGCCGTTCTACAAGAGCATCGACACTCTTAAGGTAGCTATGTCAGTACGTCAGTACAGTACTGAGTCATAGACCCTGATAACACCGGATGGAAGGTCAAACGTAGTTACCATATGGGACTCTAAAAGTACCCTTTTCAATGATCAGTCTAACGTTTACAGTCGTAATGCTAAGTTTAGCATTCAATAACAATTGCTTTTTGGACATCAAAAGCGAGTAAATGGAACCTCCCAGTAGGGGACTTTAGTGCATTAAATGGTTACAAAGGGACCCTTTGGTGTTGTCAGGGAGACACTAGCAACTATAGTCATCGAAGAATAAAATTATTCATTCTTTCTGCATATTCCACAATTAAATTCGTACGTAAAATGAGAAAAAAAATTGCTTGAAATTTAATGTACACGTACTGGAAGTTTTTATTCATAAACTGGTACAGTAAAATTTACTATACAAGTGCGGGGTCAAATTTATTTTTGGTACAGTAATTTTAACAATTTGCTTTAATTTTACTGTAAAAGTACTTAACTTTTTTATATTTACTCTTATTTCATTGCAAAGGTACCTTCATTTTATATGTACATTAAATTTACAATTGTACATTAAATTTACTTGACGACTTTATGGATTCAAACTTTCAATATTTTTTGACAGTATATCTAACGTGTTTGCCTTCGCGTTATAACTACTTTAAGGAGTTGGCCGCGAGTCCGTTGACCCCGATGCTGGGACAGGTCGACATAAACAGCCTGAAATATTCCGACAACAAAGTGCGAAACAGTCTGGCCGCTCGGGCTCATCACGAGCCAGACTTCGATCGCTGCACCGACGTCCTCGTGGCTCACGGGAATGTCACCTGCGCCATCGACGCGCTGTACATCGCCGAGGCTGAGAAGAATCTCAATGCCAAGGAAGGTCGACGGGCTCACGTCGAGCACACGCAGCCGGTCGGCAGGACGCAGATCGTCCACGTCGCCCGGGAAATTCTCACCGAGTACTGGCGAACGATCGTTGTTCAGGACGGTTTTCCGTATTTGAATAAATTCAACGCCGCCTACGATAGGATAATCGAACTGGGATTGAAGGTCAAGTGGCTGAGCGACAGCGCGAGACAACCCTTCGACACTAATCCGGCGTCGGGCAAACATCCCAAGCTGAGCATGAGCCACTTCGAGGGCACCTTCAAGCTTCTGCTGATCGGTCTAATCGCCGCGTTCGTCGCGTTTCTCGGCGAGTTCGTCCTTCATTGGGCGCGAAAACGCTTCGGCATTCTGCCGTCGGCTCGCGACCGCGACGACGGTTTCAAATGGAAGTCTCTGTGCGGGAAACACAGCAGGACTGTGGAGATCATCGAACACACGCTTTTCGGACGGAAACATTTGTTATAGGGAGCTCGATTTTTTAAGCCAAATTCGGGGCAGATTCATTTGCCAACGGAGAAGTTTGTGAGTAAGCTTAGAACCGGTCGACGTTGGATGTGAAAGTCGAAACGTTTATTGAACTTTGTCGGCAGACACGTAATAATTATAGCATTAGGTCTGTGAAGGCAGGTGACAATAAAAGCAGTGTTATTTCTTTTCAAATCCGGTGATAAAAATAGTGTGTTCGGCATTTCACGAGACTCGATATATTTTAGTGTTATCGATAAATTACTCTGTTCTCAGGGATACAAATTGCGACACGAAACCGATATAGGCTAAATGTCAATATTTTGAAAACACATTTTCCCCAGTCCTTCAGTATTCTTCAACAGGCAACCAAATGTGGGTATCATAAAATTGACGTACATCATAAAAAGTGGTCCACATTCATCCTTAACCCAGGCCATAAAATAAAAAATATAATGGCAAGAGCAATCGATGGTGAGAAAAGATTTGCTGATTGACAAGGCCCCCTCCTCACCAACCCCGCAGCACCATCACCATCACCAGCAGGCAGCGGCACCTTTATCGAACACCCTTTTCCATTCACCCCACCATTCGAGCATCTGGGAGCAGTGCAACTCATCTGTATGGCTGGGACGCTGGATGAGACAAGTCGGTCGATAGAGCTCCCGCCGCGTGGGTATCCCCTCCCCCGCACCCCTCTTTCCCTCTCTCTCTCTCTCTCTCTCTCTCTGTCGCTCGCGCCCGAATCCCCTCTCTCCCTCTCTTCCTGTCGCTCCCAGCGTTTCGCTCGCTCGCTCGCACTTTCGGACTGCGTGTTTTGCGCGAGAAGCTCCGGTTCGGTTGCCGGGGTTACAGCTGACCCCGTAGAACTGACGGATGAATGGAAATCGACTAAGAAACCTCTCGTCGTCCACTCGAAACAAATGTCCCTATCTGCCCCACTCCCTCGAACCTGACGATCCTTCTCTGTCAGCGGCAAAGTAAATTCTCCTAATGGACGGCGAGTCCGCCGGAATCCCGGGGCTCCTCGCAGTTGGCAGCGGGGCGAGCTCATCGTAAACGCGCTCGATGCCGCTGCCCACCGACGAATATTCGGCCACGAAGGTCAGAGGTAACTAGGTCACCCGCGCGCGCCTCGGCAACTCGCGCGAGCAGCTCCCTCGCCCCTCCCCTCTCCCCCTCCGACCGCGTCGCGTCTTCTTCCCTCTTGGCTCGCGCGCGCGACCTGCACTTTTCCGCCATCCCTAAAAGCGGATAATGCCGGGGAAAATCCGGGTGCGCGACCCATCGATACCGCTGAATAAGGGAAATTTCTTCATTACCGAGGAGACACCGAGATTCGACGATTTATTGCTGTTCGAATCCACGCGACGAAAATGTCTATTAATTTTCCGCTGCATTTTAATGCAACGTTGAATGTCATTCGAGGAACATCGCAGAGATAACAAAGTTGTGGGTGGGGATTAGCTTCGACTATTTTTAACGAGGTTAAAAAAGAAATACACACGATGTTTTTATTCGTAAATGTAAAAAAAAGTATATAGACGACGTTTTCATTCGTAAATTGTGATATTACGTTGAAACGCGAACACGCGGCAAATTGCAATCGCTAATATGAGGAAAAAAATAAAAATAATAACGTGGGAAATTTTCAGGTCACTGATTCGATGTTCCTGAATGAGAGAAATGTTCTCATTACCGCCGGGGGATATTTGCATTACGACGCGGGGAAACTTCGCATTACACCGGCGGCCGCAGGCCCTTAATGTGCCGGCGTATTATATTCCATTTCTGATTCACTGAATATTATCAAAGGAATCTCGTTACCACGCATTTTCATCTCGGACAAATGCACGTGTTACCACTTACATTTTTTTATTATCACAATAAAAAGTGTTCAGCAATTCGAAAATATCTTTTTTCCGTGCGTTATCATTATTATTATTTTTCAGTTAAATATTTGTAATGTGAAAAGTTTGGAGAAAAAAAAGATAAATGCGGGGTCGAATAATTGTATATTATCAAAGGAATCTCGTTACTACGCATTTTCATCTCGGACAAACGCACGTGTTACCACTTAAATTTTTTTATTATCGCAATAAAAAAAGTGTTCAGCAATTCAAAGATGTCTTTTTTCCGTGCGCCATCATTGCTATTATTTTTCAGTTGAATATTTGTAATGTGAAAAGTTTGGAGAAAAAAAAGATAAATGCGGGGTCGAATAATTGGGTGACACCGAGGGGGAGAGGGGCCATGTTTTGACGGGGGTGCTAACCTATCCCGCTCGCGTTGTGTTTCTCTCGGCCCGGTTCTCGGGGAGGAGAGAAAGAGGGCGAGAGAGTGGAAGAGGATGGCATTGGGTCGAGGTCACCAGGACGCAGAAGCGATCGATGCAGCCAACGGTTCGCCACTATACGACACCCGCGGCCCCTGTATATAGCTGTATATACACCCCGCTTTACCCGGCCACCCTCACCCCCCGCGCGACTCGCCTCGCTTGCCTCGCTCTCGCCTCGCTCGCCTCGAACGAAATGCCACTGTAGCCTCCTCCCCTGCCGCGTTTTCTCTCTTCCGCGCGCTTCCGCGACTTTCCATCTTTTGTCCTTCGCGCGTCTGTCCTATCGCGATGCTCCCGACGCTGCAAGCCGGGTGAAAACCGTTCGACGACCAACCAACCGAGTATTACAAGACAGCCACGAGCACTCGAGACGACAACGTTAACACTTATTTTCCAACGCGATTTTCCGGACTTTTCACAAAATTGAAAACGGTTGTCGGAACTGGTGTATCGTGTATACGATATAAATGAATATTCATAAAAAATAAATTCCGGAAAATGAATAAATATTCTAGAGAATATTTATTCATTTTCGAGGATTTATATTCATGAGCCGAGATAATCCGTATTTTTAGCAGTTAAATTAATTGGACCAATTTAATAATCGGTCTGGCGAATCTGTCTGGGTAATTATTTTTCTGCGCGTAGGAGCGTCTTTCGGAGACAGAATTGATGGCTTTTTTGGCTGAACATTGTTTTGATGTATTGATTGTAATTACTTATGAGACTTCGGATTAACAAGAATAAACGTTGGTTTTTCTGAAAGTAAAAAAATATATATATTTTCGGGAAAATGTTGTTACAAGGGTTTAATCTTTGTTTTTGTTAGTGGAACGGCAATTACGTGGGTTTGAAAGAATAGTAATTTCGCACCTATTCTGTACGTTTAAAAGTATTTACTTCTCACCTTTTGTAAAGGTTTAAAAAAGTAGTTATTTCGCTCCCACCTTATTTACAGTGCACTCCATGGCAATCGTCTTTTATTTTTCTGACTTATCGATTCGCCTCTCTGTCGCGGCCTGCTGAGAATACTTCAGTCGTCTGTTTGGTTTCTAGGGCCTCTCCTCGGAACACGCGTGCACCCCAAAATACACATTTTTACGTTCCTCTCGTTTTTTAAACGTCACGTCGTCATCCTGCAATTTGTATAACAACAAACATACATGTATATTTATGTCAACTATTTTTGTAATTAGTCCTTTTCATCTCATTCAATCATTGTAATGTCGTGGAGAAATCGCTGAGGTTTTCCTCGAAGCAGATGGTCAGCGTATAATGCGAAGAGGCTCGACGCGATATGACGTGAGTAACGCGACAGTCGATGACCCGCAATTTTTCGGCTGTCTCAACCGGATTGTCCGCAGGAAAATTTAGATGTCACCACTACTTCCGAAGACGAGTCTTCCAGTCCCTCGGAAATTGACCTGCTAAATCCACGGTGAGTTAACCCACGATTGGGACCATTATTCCGCGACAGGGTGGCATGAAAATCAAGCATTTTTCCATTTTCAGTTCCTAGTGGTGAATTTTTTAATTCTTAGTACGAAAATACGTATTTAGTATATTCGTAGGTAATTTTATTCGCATCAAAAGTAACGAAATTTTAGCAAAAAATAATTATCTATATTCCACCAATAATTAAAAATACAAATTATTGTTTGACGTGATATTTCCGCGCAGGCAGGAGAAAAAATCGTCTGTACAGGAAATTAGACGATTTTCGAGACTTTTCCGCAGTTCCGCCTCGAGTTCGAGTCACATTTTTTGCTCGCGTTCTCTCGCCAGACGCAAATCCACCAAATTATCACGTAAGTGATGTGAGTGTTGCAATCTCGAGGGTTTTTTCAATCGCACGATTTATATCTCGCTCTTTCCTCGTTACGACCGCTGTTCCCTTCACGAAAAACGCGTTGCAGCTTCGGAGCACGCGCGTTGCGTCAACTTTCATCGCCGGACTCTGCAATACTCGCGGCAGCAGGTGGCTTTCGAGGAGAGCGAAAAATTGCGAAAATTTCAAGGGCCGATCTGTGACGACGCGAAGCCCAGACGTAAGGGACAGGGGACGCCTCGTATTATACGAGCCATACGTCGCCACAGCGAGAGGTGTACGTATGCACTGTTGGAAATAATTGTAACAAGCCAAAACAAATTCCCAAAATATTAATAGAATCCCATAATCCTGGTTAATATCGATGCACCAATAAATATCAATTATTCCAAGTTTTCAAAAATGTTGAATTCGAGAGATTGGTACCGCAAAATTTCGTGCGGAGGGTGAAGAGAATTTAATGCAAAATTTGAATAATTGTACACCGAAAGAAAAATATGGGCATAATCTCTATACTCATTTGGCAATTGAGAAACACTCCTGAATTCTGGCGATTTTTCCTATACTTGTAGGAATATGCGATAGAAAATTTATTGTGTGCATCCACGAGTATGGGAAAAATCGCCGAAAATTCTGGAATTTTTCTCAATTGCCACACAAGTACAATGATTTTTCTCATATTTTTCTCTCCGTGTAAAAAGATATTACAACAAATCCAAAAATCACGAAAGGTTAGAGTTTATGTTTTCCTAATATATATTAATTTTTTTTCGTTTATTTAGTTTTTTTTATTCTCGCAAAGAACGTTTGCAATTATTTCCGGCAGTGCGCGAGAGCTCGACGATCTTGGGGTTGGTTGCGTTAATTGACGTAGGATAATTTTTTTAATTTCAGTAAATGTTAAAGAACGGTCGGAGACATCGCCAGGCGAAGGTGTGAAGAAGGACAACAGCAAGAGCAGTGTGGTGGTTCTCTATCACGGCGCGACCAAGAGACCCGACGAGTCTCGGTCGATCTTATCGTCGAAGCCACCGGTTCGGATATCCAAATCCGAGCAGACGCTCGTCACCGTCGCTCTTCCCTCGCCGATAGCTTTGAGCTCGCGCGACGAAACGAAGGATAATCTCGTCGAGTAGGTATTTGGAAATTGCGACTCTTCCATTACTTTTCGACTCGTCCTGCTTCACTATTTTCATAAATTATCGAAAAATTAAATTCAAGATTTTTTTTTCTCTTTTTGTTTTCAAAATTACAATTTTTCCTATCAATCTAATAATGCCAGCATATATTTATGGAATAGAATAGAGTTATTTTCTGCAATTGATTTTTCTGCAAAATGCAACAATTCTGACTTAACACACAAAAAAAAGAGGGACGAGAAATACAAACGAAAATCTCATTTCCCCGCCGGATAAATATCCAAACGATTGTTGGTAATTTATGGAGCGAGCAAACGGCCCGAGTTGACGAGTAATGGAAGCGTGAATATTTCATTGATATTGGCGTGAAAAATTTAAACAGCCAGCCGAGAGTGCGAACAACACCGGAGACAAATTCGCCGACGACGCTGAGAGCGGCGAGTTTTCCGCGTAGAAAATTAACGAGAAATCGCGCGGCATTGTGCGCCGCGAGACGTCGGGAGTCGTCGAATGCGAATAGTCGAGCGCAGCGAGCGGCGAGCCGGCGAGGCATTGAGAAGTCAGCGCGCGGCAACTGGAACGTCGAGACGGGAGACCGAAGATACGCGAGGGAGCAATGCGGAGAAATTGATCGTCTACCTCGGGGCTCGAGGCTAATGGCTCATCGTTCCGCGTGAGCCTGATTTACCATACGCCGTGAAAAATGGCCGAAGAAAAAATGGCCGCGTTTAAATCACATGTTTGCATGTGGGGGACACGGCCATTTTTTCTATTGGCTTATTTTTTTCTCGGCCATTTTGTCACCGGCTATTTTTTCCTCATTCCCGTAAAATTCGACATCCTCGTCCCGTTCGTGCACTGGTAAAAATCTACGATGTCAAACGCTACTGGTGTGGACTTTTTCCTCATGTTACTTATTACAGTGTTAATAGTAACACTTTTTACGGTGTAAAATTAACACCAGCCGTTTCGTTATATTTTTCCTGAGTTACCGACGAAACATTGTAACACTTTTCGCTTTAAAGGCATGAATGCACGTATCATGTGTGATTTTTTATTATCTCGTGAATGAAATAGTCGTTTTTCTCAGTTTTTATCGAAAAATTTAAGAAAAAAACCGATTTTTTCATTACAGATTTCTCTACCGGGTGATTTATCTGTAATTTTTTTTTTTCGAAAATCAAAATTCCGACTAATTCATTAACGAGATTTACATTACAGGCGTCTGTATTTCAATTTTCGCTTCGATCCGTTGATAATTCGCGAAAAACGGCACTTCTGACCTTTTGAGGTGAAAGTCAGTATTTCAGACTCCCTTAACACCGCTCGTTATCACCGTGATTGGTGTAGACCTATATAAACACCGTCTTGGCGTTATTTTTAACACCGGATTTTTAATGTGACGTCGGTTCTCTCGTTGCTTCCAGTTCGCCAGGAGAAAACCCGAGATTCCAGCAAGTTGCGTTTCTCATGCAGCACATGCAGAGTCAACAGCCGTCGGGCCAAGTCGGTGACAACAATTGCGAGCCGGACGAGTCGAGCAAGCGAGTCTTTCCATTTCAAGCCACGGCCAGCGGCAATCTGAAAATCATACCGAATCAGGTTCGATAACGCCTGATTCATTTTTTTTTTTTTTTCAGGTGAATCGCACATCCTTGAAGTTTTTTTCTAATCTGATCCGGTGCATATATTCCAGGTGGTTTTCGAGTCGAAAAAAGTGAGTGTACTGGTGGCGGATCCGCGTCACACGAAGGTAAACGTGAAAGCCGAGCTCGGTCGAGGCGACGACAGCGTCGGACCGGCGGCCGCGGCTGATCCCGGAGTCGAGGACGTCGCGAGCGAATCGAAACGACAGCCGAGAGCGACGAGCGCATCGACGGAATTTCCTTGGCGTTCCACAGTCGCCGGCGTCGATCGCGCGAGCAACGAGGAAAAATTGCCGCTCGTCGAGGCGGAGTACGTTCCACGGACGCAACCTCACAGATCCTCGCAGATTAATCGACCGCGCGAAATGGAGCAGAATCAAGTAGCCCAAGCGGCACCCCAACGGCTTCCACTGCCGGCCAACGAGGTCCCACTTTCCTCGTGAGTTTTTCTTCTCCCCAATATCCATATCTCAGTCCTCATACCTGACCTGATCAAAATTGTGGACCTTCATCATTTTGATTCAACAAATATTAATCGAATCCTCTTATCTTACTTTGCTGTAATTATTATAAGCAGCTTCTATAAAAATATATTAAAAAATATTAACAAATTTCTGAAATACATATTTTTTGTAACAACAATATTTTTTATTAAATCTGTTGTCATTAAATGTTTTTTTGTAAAAAAAAAGGATAATTTAATTTAGCACTGCACCCTATTCATGGGATAATAATTATAGCAATTCTTTGAATTTATTATTTTTTTTAATGCAATTTTGGATCTGCAGTTTTGGTGAGTTATTTGATAAATATACAAAATCTTTGCCATTCAGACTGGGTTTCACCAGCGAGCAGCCTATCGACTGGGGTAACATAATCTTGCCGGAAAAAACGGATCTCTACCGCGAATTGTCGAGACGCATAACGAATTACAAGTGAGTGTGATAAACGTATAGACAACGGCGACGGCGTTTGCTTAACCTCGGCTCGTAATGGAATTCTCCCGACCAAAGGAACGCCGATTGCATCGTTCGTCTCGGCCACGACGAGTTTCACTGTCACCTCCTCGTGCTCCAGAGTTACAGCACCTACTTCGACGAGAAAAATTGCAAGGAGGTCGATCTCACAGGGGTAAGTTTTACGTCTTCCAACTCGCTCGTCAGGGAGAAACCAGGCACATTTACATATTCACCGAATACAACATTCCATATTACATTCTCCTTTTTATAATATGGAGAGAAGGATCTAATAAAAAAGAAAATTACTCGCGAAAAATCCCCATAAATTCCAGCAGTAAGAGATACAAGACTAAATTAATTTCTGCCACAATAACTTGTTTTTTTTTTTGTTTTCCGCAAACTTACCGAAAATATTTCAATATTTATTTACAGCTTTAAGATGGATTTCTTTTTTGGAAAATTTTCCTATTCAAGTGTATATTCTCAACATTTTCTTGTGTATTGTTATACAGAAGTACACAATTAGTACAAAAATTTGCGCCACAGTTTTTCCGGCGATTTATGCCAGATCCTTTTCCTCCGGGAAAATATATTTCCCGAGGTTTCATTTTATCCCGCCAGACCGCGACAGCTACGTAGATTGATATTCCGGTAAAGACGCTTTCCGGTGGCGCGGTTATCAAATTTCCGAGAGTCGTACGAGGCAGAGATGCAAATGTGCCTATCGGAGAGTCTCGTCTCTCTGTCTCTCGTTGTGCATCTCTCGCGCGCTCTTCTCGAGTGTCTCGAGGCTGAAATCGAAATCTGCGGGGTGAGAGCGACGGAGAGGGCTCTCCCGTCTCTCGCGTCAGCAGCATTTACGACGTCGGCCGAGGAGATCGGGGAGAGCGAGGAGAGCGCACCGGGTGTGTATATATATATATGACTACGACAGAGCGCAACGCAGTGGAAACTGGAAGAGGGAAACGAGGGAGCGAGGGCTCGCCTTAGTCGACCTTGCTCTCGTTTTGCTCGCCCGCTTCCTCCTCCCCCTCCACATCCTCATCCAGCTCGTGTCCCGGATTGCCAGGAGGCGAGCCCGAATCGTTCCAGCACGTGGCCGCACGTGCTGGAATCGCTTCTCGCCCAAACAATCCGCGGCCTCCCCCAAATATCCGCTCCCCCCACTTTTTCCCCCTCCTCTCCCTCAAATATGCCCCCCCCTCCCATGTTTTTTCTCTCCCCGCAAATATCTGCTCCCCCACTTCCTTCCCTCTCTCCCTCCCCCCCAAATACCTGCCCCCCTCCTCCACGTTTTTTTCTGCCCCCCCCCCCCCCCAAATATCTGCTCTCCCACGATTTTCCCCCTCTCCCTCTCCCTCGCCAAATATCCCTCCGCCTCTTCTCCCTTTTGTCATCACTAATACACAATGAGAAAGGAAAATAAACACGAGCAAAGACAATACACGAGCGAAAATTCAGAGCAGCGTGACGTCCAAGGCCTTCGGGATAATCTACGACTGGATGATAAGCCCCACGAACGAGAGCTGCCATTTGCTGCGACGGGACAATATTCTCGAGATATTCATGGCCGCGCAGCAGCTCGGGATAAAAGGTTTGATGATTTTGGTGTCGGGCATCGTTGTGCGCATTTTTTTGCGTCGACGTCAACGTTGACAATTTTGCGTCAGTGCAGCGGAAAAACTCTTGGCTGAAACGACGTGGTTGGTTACATATGCGCCAGTGGATTAATCGGTCAAACCAACAAAATTATTGGTCACCACTGCCAAATTTATTGTAACACTATCAATAAATTGATTGACGTCACCGACAACTTGTTTGATTTTGCTGATTAATTGGCTGACGCATATTTTACCGCTGGCCCATATTTCGGCTGATCCAACTGAGCCTTCCCGCGCAAAAACGAAAGTATTAAAACAGTATTGCCTAAATATTAAAAGAGTCTTGGAATTGAAATATTTCAAGGCTGGCATATTGGAATAATACATACTGAGTAATACTTCGAGAAGTATTAATGAGTCTTGCCAGTATTTTTGAGTTTCCCGATATTAGAATATTTCAATTCCAAGACTCTTTTAATATTTAGGCAATACTGTTTTAATACTTCCGTTTTTGCGCGAGGTATTTCCGTGTGCTATATTTAAAAAAAATAAAAATAAAAAAAATACGCGATGATAAAAATAAAAAATAAAAAAATGCTATAAACGCGTTAGAATTGGAGGAACAGTGCTGGGCGTTTATCGACAACGACGAGCTCTTCACGGAGGACACGGCGTTTCTGCTGTACCTGGAGGCGCGAAAGATCGGCAACACGGCGGTGATGGAGCTCATGGTGCCGCGAATAATGAAGTTCTTCCTGATGCTCGTCAGCACGCGGGACTTTCTCGAGCTCTCGGTCGACGAGCTGTGTCTGCTGCTGCGCTCGAATTACATATGCGTTAACAGCGAGATGGAAGTCCTCATGTCGGCCGTTCGATGGCTAATGCACGACTGGCAGTCGCGACGGCAGCACATGATGCAGGTGCTCAAGTGCGTGCGATTCGGACTCATCGCGCCCTGGCAGCTCGTTGACGTCAAGAGAAATCCCGAGAATCCCGAGTTCATGGAGCTCATGTCCTTCCCGGAGGTTCAGAAAATGGTCGACGACGGTTTGGCGTGAGTCGATGATGCGATTATTTTTCAGCAATGATTTTTCCTTCCTGAAATTTGATAATTTTTCTTTCGCATCTGCGTTCAGCTTCGTTATCATAAAATACTGGTACGGCAATCAGACCGAGGATTATTATCACTGGATCGATTTGCTGGGCCTCACCGAACCCACCAATCGCAACTGGGCCGGCGAGGATAAAGTAGGAATTCGTATTATTTTCGTTGTTATTGTATAGAGTTGGAAAAATCGTGATAATTGTGGTTCACCTTTCAATCATTTTTGAGAGGTGCGATAATTATTTCACGTGTTTCGCAATTAAATGCGATAATCGTAGAATGAAAAATAGTTGCAATAAAAGGTGTCGTTGAAAAAACTTTTTTTTTCAGCCGCTAAGCGCGATTTCGTTTCTCGTTACCAAAAAATTTACCTCAACGAGTAATTTCGCAAAATCAAAGCTCTCTTTTTTCCCCGTCAGATTTTTCCTTATCTCAACCACCCAATTCCCGCGCTAACTCTTCGCGCTCTCGCGCACTCAACCCTTATAATTGAATCCCCGCAGAACTACGTGACCTATCGCGAGTTCTTGCTCTACCTCGAGGAGTACCAGAGAACGAAGATGCCGGAACTAAAGAGCCGTAAATCAGCCGGTGGAAAAGTGAATCCAGCGGCCGGAGCCGCCGGCGCGCCTGCGAATCCAGTTCCGCCGAGGACGAAAGTCAATTCCCAGCAGGCGAACAACGCGAGTCTCGGGTCGACGGGTCCGCCAGGTAATGAGCGACGGCGGCGACGACAACGCGAAAAAGACAAATTTCATTCAATAAGAGAATTTTTTTAATTTCTGGCTGGATATTCAATTTTTACTTAATTTTAATCTTCGGCTGGACATTTAATTTTTATTTAATTTTAATTTTTGGCCGGATATTTAATCCCTCTTTTAAAAAGTTCATGAGTAACGGAAAGCATTATTAGCAAACTATTCGAGCTGTGATTGCCTGGGACTCTCAGACCGAGTCCAAGTTCATTTGACTTTGATAACTTTGACAGTCCTGTCAAATATCGTATTTTTTTTAATCAACTAAAAAAGGGTTGTAACCAGTGTTTTCAGGGGTAGAATATGCGACTTGAGAACGATGGTATAGGTTAAAAGTCGATATTTTGAAAAAATAAATTTCGAGACCCCGATTTGGGCGGTTTTCGGCCCGGCGACCAAATCTACGATTTCTGACAAACTGTTCGGCCAAAATTTTTTTTTTTCAAAATCAACTAAAAAAGGGTTGCAACCAGTGTTTTCAGGGGTAGAATATACGACTTGAGAACGATGGTATAGGTTAAAAGTCGATATTTTGAAAAAATAAATTTCGTGACCCCGATTTGGGCGGTTTTCAGCCTGGCGGCCAAATCTACGATTTTTGACAAACAAAAAGCGCATTAGCCTAGTTTTAATATAATTTTAATTTTTGGCTGGAGATTTAATTTTTATTTAATTTTAATTTTTGACTGAACATTTTCGAAAAGGAACATACAATTTTTTAGGAGGCGCCAGTCTCGGTCCGCTGCTGCTCGCGGCGTCCAGCAATCTTGGCCGGGCGGGAGGAAAATATTCGCGGATCGCCGGAGCGGGCGCGGCGGGTCAGCCACCGGGACCGTCGACCGGTCCGGCGGGCGGGATGCCGATGCCGCCCGAGCTGCTCGGTCGGTATCTCAGCGGCTTCGACAGAAACGCCAAAGGGGTGAGTAGGACCGCGAACGACGGACTCGCGAGAGAAGCCACAGCCGAGTGTCCGCCGAGATTCATCAGCCAGTGGCCGGCAAACAACTGACACGACATTTTCACCTCCCCTTCCCCCCTCCCTCTTGACCCGAATTTGACGCGCTCTGATGTTGACCGATTTCGAGATATTTTGTATCGTTTACTTTGCAGCAACTTATAGATATTAACAGATATATTTTGTATACGCATCGTCGTGTCTTCTTTTTTCTTCGGGATACTATAAGACGATTTGTTCGTACGGCGGGGGAGGACAATTTGGAAGAAGTTGGTCTGCTGAATTACAGTCTTTACACCATTGAGAGAAGGCACTATATAGAAAGTAATTTTTTTATTTTTCTTGGGTCTTATAAGTGTTATTTATTTATTTATTCATTTATGTACTCAAAACCCGTTTCATCAAAATTAACTCGCTGCTATTTTGGCAGGTCTCATTCTATACCGTCCAAAATTAGGTCAAGTTATCAGGTACCATTTACTCCTCAAATAGTTCAAGATATCAGGCACCATTTGCGTACAACCGTTTGACGAATTATAGTTAAGGGCAATTCGGACGACACCTCAGACGTCATCGCATTTACCGCGTGCGCAGGAACGTCAAGAGGACAAGTACCGTCACTTAGATGAAGTGCAGTTGATAAACTTTCGAACAGCCACTTTGTTAAATTCCGCCGAAACCATCGGCATATCTATATTGGAATTTTCACTCGACCGAATTCGCATCGCGAAACGACGCTACGACACGTCAGTTCGTTTGCAGAAACTGTAGATAGCATGTAGCTGCGAAATTATGTAATTTCCCATTTTTGTACACTGAGAAAAATCCATGAGATAACAATGCAAAATATAACGAATTTTACTAGACAAATTGATCGCAGGTCCCATAAAATATCGTCGGTTACATTAATTATCGTCGCGAGAATTATGAAAACATTGTTGTCCTCTCAGGCAACTATATCGTATGGCAAAGTCTACCACACATTTTTCTGAGTGCGTAATCCCATAATCTCGATATTTCTCGTCGCGCTCCGAATTGTCCGCCCCCTCCCCCTCGACCGAAGGCGTCACACCCACGTCTTGTCACTTCTCGTGCAATATTAAATTCGACCATCAGATAAACCGTAACGGGAGCGAAGTTCTTCGCTCGTTACAGACAACTCCGAGAAACGCGACGGAGACGCGTCGCGTGAACGACGACAACGACGGGGAATCCCCGGGACGAGCGCCGTACGAGCGGGATGATCGTCAGTGGGAGCCGAGAACGGAGATCGCGTCGAACGCGCGGAATCCTAGTCGTAAGACGGGAAAGCCGAGCTTCCAGAGCCGCGATCGTCGGGAATATCGCGACGTCGACTCGTCGATGAGCGAGGAGGACGCGGCGACGACGATACAGGCGATCTATCGGGGCTACAAGGCGAGACGGAAATTCGGCGAGATCAGGCGGAGCTGCTCGGAGGAGCGACTCAAGGCGCGAAAGGTCGCCGAACTGTTGGCCATAAGCGCGGGCGACAATCTGCACAAACCCCTCGAACCCGTCAGGATAAGCGCGAGCGCGGCGAGTCAGAATAATAAAGACGGGACACACAAGATCATGCGACGCTCGCAGAGCCCGCGAAAGAAGCGAATGAACTCGTCGCTCGAGGAACGTTCGAGTTCGACGAAGGATTTGGAGGGAATACGAGTACGTTAAAATTATTTCGTTAAGTTTTTTTTTCGTTACGTTTGATTTTAACGTGAGAAATTATAATTTTTATTAAGGAGTCTCACTACTTTGGATGCATGGAAAAAACGGTATTTTTATTAATTTTTTTTGAGAATACTGTTATGTTTAGCGATATAAAACGTGTTGGGCTTAACAAAGGCATTCGTAAATTACAAAAAAAAAAAAAAATAGTCACTTTTTTAGTGTGAAAATGACATGTAGAATTTGTTTGAAATTTGTAGAATAAAAATTTCAAACAAAAATCCACAGTTCGACGTCGTGAAGACGAAACCCCAGACCGCTGAGGCTTATCACGACGCCGCGAAATCCATACAAACGATTCACCGTCCGTTTCACAATTTCGACGAGAAAACGTCGTCCCTCTCGGACAACACCGACACCGACGCGGATCCGTTCTCCCCGAGAACCGTCGAGAAGCGATCGCGCCCGGAGATTCATTCCCGCAATCCCCGAGAAATCGGTTTGGGCGACAACGGAAACGTCAGCCACAAGAAAAATCTGTGAGTTTTTTTAACCCTTGCCGGTCACGCGGTGTCAAATTGACCCCAAATTTGCCTGGAAATGTTCGAGGTTTTTCCAGTACTAGAATCATCGTATCATAAAAATATTCCAGTTGAGTATCAATATTAAATTCCAATTTACTTAAAACACTATTAATAATTATTTATCGGTGACAAATTTTACTTGCAAATTTATATGCAAATATTCCAATTGAATATCAATATTATTTCCCAATTAATTCACGCGCCATTGATGAATTATGATTATTATGACACGCACGCGAAGGGGGTTTTGCAAGCGTAGGGGGCGTTCTTTCCGCAAAAAAAAATCAATTTCGTAAAGTTTGAAAACCCTATTTTGTTGCCTGAAAAAAAAAAAAAAAAAAAAAAAAAAAAAAAAAAAAAAAAAAAAAAAAATCTAGGAGGCAAACGCGAGGGCAAACCGATAACAATGTCTCCGTTACTTATAAACTTGTGAAAAGGGAGAACAACAGATTGCAATTTATTTTTCCATCTCGCATTTTACAGACCTCTGCGGATAAGCGACAGTGTCGTCGGCGGAAACGGAGCGAACGATTATTACGGCAAGGACTCGCTGTTCTTCGCGGATCGCGAGGCCGTCGTCGTGTTCGGTGGTCTCGATCCGCACCAGGAGTACGGAAACACCGGCAACACCGCCAAGGACATGTACCGCTTCAGGCCGGTGGAGAACGAGTGGGAATTCGTCGGCGAGATCCCCGAGCCTCGGCACCATCACTCGATGGCCTATCTCAAGGGTCGTGTGTACTTGGTCGGTGAGTCTGAAATCAAATATCCCACCGAAAAGCTATTCGTATTTGCCAGAGGAACTGAAAAAAAAAACGAGGCTTCATTTCATCGTTCCTTCGCCTCGTCTAGGCGGAGCTGATCCGAGAGACGATAATCTCGAACGAAAGGATCTCGTGGTCGGGACCGTCTGGAGCTACGATCCAACGACGAGAATCTGGTACCGCGAACCCGCGATGACGACGCCGCGAAAGGACTTCGGCTTGGTCGTGAGCGGCGGCAAGATGTACGCTATCGGCGGTCAAGATAAGAATGGCCTGTGAGTGCGACAAAACCACACACATTTTCCACGACGAAAAACGTCACGGAGGGAACAATAAATTAATCCCCCGTAATGAAACACTGATGAATTGATAAACTTTATTTGGCAATTTATTGAAACCCTTTTGCAGTCTGATGGCACAGAGAAATATTTTCCGGGACTCAAAGCGAGTGATTTTAATACAGACTTCAATCATTTCCCGTGCCAATATATATTTTTTTCAATAAAAAAATGGGCCCTTTTTTATATTAAGTACAGAGTTGTAGCCGTTCCATTAATTTTGATCGAATTAACGCCACCACTTTGTACGCGCGCATTAATTCGATGAATAATTTGCCGATAATTAATTTTCATTGAATTGCCCACAAATGGTTTTCGGTATTAATCAATTAATTACTGTAATTAGCCGAGATTCAAAGAAACGACTCAACTCATGCGCGACGCTTGCGGTCGAGTTTATACGCCGCAGATGTTGTGGTTGTGCTTGAAACGCTACTAAAATTACCACCACCCGTTTGTGACTAGAGCGCTGAGGAGCGTCGAAGCTTTCGATCCTTCGGAATGCGTGTGGCAAGAGATGCGTCCGATGTGCTCTGCCAGAGTCGGGCCCGCGACTGCCAAGTATCGCGAACTTATCTGGGTCGGCGGAGGTATGACAAAGTCGAAGAAGGAGCCGCTTACGAAAGAGGTCGAGTGCTACGACCCGCTCTGCAATTTGTGAGTGTACCTGTCGATTAACGTACGCCCGTCGCTCGGGCCAGCATCTTTTCGGGCTGCTGCAAACAAGCGCCAAGTTATTTCGAGAAGTCCAGTTGGTCCGCATATAGAAATCCTTACGGTTGATATTTCTCCGTTTATCGGAAATTGAAAATTAAGTGCGATTATTTCAAGCGACTGAAATCGACCTATTTTATTGCCCATGTAGCAAACAAAGAAAAAAAACATAACAAAAGAGTCTTCTTGACGAAAATGAATTCTCATTTCATAATAGTTAATAATAAGTATCTATCCATTTCGACAGAATTATCTTACAGAAAGATTAAAAATGATGTTGAAGTTCGCATCGTTGGAATGCAACGAAAATTAACAAAAAAAAATATTTTAATGGACTCAAAACATCGAATTGGATGTCAAATGTTATTATAACGATTAATCGTCGTAAGAACTTATTAGAATCATTCGAATAATTATTTAATAAAAAATTCATTGCATTCCAACGATGTAAACTTCAAGATCATGATTAAAATATATACTTCCAATAAATAATAAATGTTTTAAAGAGAAAATAAAATCTTATAAGTACTTTATCGATGAGATGCGCTGTTTAAAAATAGATGCATAAATGTTTTACGAAACAAAAATGCATCGATGGATAAATGCGCTGAGGGTTTCGATTTGACTTTCAGATGGGTAAGAGCCGAGCCGCTGAGGTTCCCGCGATGCTTCGCAACGATGTACGTGGTGTGCGACAGTCTGTACGTCGTCGGCGGTGCCACGAAGTCGGGCCCGACGAGCAACAGCAGCCACGACATCACCGAGAGCGTCGAGAGCGTCGACGTTTGGGATCCGACGTCGCGTATATGGCGGCAGCACGGCGAAATCGGCATCGCCCGGCACGGCCACGCGATCGGCTCGATCGGCAATCAGCTGCTCGTCGTCGGTGGCCTCACCACCGTCTACATGAAGAGCCTCAAGAGCGTCGAGTGCTACTGCTGCCAGAGCGCCAAATCCATGAAGGGCGTCACCTTCCTCCCCCATCCGCTCGCCGGTCACGACTGCGTGTCCCTTCCAGCCGCCAATTTTCTCACCGCGGTCTGACTTTCCACCAAAAATTAACCGCTTTCGCTTCCCCGTGGCGTCCTCTGTCTTCGTTGTCCTTGGAAAGAATAAATTTATTACCTTTTTATTTTCATTCGATTTAGAACAATCTTTTTTGTCACGCGGATCGGCAAAATTCTTTAGGACTCGATTCAACGGGGACTCGTATCTTTTCGACATTATGCAGCGTATCTTTTGAATTTTTGAAGTTTGAAGTTGAAGCACTTCAACCCCCTTAACATTGCAGTCAACGAAACATTTTTTTTTCTACATATCATTGACAGATAAATAAAACGAAACCCCACAAATTAATTTAGGGTAGATGTACGGATTCTGGCCATTTTTATTATTTTATTCTTCAAATTATTTTTTTCGTATAACTAAATGTTGATTTTTCGAAAAAATTAATATTAATACACTGCATGGTCGACTGGAAGCTTTTTTATATTGGATTGAATATTATGTTTTATTCGTTTAAATGTAATGGCCACAATTGGCACTAAAGTGGCCAAAAACGATACGTCTACCCTATCACGCCAGTCAGGATCGTTGAAGCGGCACCTGATCCTTACACCAAAAAATGGTAAAAAAAATCTCAAAGCTCATAATACTCAATGATAATAAAAAAAAAACAAATTCCCTGCGACATATGACACTACTTTGAGATCCGTGAGATGTCGCCAGTCGGCGGCCGCGCGTCGTTGCGCCATCTGCGTCGCGGTCGCTTCACCCCGTTCAGGCATTTGCTCGGCCCGACGGAACGAACGAGCGAGCGAGCGAGAGAGAAGACACGAGGGAAAGAGCGGGAGAGAGAGAGTCGCGAATTCGAGTTTCGAAATGCCCTGAGATGCTGCTTGATTCGAATGCGTCGAGGTGTGCAAGTATACGAACGTCCGGGGCCGCGACGGGAGCGGCGGGCGGGGAGCGACGAGGAACAACGCGACGGGTCAACGCGGCCGGGGAGTCCGCGCGAAGATGGCCGAATCGGTGGACGCGCCGGTTGCGTCGTCGGCCGTTATCGCGAGCAGTGCAGTGTCCCGTGGGGAGGTCAGGTCGGACGGCGACGAGGAGACACAGGACGGCGGCCAGGAGGACACTAGCTCCGCCTCCGTCGTCGCGGAGCCGAACGGTACGTAAGGTCCGACCGCACGCTCACAGCTTGCGCCTACATTTCACGCGGCTTCGACGTGGCTCGCGGATCTCGCGATAGCCGCGTTTCGTCCTGCTACTGCTGCTGCCGCTGCTGCAAACGCAACAAGTGGCAGCGCCGCGCGAGACCCGCGTTCCCTCGTCGCATCCGCGCGCGAGCCTCGCCGAGTGCGCGCGCGCACTCCGTATGGCCAATATTTTTCCAGTCGCTCCGTCACGTCAACATAGAGATGCGAAATGACGGTCATTTTTAGAATCAGTCAAAGGACCAAGAAATGACCGTCATTTGACGGTATTGTGACGTCATTTTTTTTGCCCATTTAGTCGAAGTAAAAATGACGGTCATTTCGACAAATGTCTTGTGACGGTCCAAAAGTGACCAAAACACCTATCTATTTGCGAAATAAGTCTTTTATTTTTTGGTCACAAATTTGGCCACAAATGTTTAACGTTGAATATAAATATGTAAGTCAATATTGAAGCTAAACATCGACAATCGTGACTTTTAACGTAGATCAGCTGATATACAACATTTACCGAGCATTTAGACAATTTTTTTGATTTCCTGAATTTTTTATGCAGGTATCGACCATTTGGACTCGAACCAAAAACACGCGTAATTGGCGGCAATTTTAAATAATCGGTCACAAATAAATTGGTCATTTTTGTACGCATCATTTGACGATCATTTGACGGTCTTGTGGCGGTCAAATTACCGTCACAAAATGGACCTCGCATCTCTTCAACACCGCTTCTTCCTCTCGATCCTCTTCTCACTCGTCTCATTCGTCCTCCTGCTTCGCGCTTCTTCTGCTTACGGCGACATCCACTGAACTCAATACTGTCTTTTCGCTATCACGCAAAGTTCCGTTATCTATCGATGAAAATTGTCATGTTGTCAGGTGGTGGGCTGCGAGGTGCGACAACTGCGGTGCGACTGCGCAACGTCCCGACGTGCCCGCGGGATTTGGTCGAACTGTGTACGATGAAATGAAAGTGATTGACAACAGTTGCTCGTCGCGGATGGCTTGAATTTGAAACAAATGGTACAAATGCGCGAATCGGTGGAGAGTCGGATGCTGCGCGTGATGATTCGGCGAGATTGTTCGGGTAACGCGGATAGTCGGAATCTTCCTGGACAACGCCGCGGAACCGAACGGCAGCACCGGCTTGGTCCGAATATTTCGCGACGTATTTTTCGCAGCTGATCATGCAGATAACCACGTGGTGCAGCTCGCGCGCTGAATATTCTTCAGTGGCTACGGCATCGACGTCGCGCTTTCCTCTTCGTCCTCTTTTCTCCTTCGCCTCTTATGCTTCGCAGTTGCAGTACTGTCGGTCTTGGATTAATTATCTTTAGTTGATTATTACTATGGTGCAGGTGCTGGAAGAGGTCGCAGGGAATTAAAGCTGGTGCGATTTTATTCGATACGCTACAGAACTTATCTTGCGCTCACGAAGTTATGATGTAAACGATACTGTGATTTTTCGCTCGCTTTTCGCATAAAAAATGTAAGCGAAATATGTATTTTTATTGTATAATATATATTTTATTTTCATTTTTTTAAATGGTGTATTTCTCGCAAATATAATTTTTAAACATACGCGTATATTTGACCTAGACAGCGGGTGGTGAGTGTTTGACAATTACCGCGGTGCGGATAAGATGTAATCGACGGTGAAACGAATATCGCGAATCCGTCGACGAGCTCGGTCGGCAGAGTTGTTGGGTTGCCTATCGTGCACTGCGGGACGGCCGATAATGTAGATTCCGACACGTGCGGCTCTACACGCACAATTGCGCGCAAGGTCAGCACAGCTGATTCGCCGTAACAGTGAAAATTCATTGTCAGTCTGCGAACGAATTTGCCTGTCAGCCTGCGAACGTTTCAAGTCGAGTGCTTCAGTGAAAGGCATAGTGCGAGATATACTCGTTAGTCCGGAGACATGGAAAATCGTCTCGTGGAGGAATCGACGGTCCTACGATTGGTACCGTCGTTGGAGAAGATCGCGAGAGCATTGAAACCCGATGCCGGCATTCACGATGCGTTCGTCGCACTGTTGACAGTCATTATGAAGGAAGCTGGCTTCCGGCTCGACGATAATTCTCAAAGGTACAGTCGAACCTCGGACAATTTCGCCACAGTGATTTGTGGCGACACTCAGCGAGCGGGGATGACTGCAATTTACCGCAAATGACCGTAAATTTAACCGAATCGCGGGGAGCAAAAGATGTAGTAAAGTCAGCATATATCTACGATGGAATGTAACTGTGTCGCCATCTGTCGACAAGTGCCTACACACTTTTCTCTCCGTCTGTCGGGCTGTGTCACTCGTAAATTTATCGGCCACTTGTCGCAAGTGCTCCGACGTCGTCATTTTCATCACTAAGCCCGAGGCATTTTTCCCACACAGACTCGAAGGAGGAGATACCGAGACGCTAGATCCAGGGAAATGGAAATCTCCTCACACTGGATGCTACGAGTTGAGATTCAGGCATGACAACGAGTTGCTGGATTGCAAAATCGTCGGTGTACCGATCGGCGACAGTCTCATAGTTAATTTGTGCTCGCTCAACTCTGCCAACGGCGAACGGGGAAGAGCGAGATGCGCGTCGTTTCGGATTCTCAAGTACGTCAATCCGTACTCGAGCGACATGTCCGGACGTTTCATGAATCTCAGAGAATTGTCTCACAGGTATATTTGTCTGTTTGTTTGTTTATCAACTTATCGCGATTCATTCATTAGCTTTTATACCGACAGGCGCAGCCGAAGAGCGCACGTTACTCGCAGTTGGTAACGTGAATCTCGCCGGACTGTGGCGACGCTGAATTTATCGTCATCACGACGTTTACTGCACTGTTAAAAATTCGGTATTAAAAACAATACCAAGACGGTGTGTATATACGTCCACACTAATCACGGTGATAAATGAGCGGCGTTAAGGGAGTCTGAAATACCGACTTTCACATCAAAAGGTCAGAAGTGCCGTTTTTCGCGAATTATCAACGGATCGAAGCGAAAATTGAAATACAGACGCCAATAATGTGAATCTCGTTGATGAATTAGTCAGAATTTTGATTTTCGAAAAAAAAATTACAGATCAATTACCCGGTAGAGGAATCTGTAATGAAAAAATCGATTTTTTCCTTCAAATTTTCGATAAAAACTGAGAAAAGCGACGAATTCATTCACGAGATAATAAAAAATCACACATGATACGTGCATTCATGCCTTTAAAGTGAAAAGTGTTACAATGTTTCGTCGGTAACACAGGAAAAATTTATCGAAACGGCTGGTGTTAATTTTACACCGTAAAAAGTGTTACTATTAACACTGTAATAAGTAACACTAGGAAAAAGTCCACACCAGCAGCGTTTGACACCGTAGATTTTTAACAGTGTGACGACCAATAGAAAGATAGACGCAAATAAACGAAATCTGCTCGCTTATTCTTGAAGCGATGCGAAACAGACGCGGTTTGAACTTTCGAATTGCAATAAAAAGTTCCAACTTAAATTGAAATGAACGCAAAGGCAAAAGACAAAGGGTTTGCCACTTCGCCTTAATTCGTTTTGTAACACAAACGGTTGATGTCACGTCGCAGGTTCAAGGATAGTCTGACGACGCCGATGAAGGGAGAGATTTTGACGAACGCCGGAATAACGAACGCCAGCCTGGCAGGCCTGCCGACCGAGCTCAAACTCCGAATACTGATGGAACTGACCGACCACCCGCGAGGCCAAAACCGGACGCGTTCGCGAAATTGGGATTCGATCCGCCAAATCGCCCAGACATGTCGAGAATTTCGTGATCTTTGTACGGATAAGCGAATATGGCAGCGACGGTACGCACGATTGTCCCGAACTTCGTTAACCGCGATGCTAATAGTGCAATAGTCGGAGTAATTCTAACGCTCGCTGAAGCTTTGCTATTATTTTTTTTTTTTTTTTTGTAATTATTTGGAATAATGCTTTGAACGTTTTCATCACTCTCCTCACAGGTCACTAAGATATATTTTATGGCATTTAGATGTTTACTTAAGTGCCTTTCTAATTATTCTAAGTATACAATTCGACCTGTGTCTGACCGTCGATCGCACGAATTCTGTCTACGATGTTTTGTTATTGCTCCGATTGTAAAAAGTGCTTTGATTTTTTATACCAATTTCTTAAACTAAATTTGAATCAGGCATAATTTCTCAAAATGAAAAATCAGCGGAAGAAGCAAAAAAAAGTGTCTACAATTTGTCTGACTGTTCTTTGTTTACAGTGGAGCAAAATGACGGCCGGAAGGCGAAAACCGAGCAGCCCGAGAGTCCGAAAAAGTCGATATTACCATCGACGGAAAAGGAGGAAACGAGAAAGAGCACTCGGCGATTCGTCTCCACGACCAACGGTAAGCGACTGGCGGGTATTTGGAAAGAAATAAGCGAGCTTCGCGCGTAAGCGCGAAACGTCCTTGACCCCGTGGCCCGGCGAAGCTGCAGGGTCTGTTGGACTTTCGGGTTACCGGGACGAACCCGCAATCGGCCTTGCCCTCTCGCGCAGTCAATCTCCGCATAAACTTCCCTGCTTTCCACTCGCTCGAGCTCAATATCCCAGTCGAAGCTCTGCGAAACTTCTTTCGAAATCCAAGAAGAACTGTGCTGCGTCGCGAGTAGAGGGAGACCAATCTTTGGATCGTCCGACGGACGTCTGGTACGGGAAAAACGGATGAAATGGAAACTCGACGGAGCTCACGCGGATTACAGTGCAAAAAAACACCTCGTCTCATTTATTTCTGTCCATCACGGTGTCAATCAAATACACAATTATTCTTCGTAGCATTAATAAAGCTGCCTAACGATAATTATAACAATATTGTACATTTTCGAGATCCTATAAAAGCACTGACTCCACTGCGTCAACCGTGTCCGCGTTTTCCATCCAGAATTAACACGAATTTTTATTCCTGGAAAGTTTCTCATTGAAGCAATTACTGGAAAATTTGCAAAAAAAATGTTCACAGATGACGCATATAAATATTGCGAAAGTACCAACTACCAGCTCAAATTTATAATAGTCACTCGACGAAACGAGGTCTAGAAAAGAGACTTTTGTTAAGGTAGTCCCCTCCCGTCTTGTCTGATGCCGCATATGTTCGAGGGAGAATTAGACAGTATTTCCGGACAGTTCTCGATAAGATAAAAATCTTAAAAAATCAAGCATATGGAAGATGCTGAAAAGATTATTTTGACACAATAATAATTGAAAAATGTTAATAATAAATTACTTAAATAAATAATAATGCAACAGATTACCCGGTAACCTATGTTTTTTTGTTAGGAAAAACATTTGTTTATTTTTCTGAATACGTATGAATTTTTTCAGAATTTTGTCTGATGTTTGAAAACGACATTTTTTTAAAGTATAAAATTGAAAACCAGACAAAATTCTAAAAAAATACATACGTATTCAGAAAAATAAACAAACGTTTTTCATTAAAAAAAATGTATTATTAACTTTTGTCAATTATTATTGTGTCAAAATAATCTTTTCAGCATCTCCATATGCTTGATTTTTTCTTATTTTATCGAGAACCATCCGGAAATTCTGTCTAATTCTCACTCGGACTTATGCGACATCAGACAAGGCGGTAAGACTACCTTAAGTCGAGTTGAGACTCGAGACAAGTTGAAAAAAAACCCCTAAATGCAAACAGTTGAGTCGCTCTTGTCTAATAAAAATTGTTGGTGACAGGTGAAAATCTCGTGGCAACGGGAAAACGAGAGAAAGAGCCGAGAGATTCAAGCAGCGGAGTCACGGAGGAAAACCAGGGTCCTGCCGTACCCTCGGTTCGCGGCCAGGTGGAAAGCGTCGAGGCGTCGTCGTCATCGGCGCCCGATATCGAGGGTTGGGATAGGTCGCCGCGCGACGAGACGAGCGAACACAGGAGAGCGGTCCGCTCTCGGCTGTTGTTCGTCGTTTGTGATACGTCGCGTATTTCCGAACGCGCGCGCGGCCGTATAAGCTTGCGCCGTTTGGTCTCTCGCGCGCTTCCAACGTCGACCCGCCGCCGCCGCCGCTTTTCACCCTCTTTCACCCTCGTGTGCAGCGGCGCATTTCCACCCACCCGCCCACCCCCTCCCTCCTCGTCTTTACCCCGTTTGGTCCAGAAACTCCGTCGACCCCCAACCCGTCGGCTGTGTCCGCGCAGCGTCCTCCTCCTCCTCCTCCGCCCTGACTTTCCTCCATCTCGCTCCCTCCGCTCACCCGCTTCTCTGTCATCCGCTGTGCGCTATCGCCGCAGCAGTGTGCGCTTCGAAGCCGTCCTGGACGAAGGTCCTTCCCGATCCGTCGTACGACGCCCGATTTACTCCAGCAGTTCCTAAGACGAGTCCACACCGTTCTTGTGTTTGACAACCCTCAATTCGCTCTCGGTTACATCCGTCGGGCTTCTCGCTCTCGACTCTCTCCCTCCTCTCGCCCTCCAACTCGCATCCACCGGACGTACCCGCACTCTCAAGGCCAGTGGCAAATATCGCGCATTAATTTCGCCCGATTGACACTTCTCTTCAACGGGGACCACTTTTTAGTATACGTAGTGTGATACACGTCGACGGGGAATTTGTACGACGAGAACGCGGTGACTACTACACCGTTTTGCCGATTCTTCGTCGCGTCCGGTTATCTGTGATTGGATCTCGCGCCCAGTGGCCACGGTTGTTGTAATCGTCGCGACGATTACAACAGAGATCCTGCCGTTCGATTCACGACCAGGACTCTGTGGTGACTGAGGACGGCTTGCGGTGAACGGTTCGCCAATGCCAACGCACAAGCGGTCCAAGCTGTTCGCTTTGTTGTCATCGCAGTTGTCGTCAGCGTCGTCGCTGACTTTGGGTGCTCCGAAAAGTCATTCAGCGTCCTCGCGGTGCGGAGACTATTTTATTACCCAGTGAATTTGCTGCGGTTTGCTCGTCGTTCGAGCGATGAGTTATTAAAAAATTAATAGAGAAAATATGTATGTACATATATATATGTATATATTATAAAGAGGAATACTAATATTTTTATATTCGTGCGATACGCGGCTGATGGTGATGGCAAGTCAATAATCGCACGTGTTACGTAATTAAGTGCGACGTACGAGGAGCAATTGTCGGCCGTATCGAGGATATTGTTGACCCCGGTGAATCGGATCCGTCGTCAGTGCCGCGCTATGATTGTCGCGGAGCTTTTGTGAGAAAACCGCGGGAGAGACGTTTGCGGGGACAGAGTCGATCTTCGCACGATTGGGTACACAATAGTGGCCAAGCTGTCGTTCCAGGAAGTCGCGAGTCTCCTGAGCCTCGCCAAGGATGAGGCGGTCCACGTCGCCGGACACTCGGCGAGGGACCGGAAACGACCCTCGTGGCGCTTCTACTCCGCGAGAATGCTGACGCACAGTCACAGCGACGGCGAGTTTCCGATCTACTCGAAAGGTAAGGCGCTGTCGCGAAATTTCGTCACGAAAATTCGTATATTTGCGTGTGAAGCTTGTATGCGTACGTCATCATCAAATTTGCAGGGCATGAACAAAAAAAATAAACAAAATTGTGTGCTAATTGGGAATTTTTATTTCCACAAATAGATATAATGAGTTTCAACTAAAAAAAAACTTGATAAATTTATTATACCAATTTGAGTATAAAATCTTTCCAATTCTGTACTTTGTAAACACAAGTCGTGGGTCGTGTGTAATATGCAAATATTTAAGTATCAATATTTGTAGCTTAAATAAAAAAAAAGTACCGCGCTACGCATCGACGCTTCGTATGCAAATATACTCGTTTTCCGAACATTTTTCGCGGTGAGATCAACGTTGCTTGGAGTTTGCGAAATACCGGGGCGACTGGCGGACAGCACGAGCGCTTTTTGCGCGCTAAACACTGCTCTGTTTTTTACCAAAGATTTTATTTTTCCAACGTCGGGTTTTCCGGCGAGGGAAAGACTTTCTTCATTACATAAGCGACCCGTTCGGCCAGGCGGCCGGTGAATCTGTGAGCCGTTCGGTCCAGCGTCGTTTCCCTCTTCCAACACTTTTCCACGTTAGTCTCGCACTTTCGGTAATGCTGCGAGCCAGCCAATTCCGGGTCCACGGCGACTTGCTGATATCCTGCGGATAATAACATGAAATTTACTTCGCGGTAATTCACGACTGCGGAATCTCGTTGGTTCCACTCGAACAATGATTAGAAACTTTCGAGTGTTATTTTGATTACAACTGGTTATCAGCTGGAAACAGTAATCACTGGTTTCGCTTCCTGCATCAGCATCGATGCAACAGTAAGTAAAATTACCAGAATGCTTAGCAGCTTTTTCTTCATGAGACATTCTGATGACCCAGCTCAACATGGGTTTTCAGATTCGTTTTTTTTTGTTGTTGCTAGATATTTAGCTACATTTACCAACCAATAATCGTGAAGACCTTAACTAAAATTAACGACTTCATTTAAATTTAATTAAAACCAAACATAAAAAGATTGAGAATGGTAAACTCGTTAACTCGTGCAAATTCCACGTTATTAAACGGAACATTTCTGTACAGTCATGCAGTTACTTTGTAACAATAAGTTTAGATTGAATCGACAGTGCGTTCAAAGTTACAAAACTCATTAATTAACGCAACAGTGCAAAGTCAAACCTTTCACATTGCTTCGGTATTATTTTTCGCCTTTCAGGAAGTTTTCTCTATAAAAACGCCAATGTCGATCAACATACTTCATCAGGTATCTTTACTAAAAAGGTCGTTTGAAAAAAAGAATAACTAATTAAAGTGAAATGTTTCGCTGCTGAGATTTGTTTTATACTTGAATGTTTAATTTAATATACACGACGTCAAAGTGAAGGATACCACAAACGTTTAAATAATCTTGACCAATGTAAAAAGGCTTTAATTTTAAATCACATTTGCTTATAAATTTTTATGACCCAACTTATATTCATGAAAAAATTCCAGTGACGGTGATTTGAGTTTCAAAATATTCTCAACAAGCGCCACTCGATTTGGCAGCGAAACACGCGAGAGGAAGTTATATAGGAATGGAAAGCACGTACGTCTGCCAAAGATCGACCACGTCCTCTTCATCTTCCACACTCGATGATTTCCCAGGTCGATTACGTCGCGACCCTGAACGATAAACTTGCTGCGATCTCGCGGGGGATTTACCTCTCGCCAGCGAAGAGTCTTTGTATGCAAGTTCAGCGTCGGTAGACCTGTGCGTGCAAAACAAATTACATAAGCATTATATACATACACTGGAGGCAAAAGGAATAAAAAAAAAAAGCTCATCATTATCAACCCTTCAACTTAGTCAGCCTCTTTCTGGTTCAAAACACCAATTTTCTCAATCGTTAGACACGTTTCAAAATTGAAACAGGAAAAGAACGCCATTCAAAAAACTATACAATTGATTAAAAAAAGTAAAATTATAAACATAAAAAAACTGATCTCAAAAAATAAGCGTTAAATCGTCAATGCTAAACATTATTTCTTGCGAATAATAAAAGGTCATCTTCTGAACGAAATTTTTGTAAGCAACATTTTATCCTGGTCTAAAAATCGACAGAAAGATTTCTCGGAAAATTGCCAAAAGTGAGCAAAACGATTTTGCGCGTGCAAACAAAATTAGTTCAAGCCACGGGATCTAATTTTTTTTTTACGTCGTCAGACGGGTTGCCTGGGGCTTCGCGTTGGCGAATAAATCAATGACAAAGTGGCGCCTCTTCGGTCTCACCGGGCGCGAGGGTGCTCGAGTCGTCCTGGTGCATCAGATAGAAGAACATGTTGCGAAAGATCCAGGCGCCCGTGGGCGGGTTCGTCGTCGTCGGTGGGTTCAGATGTTCCATGAGTTGCCGGAGGTCGTCGTGACGCCGCGGGACGATGTACTCGTCGACGTCGACGCCCGCGACGTAGCGATAGGAGTCGTGAAACGCGCTTCGGTACAGGCAGTCGTTGAGGGCGGCGAATATCCCGTCGACCCGAAGGTTCATCTCGAAGACGTAGATGCGCGGCAGGTGCCAATCCAGGACGACGGCGACGTCGTTGCGCGCGTAATACTCGAGTATCTGGTTGACCTCGTCGCTGTAGGTGTCGCGGTAGAAGGTGAATCTGCCGACTCCCATCATTCGGTAGAACTCGACGAAGGCGACGAGATCTACGGTCTTGTCGAACGAGTGATGAAACGGCTGAACGCAAACGGCCACCGAGTGTTGTTCCGCGTGTCTCGAGTATCCTGAACCCTATGGAAATAAAGTATCATATATCATATAAGTTGCAAAAAAAAGATATATAGCGGCAAAAAGTTCTATATCGGCTACATATCGTTATATACCCACCGGATACAAATTAACGAAAAAAATGAATCGTTCAACAAGTTACCCGGCAACTCACCTTTTTTTTCTCATGAAAATGATTCATTCATATTTCTGATTATGTACGATCTTTTTCAGAAATTCGTCGAATTTTTTTAAATTGCGTTTTTTCAAGCAGAATGAGGGGCGAAAAACGCTATTTAAAAAAAATTAGACGAAATTCTGAAAATATTCATACCTATTCAGAAATATGAATGAATAATTTCCATCAGAAAAAAAACAGATGGGTTGCCGGGTGATTTGTTGAAAAATTCATTTTTTCGTTAATTTGAAAACATTTTCGAGTTAATTTTGTGCAAAATCAATACTTTCAACACCTTCTACATACTTGATTTTCAGATTATTACCCCATCGAGAAGTGTTCGAAATTTTTTCCGAAACTTCATTTGACGGGATTGTACCGATCCGACTATCTTAACGAGATGTATTCTAGATATATCTTAAGTACGTAAAAATATATAACTCAGAAAGTTCTATATCTGTCATATATTTTCAAATATACTTTATTTCCACGTGGGGAGTCGTCAAAGCTCGCCGCTTCGTTCCTCCAGCCGCTCTTCGGGTAACGAACGACGACGAACTCGTCGTCCGGCAATTCTTCCGGTCGCTCCTGCACCTCCGACGCTATCGTCACTTCGCGCGGCAGCGCAATCGTCGTTTCGCCACGTCCTGGCAGTTCGCACAGTACGAAAGCCGCGCAGTACTCCATGCCGAAATTCTCGCCGTACGCGACCAGTCGCACGGCCAATGCTCGCTTGCCCAGTGTGTGAGTTTCAGCGGGTGAGATTTTGGACCTGTATCTGTAGTAGCACATCGGGCGCGAACCCTCGAGCTTCACGGGAACGATGCCGATTATCCGGATCTGGAAACGAAGACATTTTTCCGTATATTTCTGTCGCGGAAGTGGAGGGAGGTTGATATTTTTTTGGAGTTGGGGCAAAGCGGTTTATGGAATGGATGGATTTATGGGATTTTTTGTGAAAATGATTTTTGGCACTGAGAAAAAAAATTGATTTTGAATCTTGATTTTTTTATGAAGCGAAATCGATATTTTTGTTATTGCTAAACGATTTGATTCGCTTTTTGGGTCAATTAGCTGCGATAAAGCAAATATTCACTGTGCCTTGTGTAACGAAAGATTCGTCGACAGTCGACAAATATCTTTTGTCTTCCCTCAGCGCGAGACAAGGTCATTGGCCGAGAGCCAGATTTCAGGAGTAACAAGATCACTTTTCTCCGCTCAGAGTCTTCGCGTTGCCAGTTCGAGAATCAAGAGCGAACGGGAGATTTATCGTTCTGGAAAGACGGCTGAATTAAAGCGAAGCGCGCGCGTCGAAAAGTTTCGACGGGAACGTAAATTCTCGGCGTTAAGTTTGTCCGTCCGAATTTCATCGTGACAGTTCAGTTGCATAACTATCACGGTTTTCCATGTGCATATCGGAAAATACATTTTTTTTTTTTTTAGGTAATAAGTGAACGTGTACAAATTTCAGAATAATTCACAGATTCGATTCGCGGTCGAAACATTTCGTACCATTGCCCATGCCGTTTCGTTCGTCACGAGGCTCGAGTCTTCCTCGAGAACGACCTCCTGACGAGTGTCCAAGTAAGCCGAGAATATAGCGGCATTGTCGACGCGCGGCACCCTCCATGTGTCCCGCGATTCCTTCACGTCCGTCAATTTGCTCAGCGCCTCATTCAGAGCGTCCGCTCTCGCCTCTCCCAGATCCTTGTAAGCCGATAGTCTTGAGTTCCTCTGGAAAAAGTATAACCCACTGAGAGAAAAAAATAGAAGTTGGGTGGTCTCAATCTGCGTTCAAAATATTTGGGTAGGATTAATAAAATATAAATAAAAATATTCGAACGTGCCGTAGGCCGTAGCGCCTGGATTATTATCTGTACATTGTTGACAGAGTATTTACATGTTCGACGAAACGCGATTAGCCTCGGACGGAAATAACTTAAGACCGATGGTATCGTCACACAGACTTTCTTTGATTCTTACTGTGTCGTATGTCCGTTGTCCATTATAAAGAACGTAGGTTAGACGTACCGTTTTTGGCCATCTTAGGGCCAATTGTGGTCATCACATTCAAAGGAATAAATCAAAACATTTAACCGAATAAAAAAAAACGCCGGGTAGGTCATTTTTTTTAAGGCAGGTGAATTGAAATGAATTTGTTAAAAAAATTAAGCTGCAATTGTGGGCAAGAAATAATTTGAATAATAAAATAATAAAAATGGCCACAATAGTTACAGTGGCCACTAACGGTATATCTACCCTATGGGCCAGTACAATGACCCTAAATACGCTGTTACAGAGTGCCCCAAAAATAATCGAATTTAAAAACGATTAGAGAACGTCGTGTTTCACACAACTACTCGAATATCGATTTGTGCATCACATTTTAATTGTTATTAATCAAAACATACACTACATCGAATGTGCACTGCGAGTGTCCATGCATAAACTATGCAACGAATGTAACACACGTAGCATGTTAAATTAATGATTTCATGCATAAATACACTTTGACCTGAACAATGCACTTACATTTTTCCACGAAAAGTACCTGAATTTAATTAACCAGTTCGCGCGTGTAAACTTCAATTTGTAAAAAAAAAATGATTAACAGTCCAGAGTCCCTAAATATCATTAATAATGCACCGCGCGTGCGCGACCGGTGACACTCACCACGCTCAGGAGCAAAATAACAACAATGGCCAGGAGGGAGCCAAAGAGGACGACTAATTTCGCGTACCTCTTGATGAAATTCGGTCCCGGCAATTTGTAACCCCCGAGCAGACGGTATTTGAACATTATCGCGGCCAGCCTGGCGCGTGCTACGTTCCCACGAGGGAAACGCGCTGCGGCGACCCGTTCACGACAGATTCCGACGGAAGACTGAACCTCGCGACTCCTCGATACAATTCCGACTGCCGGTATCTTGTATTTATCTGCGACGTTGATAAGCCTCGATATCCACCGGGTGTATGTTTTCGTATTCTCCCTCGGGGACGACGACGACGACGACACACCTGCCGTTATCTGATATTCGTGTGTGCGGACGATAATAAAATTGCTTCCAGGGATACCTGAACGCTGGGCCTGCGTGTTTCCCCTCGACGGGTTTATTCACATCCAACAGTTGCATCTCCATTAAATTAATTGGGTATAAATTGATTATTTTTTTTGGCCCTTGCACGTCGATGTTCTTCGTCGAGGAACATTTTTATAGCGGCATTCGAGGCCCAAGTCAGTCACCGCCCAGGCCCTGGCAAGGAAGAGGTAGCCCTGTCCAGGGGCTGGCCAGTTTCTGACACGCAGGAAATTTTCCATCAGGGCGAATGCGAATTTCATATGTTTGATAAATGAAATTGTTTCATTAAATTAGACCAGTAGTTTCGTTTTTATTCCACAAGCACATAAGTATTGCTTTGTCTTAAAAAAATGATTCACGACTACGCGAATAGTATAAAAATGAAGTAGAACGAAATGTTCATTTCGATAGAAATTAATTCCGGTCACTTTCCGCGAACTCGTCCGACTTATCTGATACACATAAGAACGCGCGGTTGCAATCGCGTTGAGCGATCGAGATCTCTCAGTGAGACCCCAGATTGCAACATTATAAAGAATGAATTCAGTACGCAACTTTATTATTTACTTTATTATTCCTTAAAAACATATAAACAGACATACATTACTGGCAACGTGTGTAACAATACAGTATATATTTAAAACAGCATCATGCGATCCGTACAGTCGAGTAGGTTAATGGGGCGTGAGGGGAGGTGATTATCGATTTTCTGGGGTGTCGTGTTGATTTACAGATTTAAGTTCACAAATAAATCGTATTAACTGGCAAAATTGAGCGGCCGAGAATCGCCGACAGTTGTCGTCTCGTCGCCGTCGTCGGTGACGATTTCCCCGCTTGCTTTGGTCGTTATTGGAACCTCGTCCGAGGATTCGCCGTCGCCGTCGCCGGTGACGATTTTCACGCTCGCTTTGGTTGTGATTGGATCCTCGTCCGAGGATTCGCCGTCGTCGGTGCCACTGATGATTTCCTCGCTCGCTCGGACAGTGGTCGTGACATCCTCGTCCGAGGATTCGCCGTCGTCGCTGATGACCCCGACGATTCCGATGAGCTCCAGGGTGTCGCGCTTCGATTCCTTCGAGCTCGTCGCGGGTCCCTCGACGGCTCGCAAAATTTTTCGGATGTCCGTATTCGAGTCGAAGGTCACCGCGTTGTCTGCCGGGGCCGCTGCGGTCGCGTCAGGAGTCTGGACGCCGTTGCTGAAGACCGCGAGTCCCTGCGGCGCGAATCCGTAACCAGCGGCGAAGTCGGACAAGCCGGTGGCGTACTTGGAGGGATATTGACGCTCGGGCCGATCGCCGCGAGTCCCGCGAGACTCGTCGTCGTCCTCGTTGGCGTCGTCGTCGACGGTCTCGTCGGAGATTAGCCGAAAGTCCGCGGGCACCCGGGCGCCGTAGTCCGCGTAGCTGACGAAATCACCGTTGGGCTTTCGCGCCATCACGCTCCACGGCCCGTAGAAGCTTCGCAGGCCGAATTTGTGCCAGGCGTTGAGGTCGTCATCTGTGCGGACAATTTTTTTCGACGCGTGTTAATCTCTGCGAGTCTTTGTGAATCTGTGCGAGTCTTTGGGCTTGCCGTGAGTCCTTGTGAGGCGGGTTTTTTTTTTCTGAGAGTCTCTGTGAGTCTGTAGGATTATCTGGGAGTCTCTGGGATTTGCTGCGAGTTTCTGTGAGTCTTTGGGATTTTATGAGAGTCTCCGTGAGTCTTTGTGTGTCTTTGGGATTCTCTGGGAGTTTTTTTGTCAGCCTCGGCGAGTCCAAGCGAATTTGTGTACGTCGCTGGGAGTCTCTGTGAGTCTAAGCGAGTCTCAGTGAGTCTCGGTGAATCTGTGGTAGTTTCTGCGAGTCTCAATGAGATTCTGCGAGACTCAATGAGATTCTGAGAGTCTCAATGAGATTCTGCGATTTTCTCTGAGATTCTGCGAGTCTAAATGAAATTCTGCGAGTCTCAATGAGATTCTGCGAGTCTCAATGAGATTCTGCGAGTCTCAATGAGATTCTGCGAGTCTCAATGAGATTCTGCGAGTCTCAATGAGATTCTGCGAGTCTCAATGAGATTTTGTGAGTCACAATGAGATTCTGCGAGTCTCAATGGGATTCTGCGAGTCTCAATGAGATTCTGCGAGTCTCAATGGGATTCTGCGAGTCTCAATGAGATTCTGCGAGTCGTTCTGAGATTCTGCGAGTCTCAATGAGATTCTGCGAGTCACTCTGAGATTCTGCGAGTCACTCTGAGATTCTGCGAGTCTCCATGAGATCCTCCTGTTTTTTTTTGCTTTTCGTACATACCGGCGTGGAAAAATCCGTCTTACGTACCGGTATAAAAATCGGGAACCGCTCGCGCGCGAGCTCCCACGTACAGCGCGAACGTCAGGATCCAACCGAGCGAAATTGCATTGCGAGGGTTCATCGTGGTGAGCGCGCGAAATAATCTCAACGAGTCACTGGCGCCGACTGAGCATTGACGATTCACTCGCGACACTACTTATATAGTCAACTACGCTTTACGCGGCACTGATCGAGTGTTAGCTGACGGTTAAACATTGACCAAAGCGTTTAGCGCTTCTCCTCCTCTTCGGCTCCAAGACGACCATCGCACGGCCGAATCTCGCGTCGCGTGTGCACGCATTTTTTTCCACTTGCAGATCGTTACACCGTCGCCACGCGTTTGACCGGTCAGTTATCCTAAATTTAACCTATGATTATCGTGATTATCGATTAATGTCATGTTTTGTCGCACGCGATGCGGTTTCCAGCGATCATCGATCAGCGTCCCCAGCCGGCGCTGCAAATCAGAAAACAAATATTTCATTCGGGTTGCAAGCGACGCGCTGTAAATCCGAAATGTTTTGCAAACATAAAATGCACCGAGATGCCACGTGGACGGTTTTTTTTTTTTTTTTTTTTTTTTTTTTCAGGTCAAATCATTGAGTCAATTTTAGATTTCCAGAACGTATTTTATTTGGGACAACTGAAGTTACGCGTGTCTTCTGAGTTGGGAAAAAAAATGTCTCAATGGATGCCAAATGTCCATCCAGAAGTTTTGCGAAAGTTGTCAAATGCCCTGAATGACACATTTTCGACACGTGGTAACTGATAACCGATAGGTGACTCCAAAACTGACATTTGGTATCCATTCGGGTCTCATAAAGAACCTCAGATATCATATTGCTACCAGGGAAAGTGCACAGTGGATCCACTGTGAGTTATCGCTCCGGTACTCACAGCGCGGTAGCCATAAATTCTGATTGGCCTTCGTCGACTCTGGGAACCAATCAGAGGGCAAGAGTATCATGGCTATCACACTGTAAGCGACTGAGTAATAACTGGAAATAGATCTGCAGGTATCGCAGTTCGAAATGTTAGCTAAATGTGTTCTAAATGTGGTTATCAAATGTTCATGTGGAAGTTAACTATACGTTAACAAAAACGCCAAATGTAAAACGTTATCATACAGATAATAGTATCCATTTTGGTACCATTTTGGGTATTTGCATGAAAATTGCCAACCCGGTTAAAAATTCTTGATATTACATCTGGTGCAATCGAGTTACTGTGGTCAGGCCCCGGCCAGGGCCGCTATGGCCAGGGCCTCGCCAGCGCCCGGCTTCGGTTGCATGTGTAATCATTTTTTACCAAAGCATTTCTCCAATGTTTACCCGCGCAAAAACGGAAGTATTAAAACAGTATTGCCTAAATATAAAAAGAGTCTTGGAATTGAAATATTCCAAGGCTGGCGTATTGGAATAATACATACCGAGTAAACTCGTTAATACTTCGAGACTTTCCTAATATTTAGACTTTTTTCCAAGACTTTTTTAATATTTCGACAATACTGTTTTAATACTTCCGTTTCGAACGTATTACCACTCGCGAGTGACACTAACCCAACAGCGACGTATGAATAGGTGGACGAGCGAATGTTGTTGTTGCGCCAGGGCAGAGCCTGTCCACCGTCGCCACCGGCGTAAAATCCATCGTCGTCCTCGTCGTTCACCGGTCGGCGGTACCAGAATGGCGACGCCCAGTAACCCGTCTCGCTGGCCGACAAGATATCCTGATCGGAAGCTGCGACCCCGGCCGTTTCCCCGTTCTCGCCGATCGGCGCGGCGTCCGTCGTCATAACGACGAAAATCGTCGCCAGAAGCGCGAACAAAATCGACGCGTTTGCCCACATTTTTTTTCGCAGCGACGCGATGTGTTTTTTGCCGCGCAAAGTTTTTATTCGGCTTAAGTTGAGTTTTAACGGCGCGAGATCTCCGCGGTCGTGTCAAATATTTTTGACTGGCCACCCACGAATCGTGAGTCAGGCCTTATATACCTATAGAAATTGTCATCGACGGGGAATTTCGTCGCGCGAATTCTCGCCGCCGTATGTTATTCGCCCGATCGTTGGGCGCGCTGCTGCTGCTGCTGCTGATGCGTCGCGGCGTCTCCCGACTCGTGCGCGTCCCGCAGGGGCTAATTGTCGCTAATTATTTTTTTCACTCCCCGACGACGACGACGGGAACCCGAGGAGACGCTAATTGTGGCAGCGCGCGACGAGTCCACGAGGCTTCTCCTCGCACGACCCACTGGGCTTTTCTCTTTGAGTCGATTATCAGCCTTGAATGCCGGAGGAAATTTCCTCTGCTCGTCCCGTCCTTTTCTGGCTCTCCTGCCGTCTCGCCGGCCTTTCTCGCTCGCGTAATTATCGAACTGTCAAATGTCGGCAAATTTAGACGAAGAAATTGCTAGAAAACCGTCGCTCCTTCGGCGAATTTTGCCGGAGGGAACGGAACATTTTCAGCAGTCGCGACGATCGTTCTGGCATTTTTTTTAATGAAGTTAAGTGTTCTCGAAAAGATATCATTGATTCAATAAATTAATATTGTAGTTGATTCAATAAATACACTGTTAAAAATGTACGGTGTCAAATGTGTTAATAGTAATACTTTTTACGGTGTAGAATTAACACCAGCCGTTTCGTTAAATTTTTCCTGTGTTACTGACAAAACATTGTAATATACTTTTCGCTTTAAAGGCATGAATGCACGTATCATGTGTGATTTTTATTATCTCGTGAATGAATTAGTCGCTTTTCTCAGTTTTTATCGAAAAATTGAAGAAAAAAATCAATTTTTTCATTACAGATTCCTCTACCGGGTAATTGACCTGTAATTTTATTTTTCGAAAATCAAAATTCTTTTACGAGATTCACATTACTGGCGTCTGTATTTCAATTTTCGCTTCGATTCGTTGATAATTCGGGAAAAACGGCACTTCTGACCTTTTGATGTGAAAATCGAAATTTCAGACTCCCTTAAGAGGCAGTGATACACCGAGGAAAACTCCGACGGGGTCGGTAAGGTAGGGTTCTGGCCTCCCACTTAAAACTACCGCGAGATGGCGCGCCGCGCCACTTCTCTCTCGTCTAAAACGGAGGCGTCGCCACAGTGGGCGTACACAAACAACCGCTGTTCGCGCGGTGATACGCCCACTTGACTGTGGTGATAAATATAAATATTTTTAATAAACCGAGCGATGATCGTCGCTCGTATACCACAGTAAGTATTTTTTCCGAGAGATTTGCATCTCTCGGAATGCAGAGCACTTACTCTTTGCAGTGCATAGATTATTTCCGTACGAAAATTATCTATGCACTGAAAATGCACAATAAAAAATGCAATCTATCGACACAGTGGTCGATAGTCCGCCCAACAGGCGGGAAATTCTCGAGGGATTGGCTTCGCTCGGAATTCAGAGCATTACGCTCTGCTTACAACTAAAAATAAAAAATGCGTAGATTATAATTAAATTAAATTGAAATATTGAATTGTAGATTCAAACTACAATCTATCGACACAGGGGTCGATAGTCCGTCTAACAGACGGGCAATTCTCGAGCGATTGGCATCGCTCGGAATTCAGAGCATTACGCTCTGCAGTGCATAGATTATTTCCGTTGGAAAATGATCTATGCACTGAAATATTAAAAAAAAAGACAATTTATTGACACGGTGGTCGATAGTCCGCCCAACAGGCGGGAAATTCTCGAGCGATTGCTCGGAATCAGCCCTTCTGTATCCTCGGGTCGAAGACGCCTCCGCCGGTTCCGTCGCGCTGTCGCATCTCGAACTCGAACTTCTCCTGATTTTACTCGTCGACCGGGTGTCTACCGCGAATTACCTGCCTGTCGGTCGAACTCCTCCCTCGGCAGCTCGATTCTCGGATCGAAGTCGCCGAGTCGCCCGTCGTAATCGTCGGGAAATCTTCCGCCCAGTATCCTAGGATCCGGAAAATCATCCAAGGGTCCACGTGGCGGTCCTCCGGCGCCTCTCGGCCCGAAATCAGGTCGGCGGTGGGACTCACATCGGCGGGACGTTGTGTGGCATTCCTGAAATTTTATCAAATTGAATTGAACAAATATAATCAAATTGAATTGAAAATTCATGCATTAATGCATTAAAATAATGTGATAAAAAAAGTCGACAACTTTGCTATATCGCTGACGATTATGTCGATCCTCATGGTCTCCATCGTCCCCACGAGCTACAGATTCGAGCCAAGCGAATCGAGTGACGAAACGTTAATATTTCCCGAGCCGATCGCCGAAAGCATCTGTTGCGGAATTACCGTTGACTTTTGAATCCTGAAAAAAAAAAGTATTTATCGCTGCATTTAATTTATCACCGGAACGCCGTCAGCGTTGAGATTCACGTCGAATATGTCCTCGAGCAGTGGTTTCCAGCTGTTTCTTCTCGTCGACCTCGTCCTCGCTGTTCAGCCGATTCAGGCTCCTAATGTGCCTGTGGAAAAAAACTAGCGTAAATTTGTGCTAAATGATATAAAAAAAAATAATAATAAAACAGGTGATGATTTTTCTTGTGTGAATATTTTCCACAAATGTTACTGGCTTAGCAGTTTTCTGCTGTCACTGATAAGCTGACAAAGCCTGTCGATAGCTGTTACAACAGAAATCTGTTAAGCAAGACAAAATTCTTTCTACAAATTTGTCTCGCTTAACAGATTTCTGCTGCAACAGCTATCCGCAGGCTCCATCAGCTTATCGGTGACAGCAGAAAAATGTTAAGCCAGACAAATTTGTAGAAAGAATTTTGTCTCGCTTAACTGATTTTTGTTGCAATAGCTATCCACAGGCTTAGTCAGCTTATTGGTGTCATCAGAAATCTGCTAAGCGAGACAAAATTCTTTCTACAAATTTGTCTCGCTTAACAGTTTTCTGCTTTCACTGATAAGTCGTCGGAGCCTGTGAATAGTTGTTGCAACTTTTCGGTGGATGCAGAAAAATGCCAAGCGAGGACTATTTGTTGAATGTAACATTCATCCACTTTCACAGTGGACAGCTCAGTTGTATCTGAGACAGCTCGGAGCAATGTAACATCTTGTGAGGTTAGAAAAGTTTTCCCCACAACTGCTTCTCGTTTGACATATTTCTGCAGCCACCAACAAGCAGCAGCAACTATTTGCAGACTCCGCAAACTTAGCGGTGGCAGGGGAAAAATATCAAACAACGTTCGTGCATATATTTGAAACAATATTTTGATGTCTTACCTGTGGACGATGAGGGGAAGACGCTCCTTGCTCTGTCACTTTTCTGTCGTCGTTGCTGGAGATTTCTTTCGTCGCACACCGCACGCACTTTTCATATACATAATGACTTTATATAAACCACTTGGCCCGAAGACAACAACCATTACCGTCTGGTGCCGGCTATAACAGCTAAATTTGTATACATGAACGTACACGCAGCCGCTGCGCGAACTACACTGGTGCCCTCTCTCAAACCGCTAGCCAGCGCAGTCGGTAACGCGAACGTGCAGGTGAAAGTGAAATGTTTAAAATGTGTTTTCTCCGCTGCTTATGCAACGATTTACATGAAACAAAGCTTAAAATGCTTGTTTTTTATTCACGCACGGCACAATCATCGGACCATGCGGTCGAGGCAACAGACGAAATCACAAGACTACGAATCTGTTTTACCGATTCAGTTACCACCTTGGAGAAATAAATACAATTGTATCTCTCGTGCTGCTTCAACCACATAGTCCGACGATCAGGTCCTGCGCGAATAAGAAACAAACATTTTTCATTCAAATCGATGCATAAACAGAGGTATAATACATCGGTGGGAACTCCGACAATGTCGGTAATGTAGGTTAATCCTGATTCTGTAATCCTGGTTAAACTGATTTTTTTTTGGATTTTCGGAACACCAAAAGCTTGTGCTCTTATTTCTATCATTTCCTAGTTGTGTTTTAAATTTCATCGCGATCCGACGCACCGTTTCGGAGAAAATATATTTCAAAGATTCGAAGTGTTGTGGTCGCGCGGGCGCGAGGGCGGGGGGGGGGGGGGGAGGCGAGTATCACTGCCTCTTTTATTTATTTCTCCGAGGGGTAACTCAAATTGTACGATTTTATACAAAAATTGTATAAAAAAATATAAATACAAGAACAAACTAATTTATTTAGTTAATCCACGTCAATTGTAATTGATAAATTCGAAATTATTCGCCCCGCCCATCACCTTGATGGGCGGAGCAATGAGAGCACGAAACGTTCGTTGCGTGCAGCCCATCGGGGGGGCCGCCGGCCATCAGCGCTGGCGCCATCTCTCGGGTGCTTGTTGAGCGCTGTTTTTTATCAAACTTTTTGACGGCCGATAAGTTGTCCTAAAAAAATGTTTGAAACGTGTTTTCTCCGTTGTTATTGCATCGATTTCGATGAAACAGAGCTCAAAAAACGTGTTTTTTAACCGTGCACGGCATAAGCTTCTGGCGATACGATCTGGTGAGCGTAAGAGTAAATATATAATGATAACTCCGATGATAACAAAAACTGTAAAATTTTTTTTGGAATTTGGAAACGCCAAAAGCTTATGCTCTTTTTGCCATCATTTCCTACTTCTGTATCAAATTTCATCGCGATCCGACCCACCGTTTCGGAGAAAACACGGTTCAAACATTTGAAGTGGCGATGGGCGCGGGAGCGCGGGGGGGAGGGGAGTATCACTGCCTCTTAACACTGCTCATTATCACCGTGATTGGTGTGGACCTATATAGACACCGCCTTGGTGTTGTCTTTAGCACCGAATTTTTAACAGTGTATTTCACTTGCGGACTTCATCGAAATAGAACGTACGAATGTCACTCACGAAATTCGGTGCTTTGAGAAAAAACACAGAAACCTGTTCGCGTCGAAAAAACAATTATTTTCAATGTCTCTTCTTCCAAACATTTCGGCCAACTTCAACCTCACAAAACCATCGACCCTTCCCATCCGAAAAACGTCATTACATCAGCGTCGACGCTTCGCAACCCCGAACAGCCGACAGTGAGACACGAGATAGACAGGAAAACAAAAATGCAATAACAGGTATTTAACTGAAAAGTCGGACGACGAGTTAATTCACTCGCGCTTCAGGCCTCCGACTAGCAATCGCGGCCCACGACAAATATTAATAAAACAAATTCGCCCACGAGACCACCAACGTTTTTTCCTCCTCTTTGACTCAATCATCGGTCTCTCGAGTGCCCACGGAAATTTTTCTCCATTATTATTTTTTTTCTCCTCTCTCTCTCCCCTTCTCCCCGCGTTGCTTCCCCCCGGCGAACGCAGGTGCGGGATTTAATTATCGAACAGTCAAATGTGAGCAACTTGAAATGCGCGACGCAAAGAGAAGAGAGAAGCGGGTGAAGCGAATAAAAAAGCGGCTTTTGAGCATCGGTCGAGCGGTCACAGGGACATCGGAGCCGAGCGAGCGGAAGACTAGGCTGGAAATGGACAGAGTCATCCCCCCCCACCCTCCCTTCTCTCTCTTTCTCTCTCACTCCTTCTATGTGTCCACGTGAGACAGATAAAGATAAATATAGACGCGGTGCGTGTGGGCGGAAGGGAGATACCGAGTTCTCTTTCGCCCGAGCGAAAGAGAATAGAGCACCAGGCCAGGGTGCAGCAGCACCTGGAAAACGTCGGCGCGGTCGACGTCGACGCGCTGTTGGGCTCGTGTACAAACTGCATCATCGAGGCATTGACGTATCGCTATCGGCTATGGCGATGACTATATATACATTGACGGAAGCCAGGCAAGAGGCGCGGTGGTAACCTCGTCGGACGTTGGACGACGACGACGACGTCGACGAGTCACCGCATCTCGCGCTCGTGTAAACACGGGCGGCCGCCTCTGACCGCTGCGGCGCGCCATCAGTTGACCGGATGCCGTCGAAACGAACGTTTCGACGATACAACGAGTCGACCCCGCCGCGTCGTCCTCTCGTATTCGCGAAACTCTTCTCCTCTCTCCCCCCACCCATCACTCGCTCGCTCGTTGGCCCCCGCGCGATGATCGACCCCCGTAGTGTCGATAAACATCCACGCGGACGAACCGACACGGGCGACGCGTGTCACGCGCTCCTGCTGCCGACGCGGAAGCGCGAACGGCGATCGGTTGATTCTCTCGTCGGCTGATACGGCCACGAACCCCGACTGTGACCCGACTGTGTGAGAGTGATGACAATTTCTTGAGCTGCTGTCTCGCGAATTTGTTTCGATGTCACTCGGGAATTTTTTGAAATTTTTTATGTGAGATCGGTCGAATGAAATGATGCGATGAAAATTATGGCAATCAATGACTTTTTTTTTTATTAATAAAACAAATTATAGCAATCAATGACATTTTTTTATTTTTTTATTAACAAACACAGTTCATTTGACATTTTATATTTTTTTATTAATAAAAAAATAAAAAAATGTCATTGATTGCCATAATTTTCATTGCACCACCTCATTCGACGGTTTTCACATAAAATTTTGTTGGTACCATTAAATATTTCTTTTATATAAAGACACATTTTGTTGGAATAAATGTACCCACCAATCGTACCGAGACTCTATGTAAGATGGTGAAAGCACAAAATTTACGCGTTAATTTTTTTGTCTCGATCCTCACACCTCGTATTTTTTTTTCTCTTGACGCTTTCACAGTCAACTTTGACGCGAAATAAAAATTTGATGAGTTCGAAAGAAATGTCCACGTCAGCTTTCGCCTTCAATTTTGCGACAAAATACAGGCTTTTCGATAAGAGCGACAAAAAAAATACAGGTCAAGATATTGTCACCCCGAAGTGAGTGCACATCTCCCGCGGCTCCATCGAGTATCCGGAGGAAGCGGAGGCGGTGATTCGTGCGGCTGGTCGAAGGAATAAGAAAGAAAAGACGTCGGACATAGTACAAAAGCAGCGGGAATGGCTTCGCGAATGGCCGGGAGTATCTGGCGCCTTACCCCAATGGGACACGGTACGTTGCACGTCCACTGTGGATTCTTCTCGCTCGCACTAATTGTCCAAGAACTCGACCAGATTGACCGGGCCGCTCGAGAGACACTCGAAGGTTGCGTGTGTCGTTCACACACGACTCGCGGGGCGGCGAATCGCTCGGCGCGTGTTTGCGCTCACGTAACGAGGTGCTAAAGAGCTCGCGAGTCTTCGAGCACGTCCGGATTTTGTCTCGTCGACAGCCGATCGCGTTCTCTCGCTTTTTCACTCCCGCCTTCGTTCCGTATATCTGCCTCTCTCCCCTTTCTCTCTGTTTTTCACGCAAATCACTGGCATGATGTTATTCTCGTTCAATCGCAAATTTTGCAATTTGAATTTCCTCTTAGTGTCTGTTTTTTATTTTTTTTTCTTCGTGTGGACAATGAGAGAGTGTACATTTTTTATTAAGGAGGATGAATACCGTCTTTGTGGGGCAGGGGGCGATAGGGGAATGCCTTATGCGTATTCACGGGAGTTAGTAACGCGGCTGCCAACCTCAAATAGTTAAATAATCAAGTAATCAAATACTCGTAAATAAGTCGAGTTTAAGCAAACAAATAGCGGCGTATGTTAAATTAGCTATTTTCAAGTGTTTTCAGTTATTTTTCGATTCATTGACAGCCGAATACGTTATAACCAATGTTGAAATTTGGCAATCGCACTTTACCCGTAACATGTATAATCAGGAATCAGATCAAGGTGCTTTCTTTCTACAATTACTCGATAAATATGTAGACGGTCGATTTGAAACTTCGTTCAGTTATTCCTAAAGATGTCAAGAATTATTTGTATCTATTTTTATTCGATTTTTAATATTTTTGCTATGCTTTCAAGGGTTGTAGCCTAACTTTTGCCTGATTTCCCTATGTTACCCGTGTATAAGAACATAACTTCAGGAATTAATTTCTCGATAACCATTCAGGTGATTGAAATGAAATTTATCATGGAGATGTAATTCTAGTCGACGAATGTCCTCCAAAAATGTAAGCTTATGTTTATCATTTTTAGTCGAGTATCCAACCTTCTTAACCACTTTAAAAAATTGTAGACCATTTACTGCTGTGTTTTGTTCAGCTCTGTTTTTATTCTGAACGCGTTTTAGTTTTACGCTAATTCCGCGCCGTTGTTTGCCCGAAAAAAAATCGTCGAGAAAAACGCGAAAATTGATTGTTTTCTATATAACAATACGATATACACGGTGACGTATACCAACGGTGACGTATACCGAATCGACCCGACTAAAATAAAGTGTCTCACGCAGCGCGCGGACTAGTTTTGTCGCGGGCCATCGGCAGCGCGGAAAGCGTTCGGAGTGAAATATCACACCGTTTGCGACGAAAGGTAATACACGTCCGATCGCGGAAAGAAAGTCGGTGTGCCCGCGCGCGTTCGCGCGCATTCTAATTGCGTTGCGCGTCCCGACCGCGCGCGCGAGTCGTGTTCGCACGGGGCGTGGGCATCGGCGCTGCGAAAATTGTCCGTCACATGTAATTCAGTCGTTCGTTGCATCCGCGCGGGCCAGACTGGACGGAAACATCGGTGGATGCGCCAGTTGGTTTAAATTAGCGAGAGTCTAGACGCCCCGCGAATACCACTGTGGACGCGTCATTCTCTCTCTCACCGCGTTTCCTCGTGGCCCGCGGCTACGAACTCTGTAACCGCGCGCGCGAGTCTCGCTCGTAGTTTCCGCTGCCACTGTTAAAAATGTGGTGTTAAAAACAGCACCAAGACGGTGCCCATATAGATCCACACCAATCACGGTGATAATGAGCGGTGTTAAGGGACTGTGAAATACCGACTTTCCACCTCAAAAGCTCAGAAGTTCCGTTTTTCGCGAATTATCAGCGGATCGAAGCGAAAACTGAAATACAGACGCCAGTAATGTGAATCTCGTTAATGAATTAGTCAGAATTTTGATTTTCGAAAAAAAATGCAGATCAATTACCCGGCAGAGGAATCTGTAATAAAAAATCGATCTTCTTCTTCAATTTTTCGATAAAAACTGAGAAAAGCGACTAATTCATTCACGAGATAATAAAAAGTCACACATGATACGTGCATTCATACCCTTAAAGCGAAAAGTGTTACAATGTTTCGTCGGTAACACAGGAACAAATTTAACGAAACTGCTGGTGCTAATTTTACACCGTAAAAAGTGTTACTATTAACACCGTAATAAGTAACACTGGGAAAAAGTCCACATCAGCAGCGTTTGACACCGTAGATTTTTAACAGTGTGGACTCGTCACAGACGTATTTTCCTTTGGAATTGTTTACGCAAGCTTTTGCGCGTTCATTAACAGCAGCCGAGGACGATTTGTATATCGCAACGTGTGTCCTTAACCTAGATAAATATTAAGTTGCACGCAGACTCAGTCGGTAACGAAATCTGTAATGATTTTTTTTTTTTTCGTAGGGAATGCTTCTTCGATATAAGGAAAATCATGCATCGTTTGACTCATATTTGCGGTTGACGCGAGGCTTTGACTTTCATCGAGAAGCGTTTTTCAAGTTTTCGACGCGATACGCTAGGCGCTTCTGCTTCTGTTGTTCTACGTTGTCCTGCCGCGGCGCGACGAAAATCTCACTCGCACTCGCGCGGCTGCTCAGTGGGTAAAGCGCCTCACCCGAGAGAGATGTGATTACAGTTTCCGTTACCGACTGAGCGCGGGGGAGGGGCGCCACTCCTCAAAGGCGCCAAAGGTTTCGCCGTGGACGCGAATTGTTATTAATTTTCATCGGATTTCGTTGGAAACGTTTGGACTCTTGCAAACGAGATTACAGTTTTTGTTACCAACCGAGCGGAAACATTTGCATCGCTACCGCGTTATAACGCACGCGTGTTAGAAGTCAAACGAAATACAACACCGTGGAAAAGACGCGAATTGTTATTAATTTTCATCGGGTTTCGTTGGAAACGATTGGACTCTTGAAAACGAGATTACAGTTTTTGTTACCGACCGAGCGGAAACATTTGCATCGCAGCCGCGTTATAACTGACGCGTATTAGAAGTCGAACGAAATACAACACCGTGGAAAAAATTCTTTGTCTTATAATTCACGTACAAGGCTACGACTCTCCTTGTACGTGAGCGATATTGTTACAACGTATATTTCGTGTCAAGTGCATTCTCGACACGTGTTAGAACAAAAGCCCGACTCGTCGGTTAACAAACTTTGAAAAACGCCGATTTCCGAGATAATGCGATTTCAGGATATCTCACGAATCCGCAGATAAGAGCGATTCCCGCGGCGCGTGCGACGGCGTCGGCTCGTGGCGAGCGGCGTTCGGCACGTTTCGCTGCTTTAAAACGCAATTAAAAAAAAATGTGTTCCATAATTCATACGTCATTATTCATCAGGTATTCAACAAGCGTTGACCTTGGCGTCGAGTGGCTGCGTCTTCGAGAGCTTCGCTTAAACTTGCTCTAAACACATTTTTATTTCCGATGAAAAAAAAGTAAACAATTATAACGAGACGAAAAATCATTAGCGTATACAGAAACGGAAAATCATTTTTAACTCCCGACTGCCCCTTTATGGCAAAAAGACGGGAGTTATGCATTTCACGGCGATCAGCTGATTTGGGCGATTTTTTTGTAGCCAATGTTTTCGAAAACGGTAAAAAAATTACTTGACCAAATTTTGTACGTCGATTCGATAACTAGCGCCGAATGTCTTTTTTTTTTTTCATAAATTCAAGTGATAAGTTGTTAATTCGCGTAGATAAATGCATTTTGCAAATAGCCTGTTTGAATATATCGAAATATCGCAAGATGGCCGCCACTAATGCGTATTCTGTGACTCACTTCATAGCGCAGCGCATATGGCTGAGTATTTAAATAACTTTGAAATTAAATTTAAGAAACGATGAAATAAAAATAATTTTATAAAAATTAAAAAACTCCCGACTGAAAAAGGAGGTTAATTAATGAACAAATTGAGTAAACAAAAAATTATGAAATAATTAAATAACCATTCGCATATCACATATTCGGGAGGTTTTTTTCGTCATTATGTGTGAAAATCTCTCGACTATATAATATGCGAACAGTTATTTAATTATTTCATAATTTTTTGTTTACCCAATTCATTCATTAATTAACCTCCTTTTTCAGTCGGCAGTTTTTTATTTTTATAAAATTATTTTTTCATTTCTGTCGTACGAATTTCCGTCTGCTACAAAAAATTATTTTTTTTTCACAATAAAAAAAAGTGTATTTTAAAAAAGTGTAAAAAAGTGTATTTATAGTGAAAAGTGCCCATCCCGTTGGCGAGCTATCGGCTCGTCACGTTGCACCGTGGCCTCTCTATCTCTCTTCCTCCGGTGTTCCTCGCGTAGCCGGAATTACTTCGAAGGTAGCATAGGTTGTAGTAGTAGTCGTCGTCGACGGCGTCAGCAGCAGCAGCAGCAGCGGCAACAGCAGCAGCAGCCGAGCAGAGCAGCAGCTGGTTCTCTCTCCGGCCCGAGGGAAACGCACCACGCGCTCGTCGCTCGCTGCGCTGGCTCGCTCGTCGAGAAGCGAGACACACACCGCACGGACGCTCAGCTCTCGGCTGCCGCCGCCGCTGCTCTCGAGCCTCGGCGCCGAGAGGCGCTGGCGTCGCATGGCCGCCCCTCAGTGCTCGCGAGCCTCGCTCGGTGCGTGTTACGTCTCGCCGCGAATGCTCCGACTTTTTACCAATTTACTTAACCAATTATTGAGCTAGAAAAAAACAAAAAAAAAACACCGTTCCGACAGCAACAACGCAACGAGCGATCGAAAAAATCCGGCTGCGCGTACGACGAAAACGCCGAAAACTAAAGGGAGCAACGACGGCGGCAACAACAAATCCAAACGCACGCAAACAGCAACAAAACGTATTTCCGTCTTCGCAAAATCCGTCCAAAGGCCGCTGTTGCAGTCGCTCGTCTCGAGTTATCCGTACATATATACACACACACACACACACACTACGTCTCTTGTCTGGACGCGCAGCGTTCTCGTTTCTCTCTGCCAGTGCTGACGAAGAGAAGGAAATAAAATAAAATCGTCTCGGGCGAATCTCCAGCGGGCGGATCATCCTCGAGAATTTCTCAGTGCACACGAGACACAGATACACAGAGACAGAGTTAACAAGAAAGACAGGGATAGAGAGTGAGTGACAAAAAGTGAAGTGTGTACGAGTTTTCGCCTACTACTATCAGGGGCCAATTCCCTGTCTATATCGGCGGCGCCGTCGCCCACCTCCTTCTCTGTGCTCGTATGCGTGCGTCCGTCTCTCTGTGCGCTCTCGTCGTCGTCTCTACGGCTGTGTGCCTGTTCTGTGCGCTGTTCTCCGTGTGTGTGTGCCGCAAGTGTGTGTGTGTCTGTGTGTAACGTGCGTGTCTCACCGCTGACGAATAAGCAGTTATTACGCCAGAGTCTCTCTCGAAGCCGCCTATAGTGAGCGAGCGATCGCGACTCCTCGACGCCGCGGCGATAATAATCATCAGGGGAGGGGGAAATAAAAGGCCGCACCGGAAAATTCTTCTCCGGCTTTCCGGGGAATTTATCCTCGTAGACGGATATATACGAAATCGCGCTCCCCCCTCTCCCGGCGAGACCCCCCCCTTCGGCGTGGCCGTCGCCTCTACCTGCCACCGTCTCCTCGCGCAGGTGTTTCCCAACCGCCGCGGCGGCGGCGGCGGCGGAGCAGGAATACAAAACCGCCCGAGCATCCCCGGCGCCGAAATCCTTCGGAAAAGCGACGCCACTGGCTGCTGCTGCTGCCTGCGGTGGCCGTCGTGCTCGTCGTGTCTGCGGCCTCGTGACTGCAACCCGACCGACTGTCATCGGCGGGACTAACGCGAAAACGCTGAACGACGGGGCAACCGAAACAAGCGAACACGCTGATTGGTCGTCGATCAGCCGAGAGAGCCATTGGCAACCTGCACGGACGGCGGATTCGCGGCATCGAGAGGCGAAAACGACGACGCCGAGCGACCGTTGGATTTTCAGTTTGGCGCTCATCTTGTCAAACACACATCTCGTTCGTCATCGATGAGAGCGAGAGTTCTCTGCTCGCGCGCACTGAGAAAATTCAGGGGATAACAATGTCAAATATAGTGTGTTCTGTATAAATAGTCACGGGCACCATCATTTGGCAGCCGGTTTGATTATTTGTAGTTGCGGGAACCATTAAAGCATTGTTGTCGTCTCAGGCGACTATACATTTTTCTGAGTGCGGGGACATTTTTTGGTTTCTTTTCCACAATGTTAGCCATGTGCCTTCCGAGCTTTTCCGCGGCGGCGCCTGACTCAGTCGCATAAATAAAGGCGGCGGCGTCGGCGCGTCTTGTTTACCTTACCGGCTGTGAATCATCAGGAATTTTCATTAGCTCATCCGGCTTCTTCTTTTTTTTTTTTCCTCCGTCGATTTGTACGGCGGTCGCGGCGAGGACGAGAAAAAAAAATAAAAAAGCGTTCGTCGAATGCGGGAAACACGTCGTGGATTTCGCGAGGCAAACGGATGAGGAAGCATGAATGATCCCTCGGCGGTCGGTGCGAATCGCAGGTACAGAGAATCGCGAGGCGTGGAAGCCCGAAGAGACTGTTGTTCGACTTCCACTACGCGGAAATGCGTTATCACCGGACTCGGTAGTCATTTTTTGTCGACTCTCCGCGAGCAACGTCCGACGACGACGTCGCGCGAGACTCGGATTCGGCGTTTCGAGGCTGTCACGCGGACGATGCGGACGACGAGGCGGACGCCGGGTTCGTCGACGACGGCGACGCGGAACGCGCGTTGCTGAAACACACGAAACGAAACCCGATCGACTGACGCCAATATTTTCTACGTAAGAGAGGCTACGAATCGATGGATGCGAATATTTTCTACATTGCTCGGGCGATAAAATCCACGAAGCGATTGCGAGAATCACTGAATCCAGTGTAAATGGATACGTAATAGAGGCTGAATCGGTGGATGCGAATATTTTCTACATTGCCCGGAATCCACGAAGCGATTGCGAGAATTAATGAATCCAGTGTGAATGGATAGCGAGCAGTTTTTTTTAACGACAACGAATGTCGACGGCTGATCGTCGTCATCGATCGATCGAGCCGATCTGCCGTTTCGCTGACAAAAGTCGAATACATCGTCGATGAGATGCGGCTCAGCTGTCGGACGATAATATTTTCTACCTTACCGACGCGGTGTTCGAGGCACTGAGACGAAAAGCAATGAGCGTCAACGTCGCCGGATAACGAGAGATTTTTTTTTCTTCTTCGAACGGCAGCCAAATTCGAGGGCCGACGTCGTCATCCTGGAGCGTCGGTTGATCAGGATCGATTTGCTCACCGGGAGGAAGTGCTCGGCGATGTCGATTCGCGTGAGCGGCGGCGTTTACCTGGTTCCCACTGGAGGACTCCAGGACACCAACGAGAAGTCTGACGGCAACGCCAACAGCGATCAAAACAATCAGCAGCAGCAGCAGCTGCAGCCTCAGCAACAGCAGCAGCAGCAGCAACAGCAGCAGCAACAACAGCAGCAGCAGCAGCAACAGCAACAGCATCATCATAATCACCATCAGGGGAAGACGGTGACCATAGTGGCCGGTCCGCAGCGAAGCAACAGTCTGGATTACCTGAATTTCGAGGAGAAACGACAGCTGATCGCGTCGTCGCTGTCGCTGAGCGATTTTCTCGCGCACGGACCGGCGGCAGCCGCGGCCGCCGCGGCCAAAGAAGTCGCGGCCAGCACCGTTGTCATCGGTGAGTCTTCTGCGATGAGCGAACTGAATCTTTGGGCGCTTATTTAAGAGTGGAGAGGGCCGATTGGGGAGACTGGAAGATGAGAAGATAGAAATTCTATGATGTTGAAGTTTTGCATCGTTGGAATGCAACGAAAATTATTTTAAAAAATGATTCTTATGAACTCAAAAAATCGCACTCGGTGTACAAAGTTGTTACAACGATTAATCGTTATAATAATCTTTTTGGGATATGGAAGATGGGAAGATAGAAATTCTATGATGTTGAAGTTTGCATCGTTGGAATGCAACGAAAATTATTTTTTTTTATTATTTTTATGAACTCAAAAGATCGCATTGGGTATAAAAAGTGATTACAACGATTAATCGTTATAATAATCTTTTAGAATCGTTAAAATAATTTCAGAATCGTTGGAATATATGTATATTTTTTTTTTTTTTTTTTTTGCATTCCAACGATGCAAACTTCAACATCATGAAATTCTAGCAGGTAAAATGGGCCTCACAATTGCCACAAACAGGGAAAACAATTGACCGGAAAATCAGAGAGGTTTCAGGGAATTTTAAACCAGGGAAAGTGATCAGGGAAAAGGAAGGTATGACTGTGACGTATTATAAATTGCTGGAAACGTAATTCAGTCATACTTTCACTATTGGTAAAAAAAAGTGCGTAACATTTTTTTCCTTGATTAGATTTTTTTTAATTATTAGTTTCTACTATTCATAATGTCATACAAATCACTCCATGATATTCGTCGCGCAATCTAAATTAAATCTGCCACGTGCCAAGGCTCGCAGGGCCTAATTTTCATCTTTTGGGTTGCTGCCTATAGCAATCCAATATTTTATTTCTCTTTTTCTTAAAACGAAGAAAAAGACAAATAAAAAATATAGCAGCTGATACATTATACTTCCGAGACGTGTTGTCTGAGGCAATTCGAGTCATAATTTCCCAGCAGACGAAAAAGAGCCAGGGTAAAGTAAAAGTCTCGGTCAGGACACGAGGAGGCTGAATTAATTTCTCTTGATACTCGACGTCGAGACGCTATCGCGCGTCTCCCGATGGAATCTGCCATTTACGGCGAAGGGTCCCGACCGTCTGCTGGTCGACGATATTTGGGGCGAACGTAGGGCCGAAGCTTCAACTCGTGGGTCGTTGAGAGACTCGGCAGTCGGCGGGATGACGGACGGCTGCCGAGTCTGCGGATACTCGGAGCGCCGCTACGGCGGGTTCGGGAGGGGGGGGGGGGGGGGGACGTCGTCGCGTAGAGCGCGAGGCGTGGCGCGCGAGCGCCCGAGGAGAGAGAGAGCCCAAGGGCAGGAAACAGTCGAGCTAGCGAAGCAAGTGTGATACTACTGTACCGGCGTCGTCGTCGACGGTGGGGAAGAGAGACGACCGGTCGGTTTTATCTCTCCGTCTCTCGCAGCGCGTTCCTTACTTCGATTCCTCGACTCTCGCGCGCGGAGTCAAAGAACTCTCGGCCCCGGCTCATGGGCTTGTAAACAAACGCCCGCCCTACGTGTTTACTATGCCACGTATGTGCATTTGTACATACATATTTATGTCGCTGGGCACAATGTGCAGTTTGTGCATCGGTACTGCTTATCCCTTTCCTCCTCCTTCTCCTTCTTCTTCAGTTCTGTTGATTCTTTAAAAAGCAAACTGGTACTTCGAAACAATAATCCGCTTCTTAAAATTCCGAAGAAAAGAAAAGAAACAAGAATACGTTGAGTTGTGTTCTCCTTCGCTTCCTCGTGAAGGACGCTTTGTACTCGTGACATTTATTTCTCGTCATGCTGGAATTATCCCGAAACACGCGACAATTGCATTTAAAAAATTCGTGTGTCAGGCACAAAGAACGAATTTAATTTTGAAAATTGTACACAAGGTATTGAACCGGAAACAGCGACTCCACCAGACGCCTAGAACACGTCTATGGCACAACTGCACAATGTGCAGTTTGTGCATCGGTACTGCTTATTCCTTTCCTCCTCCTTCTCCTTCTTCTTCAGTTCTGTTGATTCTTTAAAAAGCAAACTGGTACTTCGAAACAATAATCCGCTTCTTAAAATTCCGAAGAAAAGAAAAGAATACGTTGGGTTGTGTTCTCCTTCGCTTCCTCGTGAAGGACGCTTTGTACTCGTGACATTTATTTCTCGTCATGCTGGAAGTATTCTGAAACACGCGACAATTGCATTAAAAAAATTCGTGTGTCAGGCACAAAGAACGAATTTAATTTTGAAAATTGTACACAAGGTATTGAACCGGAAACAGCGACTCCACCAGACGCCTAGAACACGTCTATGGCACAACTGCACAATGTGCAGTTTGTGCATCGGTACTGCTTATTCCTTTCCTCCTCCTTCTCCTTCTTCTTCTGTTCTGTTGATTCTTTAAAAAGCAAACTAGTACTTCGAAACAATAATCCGCTTCTTAAAATTCCGAAGACAAGAAAAGAATACGTTGGGTTGTGTTCTCCTTCGCTTCCTCGTGAAGGACGCTTTGTACTCGTGACATTTATTTCTCGTCATGCTGGAAGTATTCTGAAACACGCGACAATTGCATTAAAAAAATCGTGTGTCAGGCACAAAGAACGAATTTAATTTTGAAAATTGTACACAAGGTATTGAACCGGAAACAGCGACTCTACCAGACGCCTAGAACACGTCTGTGGCACAACTGCACTGAGGAAAATTGGTAGTTGGGATTGCCAATCACGGGTTAACGTTACACCGGTTGATCTCGATAACACTAACCGACGGTTGGTAATCGCAACCAATAATTATTTTCCTTCTGCCCGAAATAAATACACAGTGCCGTTCTGTTATCTCATACCGAAAATATTTACGTTATCTTCAAATATTACCAGATATATCTACCGTCGTAACCCAAGCTGTAAAAAATGTCCCGGCATAAAAAATCGAAGTACCATTAACTGAAATCTATTTTTCACGCCGACATCCTCGTATTACGATGTATCCAGTGTCTTGGATATCGCGCGAGATACGCATTGTATGGCTGAAAAGAGGAGGAAGAGAAAGAAGAAGGGGTGGAGGGAAGAGGGGGAGAGGAGGGAACGGTTCGGACGAAAGAGCCGAGCAACGTTGCCGCGCAGGACCGAACACGAGCGGGCGCGCGAGGACCGTGGGGATCAATTATGTGCGCGTTACCCACGAGAGTAACTCTTTTTAGCACGAATCAACGTTCATCTCGTCGCCGGCGCGCTAGATCTGCGCAGATACGCGAGAGTCGTCTGTAATAACCCATAGTCTCGCTAGTCAAAGATGCGTCAATCGCGCGTCTCCCCATTGGCCAGTGCACTCTCGCTGCTCTTGCGCCGCTTCCCTTCCGTTCGGCAATACCGTTACTATGCGTGTATGCGCTATATACATCGCGTACTCGCTTCACTGTTAAAAATCTACGGTGTCAAACGCTGCCGGTGTGGACTTTTTCCTAGTGTTACTTATTACAGTGTTAATAGTAACACTTTTTACGGTGTATAATTAACACCAGCCGTTTCGTTAAATTTGTTCCTGTGTTACCGACGAAACATTGTAACACTTTTCGCTTTAAGGACATGAATGCACGTATCATGTGTGATTTTTTTATTATCTCGCGAATGAATTAGTCGCTTTTCTCAGTTTTTATCGAAAAATTGAAGGAAAAAATCGATTTTTCATTACAGATTCTTCTACCGGGTAATTGATCTGTAATTTTTTCTTTTCGAAAATCAAAATTCTGACTAATTCATTAACGAGATTCACATTACTGGCGTCTGTATTTCAATTTTCGCTTCGATCCGTTGATAATTCGCGAAAAACGGCACTTCTGAGCTTTTGAGGTGAAAGTCGGCATTTCAGACTCCTTTAACACCGCTCATTATCACCGTGATTGGTGTGGACCTATATAGACACCGTCTTGGTGTTGTTTTTAACACCGAATTTTTAACAGTATGCTTACGTAGCTATATGCGCTCTACACATCGAGTACTCGCTGCCAACGTCGCTATATGCGCTATACACATTGTGTACTCGCTGCCTAGGTAGCTATATACGTTCTACACATCGTGTACTCGCTGCCTACGTAGCTATATGCGCTATACACATCGTGTACTCGCGAGTACGCTACCTATGTGCTCGCACTCGTAGAAGTCAGCTGCGCCCGTCATACACAGCGGGAGAATGAGAAGGAGGAGGTGGACGAGGAGGGGGAGGAACAGCAGCGACCGGGTGCGACAGAGAGAAAGGGCCTCGCGCGCGCGGATAAATGGCAACAGCGCGGCGGAAATCATTCATTGAACAGGGAGGTCGAACGTACGGTCAGGACCGTCGTCGCGAACAGTCCGCCAGCGGTGGTTCCCCCGCGCGACACTCCGGCCAGACATCGCTAATTCGACGCTGCTCCCCGCGGCGGAGAAACAAAAAAACACATGAGCTCCACGCGGCGCACGAAGTTGCGCGGTTCCCCCGTTTTTTCTTTTTTTTTTGCGTCCACGTTTGGAACGGACAGAGGAGGCTTTATAGTCGTAAACGGTTTTCGGTTTCACGTGGGGGAACATTTTTAGGAGGGGGAAGAGCGCGCGAGAAAATGAGGAAGCGGCGAGGTTCGTCTCTGCAACTTTGAAAAAAATCATGGGCATACATATGTACAAAATGATGAACTTGTGTAGATGGTTTGGGACAGAGTGGAATGGAGTTTTAGCGTATTTTGTCAATTTTGTTGAGACTCATTAGAAGGGAAAAAATAATTATATTATTAGTACTGCATTTTTTTTAGAAGTTGTCTGTAACCATCCGAAAAAATGCGAAAAAATTATGAACTTGTGTACATGGTTTAGGACAGAGCTGAATGGAGTTTTAGCGTATTTTGTCAATTTTGTTGAGACTCATTAGGAGGTAAAAATAATTATATTATTAGTACCGAATTTTTTTACAATTTTTTCTGTAATCATCCTAAAAAATGCGGCCGAATGTTTCAGTCGCCGTCATAAACGGAAAAGAAAATGCACTTCTCGAGTGCACATTTCGAATGACCCTCCGAGTTGAAAAATATGCGCCTTGGCACGAAAACACAGTGTCAGCTATTGTCAGGTCGAAGGTCCGACGCGTCTCTCTTACCTGCGCGTCCGCAGTTTTTCGCTCGTTCCCCAGGTAGTCGCCTCTGCATTCCTAAACTCATTCGCATATTTTTCCCTCTCTCCGCCGCCTGTACCGTATTTTTCAGTGCGTTCGACGTTTCGCGTGCCAAGCACGCCCGACGCATTTTCCCGAGGTTAGAGTCGCCGAGGAGTGGAAACACCGGGGGTAGAGAGGGGGACGGCGTGGAGCGGGAGTGAATGGGGGGGGGGTGTCGGAAGGCGGCAGAAACTCGCCAAGAGTCAGTAGCCGAGGGAGTAGCCGGAGTCTGGCGAGCCAAGTAAAAGCTCAAATGCCTCTCATGGAAGATTCATCGTCTCATTTCGCGACTCTATGCCTGGAAAAGTGGCGTCTCTCGCGAGAGACGAAATAACCGTAAGAAAAAAAAAGAAGAAAAAAATTCACGTCTCGGGTTCCGCCCCCCCCCCTCCCCCTCCCCCTCCCCCCGGTGGCTAGTCGACTACTTGCGTAATTTCTCTGGTTTCTTGGAACGACAATAATCACAATTTTCATCATTCAACGCTCGTCGTGCATTTATACTCTGTGTATTTTTATATACATATATATGTGTGTGTCTTTGTATGTATATATATATATACGCACGTAGAGCGAGTAGCACGTGATAATTAATTATGAGTGCGGTCGGATGAAGCACTCGGCGGGCATTGTTGCCACGTTCGCTCCCTTCTTTGAGGAGTGCCACGTTCTGCCTGCCTCGACGCAAAGCCGCGCGGCACTCTCGTCGTTTCTCGTCGATTCAGCATTGAAAGTCCCGTGCATCGATCGCACGTCGAGAAATACGCTGCTGCTGTTTTGCTGTTGCCGCTGCGCTCTGTTGTCGTCGTTGTCGTCGTCGTCGTTGCCTCTCGCCGTAGCGGACAGCCGCCGCGGGGGCATCGCAGATCTGCGCGCGCCAGCTCCGAGCAGCACCTGTCCTTTTACTTTCTATCTTATCTGCCGCGGTAGGTCAGAACATCGGTATGTTGGGCTCGTCACCCGATTCACGAGGCCTCTCGACGTGCCGTCGTCTGACTGTCATTCCGATGGATGAAAACAGGATTTGGATTTGCTTCTTTTTGGGAGCTCATAGGGCAATCTTTATTTGTATTTGGTTATTTCGTTAATTTAATGCGAGTATATTTGTAAAATTGTGCAAAACGTCGGCAAATCGTATGTTTTTTTACCCTTTTTTATCAATAAGGGACTAAAACGTTTCAGAATAGTAAACATTGAAAAATAAAATTTTGCACATTGATTCCTTTTTATTTTTAATTTTTTTCTCACCGTGTAGATAGTATTTTGTATATTGTGTATTGAGTGGGCAAAGTGGGTTATTTTCGCATGAGACTCGATCGTACGAAAACGTTACTTTATTCCAACCTTTTTTTTCCTGTTCAGATCCTGTATAACAACGCGAATTGGCTTAGCCGGCCGAACAAAAGAGATTCTAACGCGACGTTTTTCTTTTCTTTTTTTTTTTACACCACAGATTATCGGTGCTGGTCAATTGATAAATAACCCGATCGGCTTATCGAGTGGAATATCTGTTCCTAACGGGCTTTCCAGAAGTTCTAAGCCTTCTGAGAAGCTCATCGCTGGCTTCGCCGAGACCGTACACACACACTGTGTCGCGTGTGTGTCTCTATCTCTTAGCGCGGCGGTATCGGAGTTTCCGCCCACGCCTCAATTGGACTCGCGACTTTCAAAGCTAATTATAATCAAGCAGCGGCGGCGGAGTTGAACGATCCCTCGCCGCGCGCGCGCGGAGTCGCACCGGTTCTCCTTGGCCGCATGAATACATCAGCGGCGGAGCTCAGTCAAGGTAACCGCGCTGCGCTTTTGGCAGATTTATTTGGTCGATCGATAATAGGACGAATAGAACGTGAAAACGATGACCTCGGTCGCCGCGAACCTTGACCCTTCGATTACAAAGTCGCTGAATAAGCGTGGATTTTACTCAGCTAAATTTGAAAAGTCGTCCAAGAATTTTGTAACCTTCACAAATACGCCGTGATTTTTCAAAATCACAACTGACAGGAGCTCTGCACTTTTGGCAGATTAACTTAGTTGGCATATTAGCCACTTTTTTCCCCTTGGACTTGAAAATTAAAATAATTCCGAAATCTTCGAGAAATGAGTCGACGGAGCTGAGTCGACGTAACCGCGCTGCGCTTTTGACAGATTTATTTGGTCGATCGATAATAGGACGAATAGAACGTGAAAACGATGACCTCGGTCGACGCGAACCTTGACCCTTCGATTAACAAGTCGCTGAATAAGCCTGGATTTTACTCAGCTGAATTTGAAAAGTGGTCCAAGAATTTTGTAACCTTCACAAATACGCCGTGACTTTTCAAAATCAGAACTGACAGGAGCTCTGCATTTTTGGCAGATTAGCTACTTTTTTCCCCTTGAACTAGAAAATTAAAATAATTCCGAAATTTTCGAGAAATTGCGATTTTTTCGCAAAATAATAAACGACAGGAGCTGGGTCGACGTAATCGCGCTGCACTTTTGGCAGATCAATTTGGCTAATCTGTAGGAGCGACAGGAGTGTGAGAGCGATGACCTCGGGTCGCGAACCTTGACCGTTCGTCGTCGACTCGCCGGTGCGTGGCCCTACCGCGCGTCCGTGGTCTCAAAGTTGCCAGTTGGGCCGCAGGGTCGATGGTTTCGAAGGCTCGTGCATATGCACGCCAGGGCGCGAAAAGGAGAGGGAGAGAAAGACGACGAAAATAGAATCTTCTGAGATTCACGTCCGATTTTCGAGAGATCCGCGACGGCAGAAGAAGCCCGCGCGCCCTGACGGAGATCAATCGTGTCTCGAAAGAGAGCGATCGTCTGTTGTGACGACGAGAAAAAATACGGCCAGAAAAAATGCTCGTGCGCCGCGTTAAGGTCAATGTCTTCTTCGGGGCCAAATTTTTGTCTACCATAAACGGAAAAAATAGATATATCTGAATGTAATTTATTAAAATATTTCGAGCAAGGATAGCAACAATTTTTTGCAATGTCTTCTTCAGCGCCAGATTTTTGTCTACCATAAACGGAAAAAATAGATATAACTGAATGTAATTTATTCAAACATTTCGAGCAAGGATAGCAACAGTTTTTCAGAAATTTTTGCGACAGTAAATTCCGAGGAGACATCCGACTGCACTGAGAGGAATGTCACTGTACGCAACAATGAACTCGAAAGGGCTCGAAGAGAAACGAAAATGAAATAATTTTACCCGTGCAAATATCGAACAAAACATTTTTTTTATTCACCGTCGAGTTATATACTCCGATGAAAACGCTGAAAAACCTCGCGGAATGGAACTTTCAACGTAGCTTCATTCTTGCAGATATTATTTCATTTGAATGAATTTTATTCGCGTCGACGAGTATTTACTTGAATTTAATATTTTTTATTCGCGAAACGTTAAGGCGCGCCGGATGAATGAAATTTATTTTTTGGACCGACAAAAACGCTTCGCGCGGAATCGTCGAGACTATTAACATTGAGTTCCGTGTTAAATTGGCGAGATAATTGGAGAGATAAATTAGACACTGATGCGCATTTGTCTTATCTCACTTGCAACGATAATAGTAATCGCCGTAATAATGAGCAACGTGTCGCGTGGATGACAAAGACGGTATCGCGAAACCAATCGGCGTCCCGGGTTATGGGGGATGATTCGCGGTCGGATTGGCAAATAAACGGGCGCGTCGGGAGTAGGGATGCCGTTTTTAAATCGATTAATCGAAAGATCGATCTTTTTTTCACCAATTAATCGATTTTTGGATCGATCTTTTAGGATCGATTAATCCATCGAATTGATAAATTCAATTCCAGATCGATTCCCATTTCTTTATTTGTTATTATACAGGGTATTCCAAAGGAATGAAGTTCCGGCTGCTTAACTTTGTTCATATATAGGGTTAAGCCAATAGGGTTAAGCAGCAGAATCTTCAAAACTTTTGGGATACCGCGTGTATAGAGACAAAATCGATTTTCTTTAGATCGATATTATGGTACACAATTCATGCCTGGATCGAGTCATTGGGGTATAATTCGAATCGATTCGAAAAATTAATTCGTTTCGAACAATCCAGCAACCCTAGTTGGGAGGATAGCAGCCACCCGGGAATATCGACGGTGGTATCAGCCGGCGCGGCGGTCAAGTCGCGCATCGTTGCATCCGAAGCAATTTCCTGTATCAACCAGCACCGTCCTGATTGCATTTGGGTTACGGGGCTCCGATAGGCGCGCCTACTTTGCGAATACGGCTCCTTCTGTGTTTCCGCTATCGGACCACATACGGCGAAACCGCGTGGCTGATCCTATTTTTAGCGCTACTAAGAAGAAGAGATTCTTCGTATACGTGCTTTTTCTTTTTCTTTTTTTTTTTTCAATTTCTTTTCTCTCGCCTCTTTCTTTTTCCTTCGGTTCGTCTCGAGGTCTCGGCTCGTTTTCGGTTGATCGAACGAGGTCGTGCGGCTAACCCTCTTTTCTCGTTTCACGTTTTTTCCCCACCATTGTCTGAGTCAGCCGGCTGGTCTGGCCTGGTCTCTTGTTCAAAATGCGCGCGCGGCTGCTCTCTCGTTTGCTCGTAAAAATCACGGTGAAATTGGAGCTCCGGCTTCCTACTTCGTTACGCTCGCGCTCGCTTTGTTTATTTATGGGTGGGATTCATGTGCGTCTGGAGTATCAAACGATGTTGTTGAGAAAAATTGTGTAAGAGGCAACGAAAGCAACGATCGATTTTTTTTCTCTCACGTTGATAAGTGAAAAATCGCGCGAAAATAATAAATAGTATGTCAATTTGATATTAGGAAATATTATGGATTTTTCGTTTACTTTTTATAACATTTTTAGACAATTTTTTCTATTCAATATTTTTATCATTTTTTGGATCCCTCTTTTAAAAAGTTCATGAGTAACGGAAAGCATTGTTAGCAAACTATTCGAGCTGTGATTGGCTGGGACTCTCAGACCGAGTCCAGGTTCATTTGTCCTTGATAACTTTGACAGTTCTGTCAAATATCGTATTTTTTTTTAATCCACTAAAAAAGGGTTGTAACCAGTGTTTTCAGGGGTAGAATATGCGACTTGAGAACGATGGTATAGGTTAAAAGTCGATATTTTGAAAAAATAAATGTCGTGACCCCGATTTTGGCGGTTTTCGGCCCAGCGGCCAGATCTACTATTTCTGACAAGCAAAACGACAAATTTCCTTTTTTTTTTTTTTTTTTCTAAAGTAACTGAACAAGGCTTTTCAGTTGCGATTTACCCTTTTAAAACTTTATAAGAGCGCAACAGCTCAAAAGTATCTCGGGCACGCGCGCCAGCGCGTGTGATTAGCCTAGTACTTAAAAAATGTAATCAACTATGACCAGAAAATAAGTTCAAACGGAGTAGAATCGAAAGTAACAGGCGGACACAGCTGTGGTATTTTTTTTTTAAGTGGATGAGAGTGCAGCAACGGGATCGATGCGAATGAGCTATTTTCTGGCGTCACTCGGGTAGTCGGACGAAAATATGGGAGGACGGAGAGATCGACATGGCGAATAATTGCTCACAAAGTGGACGAACCTATCGCGAGAGGCTGAAGGAGCTGACTAGCCCCCCTGGAGGGTGCTGAGCGTTGCTGCTCGACAACGAGCAACCCCCGAGTCCGGAAGCCTTTCTTTGTCGCGTCTGAGCATGTGCCACGGTTGACCCAACAGTAGACTCTTCTCCGCACGTACCAGTAGCCGACATACTCGGATGCTGCCCCCCCCCCCCCTCCCCGACTCCTCCAGTACTCGTATACCTGGCTGGCTGTACCGCTTCATCGAGTGTGTATCGATCGCCTGACAACTATCGCTCCAACGGGTTCTCCAGAAAAAAAGAGTTTATTCTCACATCTGAGATTTCGTCGAACTTGTCAGTATCCATATTATTTTAACATAATTCTTTAAAAAGTTTAGCCAGCGCTGCAGCGCACATTAGGAAAAATTGTCAAAAATCCCTAAAAAATCGAAAAAATGTGCGATTTTTTAAAGAACCTTTGTCTTGCCGTGGTTTGGCAAAAAAAATTCAACTTCGTAAAGTCTGAAAACCCTATCAGATTGGCAACTTCTGCAGCTGATTTCGAAAAGCACCGTCGTTTGTCCAAAAAATAGAAAAATCGAGGGAGGCTCTCTTCCCGAGACACAACAATACACTGAGAAAAATCCATGGGACAAAAATGCCAAATATTGCGAATTTTACTATACAAATATGTGACAGTTACCATAATATATTGTCGGTGACATTATTTATTGTCGCAAAAACCATAAAAGCATTGTTATCCTCCCAGGTAAATATGTTGTATAGCAAAATTGACCATACATTTTTCGGAGTGTACTTACATCAGAAATGCGAGATATTTAACCCACTGATTTTTTTGAAGAGGGGAAAAAATAACGCTCAGTGCATGATAGTTTCATATCGGCCCAAAATCGAAAATTCTTCGGGTGACTTTTCTGACCGACTAGATGCACGGTTATTTTTTTCCTGCAATCCCATCTCAGCCGCTGTCTCGTGTTGTGGTGCACGTGTGCGACCGGGCCAGTAAGCCTCGGCTATTTCATCGACATTCCATGTCGCGTCAAGGTCCCCGGGACTCGACTAACCCCGCAACACAGTATACAGGGTTTCTCGTCCGCGGGCTCGGCCTGTGTTTTGGCACGTTCTCAGAGTTTAAAAAAAGACTGACGAGCGATATAGGCTCGAGTGAGCGAGCAAGAAAAAAAAAGAGGAGAAAAAAAGAGAAGTGCGAGAATGAGAGGCAATAAAAAAAGGGGAAAAAAATTATGGCGACAGCGAAAGGAAAATAGGGGGGAAGAATTATAGCGAGAGTGAGAGTGAGAGTGACGAGACGGCGCAGCTTCCGCCCCGGAATAGTCAGTAATTTTTCTTATTTCTCCGGCGCGTTCGAGACGCTAGATGGAAAGAAAAAAAAAAAAAAAAAAAATTGTGCGGTCGTCTAATAGACAATGAGATCAATTTTTGTCGAGCAACTTTGTCGAGCTCGGTCGAGAAGCCGCGGGGAGTGTTACACCGAGCACGCGGTCGAAGTGCTTCGGTTGCAGGGAAATTCGGTCACGGTTTCCGGATGGCGCGTTTCCTCTCGTGACGCTTCGCTCGGTACACGCAGGAACGCCGGAGAGTCGTGCGCGCGCGGCGAGATAGGTGCACGTTGCCACTCGCGTTCGTTCTCGCCGCCGCTTGGTAGCGGAGCAACGGACACGGGAACGGAGTAACGGTGCCGTTCGTACGTAATGAGCGGTACGAGAGTACGAGAGTATTTCTCGTGTCGCTGCGCGGCACTTTTCGCGTGGCCATTATTCCCATTCACGTACTTCGAGGACTGTTGCGTCGACCGAGTCGATCGCGAAGGACGCAGAACGAACGACCCTTGACGCGGCGCGACAGGTCCGAAGAGTCTCGTAAAAAATCAAACGCTGCATTTTTATAATTGATTTTGGATTTTTTTAAATTAATTTTAGAAACTCGCTTCTTGTAATCGTGGAAAAAATGAATGTTTCCACTGCAAGAAAATTTGGTTGACAACAAATTTGTTGTAATATTATGAACAGTTGATGTAATTATTGTTTTTAGTAATTTGCCATTTCTAGAACTGAGCTCAGAATTTTGGGATACATTTTTGCACAGGTTTTATAAGTCATATCCTATATTATTTGTTCAATTTATATTGATTTAGTTGAAAGCTTCTTCGTCGAATCACGAATAACAGTTTTTTTTACAAGCGATATATTTTGGAGCGACAAAAGTGTGCTCGTAGTATTTATGTGACACACGTACACAAAAGAATAAGGAATTGTCGGCTAACGAAATCGATTTTTTTCTCATGTTACAGCAAAGAAGCAAAATGGAGCCGCCCTGCGAACAAACAGTTTGGGCTCGGGGGCGCGGACACCGCCGCTCGAGAGGAAAAGCAAGTTTTCCGCCCTGGGACGGCTGTTCAAGCCTTGGAAGTGGAAGCGAAAAAAGAAATCGGACAAGTTCGAGGCTGCCTCGAGATGTAAGTCCCGGCCTCGTGTTGTATTGTCCTCGCTTGGGGAACGCGACGCTTTTAGTAAACAATTTTAACGATCGATCTGTTTTCGCAGCGCTCGAGAGGAAAATATCGGTGCGAGCGAACCGCGAGGAGCTGGTGCAGAAGGGAATCCTGTTGCCTGACAGTCCGACCTCGATCATACCAGAGAACGGTAAACGCTTTTACTTTATACTCCGGCTATTTCCGTGAAGCCATGAGAAGTACGTTAAATTCGTGTGAAACGTTCCACGTAAAACTGACCTGGCGGACGGGAAATAAACATTTTCGACACTTTCGTACAAATATTCAGTCGACGAACTAAAAAATGCATTAACACAAATCCGAAAGGAAATTTGGAATGAGAACGTTTAATTACTGTGATTCTGAAAGAAGGCATCGATCACTACTGTCTGCATTGTTTATTTTCTGTGGCCACAGAAAATACAGTATACAGAAAAAAAATCAGGAACTGCCAGGGAATTTAAAAATTGGTACTAGAGAAAAACATTGGTTTTGTACCATCTTCTAAATCTCTTTTTATTAAATCCGAGAGCATAAAAACCATTTTTTTCCTCACAAATAAAGCCATATTTGCAGAAAATGAGCACCAAGGTGATATTTGACGTGGAACATGTGGTAATTCAAACTCAACAACGACTAAGACATCGCAAATGTTTCCAGGTCCGGCAGGCGGTGAACCTGGACTCACACAGAAGCCTCCGACGCCGCAGCAACAGTTGCAGAAGCACCACCAGCACGAACAATCGACGGGAACAGGTGGACCCGGTTCTGGTCCGCCCTCGTCGGGCCACCAGTGTCAGCGTGCGCCCACTCCCACCACTGCCAATTCGCACCAAGCATGCACGAATCAACCAGGCAGCAATCAACCGTCGCCGCATCCATCGCCTCTCTATCCGGGAATGCCTCAAGCAAACGGTAACACGCAAGGTGAGCCAATACTCCCGTTACGATAGCACAACGAGGAAATTGGCGAGCAACGAGAGTCGACTCCCCGCTTTGTCGCGCGCTTCCTTACCGACCGAGCCCACGAGGTACCCACGAAACATTGTACATCCGCGGCAACCGACATCAGTGGGCGCGCGGTCGGTGCGTGGCTTCGGCGGTCTCCCAAGTTAAGCAGCTTGACTCGCGGTCAGTACTTGGATGGGTGACCGCTTCGCCACGCACTAATTTTCGCGTTAACTGTTGAGCGGGAGGCCAGTTTTCTGACTTTCTGATGTATTCTCGTACAGCAAAAAGTCAGTTAAAATATAGCCGCCTCTATCGGCACAGGTTTCCCGCATTTTCCCTGTGTCCGGAGTGCAAATGCGATACAGTAGTGCATTAGAAACGAGTGGCTGCGGGTAACACTCTGGGGGAACTCAATAAATGGAAGGGGATGAAGGGGAGTGGGGAAAAAAAAGTAAAAGCCTGAAGAAGGCATACGTAGGAATTAAAATGAATGTAAAATAAAATTGTACATCCGCGGCGCAACGTGATCCGTCGCTCCCCGTTGACGATACCGCAAAGCGACGATAGAGAGAGGAACGTCGGCGGAAGGGAAGAATGAGCACTTGTCTCATCGCCTTAAGGGACGGGAAAACTCACCTCACGCTTGTAGTATACGAAGAGGATAGTACAGTAAAGGGTCGCGTGATTGCAAGAGAGAGAGAGCGCAATAATCACGTGGTTGAAACTGAGTCTTTTACCTCGCCTCGAGGTGATTACCCTCCACAGACTTCGACTTGATCGTGCAATTTCGAATTCTCGTCTTGTTTGCTCCACACACGTTCCTTGAATATTCGCTTTCGTTGAATCGACCAGGCGTGACGGATAAATTCGTTTTACAGTTTTCGTTACCAACCGAGCAGTCATCTTGGAGAGAGAAACGCGCCGCACTGCTCGGGCGGTAACCGAAAACTGCTTCCGTATTTTCACCGACCCGGTTGACACTATCGGGTCGACATTCTCTGCTTCGTTATCAGAGGCTCATAGAATAGCAGACGGTATTGCTTTTTTTTATCAGACTGAAAGGTTGAAAGCCTTTGAAACATTGTAGTCACTGCTGCTCAGAATTGTGTTGGGATTTAGATTCACGACAGACTCGTGAATTGTTTCTAGAATTTTCTAGAGTCGTTCATAATTTATGTTGAGTCAAGGATAGTTAACATAACAGATGCAGAGCCAATTGATAGATTTATTGACCCTCCAGCGTTGAACTTTTCTAACGGGTCAACGGTTAATAAACTATTACGCTCAAGGTCAGTATTTTAATGCGGCAGCGGCGGCATCAATGAGACCGGAGAATTCTTCCGGCGTATTTGCAATCGAGGCGACCGATAATCGGTTTACCCGTCTCCCTTCGGGCATCACTGTCGGCCAACTCGCAGTCTCTAGCACCGCCTCTCGAAGAATCCCCGTGTTGCGCGCCGGCTTCTCGCCGAGAACGCCTCGTAGCCGCGGCGTAAGGTGAAGCACCCTGGCTGGTATTCAGACGGCCGAGAGCTTAACGTTGCACTCGGCGAGAGAATTGGAAATCGATATCACGTCCGCACGAGCCAAAACCCTCCCCCGGAGTCGAAATATCCCGGAGCAAGTACGTGTCTGCCGCGTTTTCGCACATTCTCACAGCAACGCACATCGATTATGCTCAACATGCCATCTCCTAAAAATAAATAATCAATCCACTTTTTTCGGCGCGAAATGTCAATAATTTTTTCAAAAGAATTCAATAAAAAAGCCTGTCGACTGAAATTCCTTAAGATGAAATATGAAAAATTACTCATTGTTCCATCAACAAACCAAATGTCAAAAAAAGTTATTGTTCCAAAAATGTTTCTTAAAATAATCAGGTATAAAACTAAAATGCAATCGCGACGTGGCATCAAGATTCACAACCAAAATTTAAAAAACACATTCGAAACCCTCTCGCATTAAATCCAGCGTATCATCCAACGAGTGCAAAATTTCGCAGCACCGATTACCAACCACTGTTAACAGTGGCACCTGGCCAATTCAATCTTCGTCGCCGGTGGTTCATCGCGAATTTGCCAACCACCCACTCACGTTAATTGGAAATGAAAAAATTATAAAAATAATATTAAAAAAAAGCCATAATCAATCCCCGGGTCACCACCGAGTCCATTATCCGAGCGGAGCGTATATCTCGCGATACCGGAAAGCTTGGTGGATCGACCTCGTCCGAGGGAATAGAGCGAACTCGCCGCATAGGCAAATCCCACACCTATTCAGCTGCGCGCTCGCCGCACGTAGGGCTAGGTAGTCGCCCTCGGCGGGCTCGCAAAGTGAGAGTGAGACGGAGCGAGAAAGACAGACGAAGAGAGGACGAAGAGGGAGGAAGAGGGAGGAAGAGAGTGAAGCGAGAGAGCCGGTAGCACACACAGAGGGTGGCACGACGCCGAGAGAGCTCGGGGGTTGCAACGGCGATGCCACCGCCGCGCCGCGAGGGGTCTCTCCCCCCTCTCTCTCTCTCTGGCAACCCCCCTCAAAGGTGGCGTCGTCGGCGTCGCGACGCCCGGACGCACTCAGTCACTAACCGACCTCACTGCGCCGTGCTGCAACCCTTTTCTCTCTCTCTCTTCGACCAACGCGCTGCTATTTTTCTCCATCCCCCGCGTTATTATTTTCACGTCCCCCTTCACCCCCCTCTCTCTCTGTCCCCCTCTCCCCCTCTTCATCCTACAATCCATCCATTCGTCTCCGGCGATGTCCGAGTCAGTCTCCGCGCGTGCAGTCCCGGAAATAACGGCAGTCACGTGACTTGAACGAGTGCTCTGCGGGAAAATTCTTCGCCCCCTGATTATATTAATCCACCACCCCCTACCCCCTCCCCCTCGCCGCGAGACTCGAAGCCGACGTCGAACGCGCCCTGCCGAACGAGTGCACCTCCCCCCACCCCGACCCACTCCCCCTGGGTTTTCAGTGGGGATTTTTCGCGAAGAGAGGATTCGGAGGTTATGGCGAACGACCGGGAAGGCTCGCAGTTTGTTGACCGCGGCAGGAAACACGACCACGCGTAGGTCAGTTGCCACCGCGCCCCAGGGTGTTACGAGCGCTGCAGCCGTACTTATTGCACCCCCGCCCCGACCCCCCCTCCAAAGCTTCCCTTACCCTACCCCCCGCCTCTCCCCGCTACCCCCTTTACCGTCGCGGATCAGACGGGCAACCCCCGTTGCGTGGGCTCCCCGCACGCTCTGTGCACGTTAACGCGAAACCTTTGCGGACGACGACGCGCGTTCTCCGATGACTATTCTAAGCCGGGATTTGTTACGAAGCTGCGCGCAGCAGCAGCGGCAGCAGCAGCAGCGACAGCGACAGCGGCGATGCTGATTTGGTGTCCCGCGATCCTCCCAGCTCCCGTTGCCGCCGTCGTCGTCGTCGTTGGTTCGAAGGTGAGCGGGGATTAAGCGAGGCGACACGATGAAGGGCAGCGCTCGGCGGTCGTCAATGAGCCGCGGACTCGCCGCGTGATCCTGACACCCACGACGTCTGTGTGTATTTTTCTGTGTGTTTGAGTTTCGAGCTCGCGGGAAATTTCGCGCGAGTGAAATTTCGTTTTTTATTGAGGGCAATTTTTCGGTCGCGTGTGATTTTTTTTCCTCGCGAGAAAACTTTTGATCAAGTGCGTACGTTTTTTTTGGCCCGCGCGGCATTTTCGATTAAGTGTGTCCGATTTTTCTCGCTCGCGGAAGATTCTTCGGTCGTCACGAGCCGAGACGATTTTTCACATCTCCGGAGGGAAAAAATACGACGGCGACGGGAACGAAAAAAAAAAAGTGCGTCACGGAAAATCACCGAGAGGTCGCAGCGGGAGTCGAGAGAGCAGCGGCAGCGGCGACGGGCGGGGGCAATGAGAGCGATAATCTACGGCGGAGATAAGAGATAACGTGACGAGATAGATAACGAGAAACGACGTCTCGTGGAAAAAGGACACGGTTGATTTTTTTCGACGAGTCGGTTGATATTTTTTTTTATTTCTTTTTTTGTTCCACTCTCGGAGACGGAAGAGCGTCGAACCAGCGTCGAAAGTCATCGTCGTCGGCTGAGCAGACGACGGGTGTCTCAGTCGAGCTTCGGATTGTGCGTGAAACGGTCCGGGCATGAATAGAAACCCGCGCGAGTGTCGCGCGTTGATCGCTGCTACCGCCGCATCGTCGTCGTCGTCGTCGTCGTCGTCGTCGTGAGTCACTGACCTCGCGTATGCGAATCGCCATACGGTCCAGTGAGTGGTGACATGTTTGATGCTGCATTGGTGCTTTTCGAACCGGCGACGAAAAGGTGCGACAGGAAGAAGCAATTTTTTTTTTCATTTCCAACTTCGATCTTTCACTACTTTTCGCAGTTTTTTTTGCCGACTCTGCCCGCATCGGTTGCGTCGAGGCTTTCGAGCAGTCTGAGAGGGTTGGGACTGAAGGACGGGGGGAGGGGGGTCGAGGGAGGGTGACAAATGCACAGAGGGGTCGTAAGTGGGCAGGAAAAGTGGAAGAGTGAGAGGAAGAAGGGAAAAAGAAGTGAAATTGAAAAATCCATAAACATGCAGCTCGGTGGACAGGCGAAGGCCTGATAACCGCGTTTGTGTGTATGTGTGCGGGGGAGGGAGAGAGGAGAGGAAAGCACGGCCGATAGGCGCGTAGGGAGTAAACGACAGGCGAATTATTCGGGTCAGGTGGAAAAATCGACGAAGCAGTGAGAGTGAGAGAGACAGAGTGAAGCAAAGCGGTGGTGGATTATTGTGACTTCCGACTCGGACGGGGTGCGCATGCACGAGAGGCTCGACGGACACACGACGCGCCGTGCCACCGGTTTATATCGTCGCTGCAGTTTTATTGCACCAGAAAGAGAGCGTCGGAGTAATTTTATTCGATCCTGGGATTTTTTTAGTCCCATAACTCTGGTAGAAAATCTGTAGCGTTACATTCGGCCCAAGCCAGGTACTGATCAGGCCCGGGCAGGGATGGCACGGCCCTGACCAGGGCTTGACTAGCGCCCAGTGTAACGCCGTGAATTTTCTATCTTAGGGAAAGACCTTAGTTGTAAGATGTACAAGGATGAATTTTTGCATAAGCCGTGAGTAAAGATGAGATAGAAAAAAAACATAGCAAAGACGTAGAGAGAGAGAGAATCACAGGAAAAGCCAGGAGAGCCGTAGGACTCCAGCTGCGAGGCCGTCGCAGCATTTCAGCGGGTCGAAGCGTTTTCAACGGCGAGAAAACGCGTGCGAACCACCGGGCGCACCATTCGGGTCAGGGTTAGGAGCGACGAGAAACGTTTATCGCACGATAAAAGCTCGCTAATTCGGTGCACGAGGAACGAGAGATATTCGCGGAGGTATTTTTCCTGGGGAAGGGGCAACGGGTGGCGGGGGGAGGGAGGGAGGGAAAGTTATTTTTTCCGGGAGTGAAGATATTCGTGGACCGGGCGGGCGGCTTTCGCCAGTGGATAAGTTCGGTTTCGGTCAGACGGAACGGGCGCCTACTTACCGAGGGCCGAGAGCCGAGAGGAGCGCGAGCGAGCGAGCGAGCGAGGATTTTACCAACGCTATAGGCGTGTTTCGTGTCTCTGTGTAGCGTGACTCGCGGCCAGGGCCGGCGAAAGCTTGACGAGCGGAAAGGCGCATAAACAGTGGGATTTATTTTTTGTATAAGGGGAACAGAGTTTTTTTTTAATTGTTTTATTTTTTGTTAATTGGATAGACGATACTTGTAGCAAGACGAATTTTTTTCATGTAAACTTATCGGGAGAGCAAATCTGGAGAATCTTTTGACTAAAAAAAAACCGCTATGAAAACTTTCTTGGTTTCCTGATAAATAGTGGGATTTTTTTTTATAAGGAGAACAGGGGTTTTGTTATTCGTTTTATTTTTTGTTTATTGGATAGACGATACTTGTAGCAAGACAAATTTTTTTATGTAAACTTATCAGCAGAGCAAATCTGGGGAATCTTTTGACTAAAAAAAATGTGTTGAACATTTTCTTGGTTTCCTGTGTTCCGATAAAATAGTAACGCGGCAGACTCGTAAGTTGCTGGGTAGAGTTATAAGCCGTTTTTAAATTGAGCACGACCGGAAAACGAAATCTGGTATTAGCAACCGTCGAGTCACGACTATCGATCTTTAGTCCGTGGGACTATTTTATAGTTAAGGTAACTGCAAAACGTGGCAGCTACCATCGTTGCAGTTGATAACTATCACGTTTTATCACTTCATTATTATTATTGTATTGACACGAAAAGACACATTTCTAGTAACATTAAAATCAAGCGTATGATCACTTGTTGCTCCCAACGCGTCGTCAATCCGAAGTCACAATTACTCCATCGACTCACAAAAAATAATCACCGCAGAAGGCGATTCGCATCTTGAACAAAAAAACGTAAACATTCGCCATGAATCTTCACTTCTCACCCTGCATCGAGTTTTTTTTTTTTTTTTTTTTTTTTTTTTAAATAACTCGAAACATTTGATCAGAATATGACGATAGACGAGTATAGTACTTTGTGATACAAGGGCGAGAAAGCGGCCATTACGCGCGGAGGTTAGGAAGCGGCGCACTCGCCAAATCGAGTGCTACAACGGCACGAGGCGAAGCCGAGTGTTGTTTGTAGCACGAGAGGAGGCGAGTGCACTGCTTCCTAACCTCCGCGGGATGGCCGCTTTGTCGCCCATGTATCACATACTACTTTTTGTAACGAATGTCAACGTGATGTCGCACATCTTCGTGCCGGCAAAGCGTGCGTGAGATCATCTTGTAGATAGTTTCACGCACGCCAATGTGTGCGTGAAGTAATGTAGATAACTTCACGCACCAGATGGCGCACGTGAAATCATCTACGTTGACATGAGCATAATATGCGATCTCACGCACGCTTTGCGGGCACGAAATGTGCGACATTACGTGCATGAGTTACAAAAAAGTTGTTATTCCTGTCCAGTCACGTGAAATATATGGATGAAATGTATGGGCCATCGACTCACTAAAAATAATCACGTCAGAAGGCGGTTCGCATTTTGAACAAAAAATGTAAACATTCGCCACGAATCATCACTTCTTACTCCACACCGAGGATTTTTTTTTTTTTAAATAACTCGAAACATTTGATCGGAATATGACGATAGACGAATAAAGTTGTTATTCCTGTCCAGCCACGTGAAATATATGGATCGTCGTCGCGACCAGCGGCAGCACGCGACACAATGAAGAGAAAAAGTAGTGTAAACGGTGCGACTTCCGGTCGGACGCTCTCTATTTCCGGAGCCAAAGAAACGTGAGGAGCGCGAGCCGAGTCACGGCGACTCCGAGAGGAGGCGACAATCGGCCACTTGCACGCTCTCGAATTCCGTTAGTCATATCGTCAGCCCGACGGTACAAGTGTCGGCCGCGAGACGGTCAGTGTGCGTCGTAGCGCGAAGGATCGGTCCGAGCCTTCCGATTTTCCTCTGTGACACCCGCTGGAAAAGAATAAAAAAATAATAAAAAATAGAAAAGAAAATTGTGTGACGACGCAGAGACAATTCGCGAAAAGTTGAACGGTGAGAGGGGCGGTGAAACTGGTTCGGGTTGGTGCGGTGGAGTCCGCGCGCTCGCGCAGCGCGAGCGCAATTGCCGATGATGGGATTTATAATGGGCTGTACGTGTTTCAAAGGTACCGGTCTGGCTCATCTCTCCCAAGGTTTGTCTTCTTTACCAAGCACGTAAAAAACTCTTCCCACTCTTCTGTCCCAACATCCCCTAACCGTATTTTCCCCCGATTACGGAGAAAAATTCCGTGCCAGAGGAAAATCGCGTCACTGCGCGAAATTCCCCCGCAAATCCATGTGAACCCTATCACATGTAGTTTATGAAAACATGCGAACCTTGCCGGGAGCATCGTCGGCCTTTTGAAGTTTATTTACCCAACGCAGAACAGGCGGAGCTCCGAATCTGCATAATTTAATTTGATAAATATTTATCGCACGATTGACTCGATAGTCACTAATTCGCAACGATTATATTCAAATTTAGTTATAAAAAAATATAATTTATTCTGTAGTTGCTCTGATAAAATATTATGGAAATTTTGAAAAAATAGTGCATGTACGTTGTTTGAAAAAATTGTGGAGTTCAGTAAAATCGCGTTGAAAGAAGTGTGTTTTTTTAATATTGATTTAAAGGTTTAATATCTCCAATATCTTTTTGAGCTCTGCAGATAAAAGAATAATTATGAAGATACTTTTGTTGTACATTTTGATTTTTTTTTCTGTTGAGTAATGGGGGTTTACAACTCTGGGGGTAGTGAACGTTTGTCAGTTGCTATAACGCACCCTTGCCTTCTCTTTATGTTGCAGGTATGTACACAGGAAGGAAAGGAGTAGTGAGAATCGATGCATAGCCAGACGATATGTTGTGCTGGCCACGTAAATCAATAGGTAAAACGCACACACTGCACGGCCTAGATTGAGCCGTTATCGAGTTTGTAGAACGTAGCACATTCGGACAGCACGAAGGACTGCAGCTCGTGTGATTTGTTGCTCTACACGTTGGAGAGAAAAAAAAAAGTGTTTAACCGACATCGCATGAGGTGTGCAATATGGCGAAGCTGAGGACGACGTTGGCTCAACTGCAGCGTAACAAAATCCCATCCGATTAATTTGACGAACGGTTGCGTCGAGGCTGCGCCAATTTTTTTCCTCAGCTCTGCTGTTTTTTTAAGCCACTATCAGGTTCGGTGATTTCAACAAATCCAATGCAGCTTTAAATATGTTACGACAAAAATCGTTTTGAATTGAAAAGGTTAAAGAATAGCTGACTGTTAGATTAACAACCATAAGTTAGAGCTTGAAAGACCATCACTATTAACGGGGAATTGGTGGGAATGCTGTAAAGGAAATTGCACTTTTTTTCTTCTAAATATTCTCACCAAGCATTTGAAAAACGATGTCCACGCCAGAGAAAAAAGTTTGAAGGGCTTTCCACTTGAAATCATTTTATTGAATATGGTGAAAGAAATATTTATTCCTTATTATCAAATTTAAAGTTGCAACAATTATGATTCAAATTAAATTTTAAATCGTTCGGTTTCAATTTCCAAAAATACGATTTGATTTAACTACGATAAAACGTTGATTTCATAATACCCAACCAAAGGATTTGTAAATATCAACAAAACTTTTTCCTCGGTGTGGTATTCTCATCGTTGCTTCGACGTAACGAAAATGTGGCGCCATCGGCGAGTCCGAACGGAGCTTGAGAATCACAAACCCGCGATCAATGACGGAAACTGCTGCGGGGATCGCACTGGGGTGCCTCGTGCTGATTCAAGCGGTATCTACTGTTACCCGTGGCTGTGTTTTCACTCCAAACAGCGTCGAGCTTGCCAAGTGAGACGCAAAAAAAACGACAAAAAAAAACCATGTCGACGAGAGCCGAAAAATCTTGCCAATTGGCAGTGCGGTAAATTGTTATCTTTTTCATCGGTAAAAAGTCGGAGATGCCGACGGCCGATAAGTCGAATCCTCGTCGAGGAAAATCGATCCGAACCAGCTGCTAGCGTTGCAGAGTTGTACACAGCGGTTGCTGCGAACTCGCGGAGCATCGGTGAGGAAAATACTCTCGGGTTCGCCAATGGCGCTTCGATTTACTCGTTTCGTGCGGTCAGACGAGTGAATACGGCTGCTCTGTCAGAACGCAGTTCGGGGCAAAGGTCAATTTTAACGTCGGCACTGCCACCCCAATCACGGAGGTTTCCAATCGAACAACATGATTGAAACATTTATTATTCTATGGGTTTTCACCCTCGATATAGTTCGCCTATCGGGATATTGTCGAGAATTGGAACGTCAGTATCAATCAACGGAGGATTTCAGGATTTTTTTTCAAAATTTCAGGATTTTCTTCCAATAGAATTAGTGGAGAATTAGTTCATAAAATAGTCCTCATAAATTAGTCCATAAAATCCAAACCCCTTTACCGATTTTTCTATTCCATACAAAAAAAAACAATTTCTTAGTATGCTAACATAAAAATCCCGATAAAAATGTCATGAAAACAAAGCTTCCTCTATAAAAAACCAAAATTCTCGAATCTCCCAAAATGTCACAATTTACATCCCCCATTTCGTCCTCTCAATAGTCTCTCAAATCCTCCACTTCGACGATGCAAAAACCGCAGTATTTCCAGCTCACCGCCGCCCACCCATCCACCTTCATTCCCACTGCTCCTTTACCCGCCCGAAAAACCGTAAATTATTTCTCACTCATGCGCAAACTCCCCAGACAAAAAACGACCATTTTTCTCTTTGCGCGCACAAAAACCCGTCATCGAGTGTCAGGCGACGGAGAGAGAGAGTAGGAAGTGCGGAACAAAAGGTGCGTTTGTTTACGCAGAGGAGGGGGGCAAATGTAGAGACGATAAAATCGAGGGAGTTACGGCGTGCGTCGTCGCGGAAGGTGCGGAGAAAACGTCGACGAAAGGAGGGCACGTGTCGGGTGACCCGAAATCCCCGGGGCAGCTGCGCTCGAATCCAGCGGGCGCCCACGCTGCCTGATTGCAGTTCATCCAGCCCACGTTGTCGCCTCTTGTAGCGCACCAGGCAGCGTTACCCCCGTAGCTGCCGCTCTCGCAGGCCCCGAGGGTTGCTTAAATCGTGCTTCAACCCCCTCCGTTCCACTCCCCTTGCCCCACGTCCCCCACCCTTCATCCCTTCCACCTGCATCTCCTCTCTTCCCACCACAACCACCACCACCACCACCATGCACACTATCGAGCCACACCACCCGCAGCACCAGCATAGCACGAGCACGTGTAGAGTCAAGGCTAAACGGCGCAAAGTACCATCGCACTTGGCAGTAGCGAACGTGGCCATAAGACCTCCACCCCTCATCCCCTACCCCCTTCCTCGTCTGTCGACGTGTATTACAATAATCCCCGGAATATGGTGGTTATTAGGGAATAATGCAAATCGATTTGCCGGCCAGGAGTCACGTTGATTACCGAGCGACCCATCTGCCCTTCCGGCTTAATCTAGCACTGTTGATGCTGCTGCTGCTGCTGCACGGAGAGAAGGATCTGATAAAATTTACCAAACGTGGTAGTGAACATTACCAATGCGCCTGGTATTTGGGCGCTATAGCCGACACCTAACGTTAAGTACGAGAGCTATGAGAATTTCTACGATATATATGAACATTTTTATCATATTTCGTGGTGAATATTCTCAAAGTTTTCGTACTTTTTGATAGGTGGCGTCGTGGCTCCCCTATACCAGGAAATAATGATACTATTTACTAAATATATGGTAAAATGTATCAGACCGTTCTATCCGTATGGTGTTGCGACTGCTGCTGCTGTTGTTAACTATGAGAATTTCTACAACATATATGAATATTTTTACCATATTTTGTGGTAAAAATTCACAAAGTTTTTGTACTTCTTGATAGGTGGTGTCGTGGCTCCCCTATACCAGGAAATAATGGTACCTTTTTCCTAAAAATATGGTAAAATTTATCAGACCGTTCTATCCGTGTGGTGTTGCTGCTGCTGCTGGTGATATTGCTGCTGCTGTTGTTGTTGCCGGTGACTATCCGAGGTCCTCGTCCCAGTTGCGAGGGTGAGCCCAGCAGCAGCAGCAGCAGCAGCACCGGCAGCACTGACAGCATCACCACCACCACCACCAGTAGCAGCACAGCCCGCAAGAGCCCGGAGCCGAATGTCAGGGTCGAACCCGGGAAACGCTGCTGCTGCGACGGATTTCCCCGAAGCCGAGCACATCACCCGGTCCAAGGACGCCTCGTGGCAACAAGATTTCAGGGTCAGGGCCCATATCCCGTTTCCCGCTGGCCTCGGCGCTCAGCTCGCTCGCTCGCTCGGTCTCCGCTCGCGGCGAGGGAGACCCGACGCCTCTGCGCCGCCTGCGACGCCCTTTCCCCGTAATATTTCACTCCAGACGCGCGAGGAGACTCAATATTCTCGGCTTGTTAAACCGGATAAAGCGAAGTTTCTTACCCCGCCGGGGGGGAGGGGGGGGGGGCGGAAATTTCGCCGCGGCCGCGGGATGTTTCGGTATTTTTCATATTTAGAGAACGAAGATTGGCCCGGAATATCGGGTTTCGTTGGAGGGAGGAAAAAAGGGCTCCTAAACGAAATTTATACGTCGTCGTTGTGAAGGGAAGGGAAGGGTTTTCATGATTCTGCGGCTCGGCGTTGAAGCATTGAAGAATGTTTCTGCGTGGTTCATAAATACGATTCGAAATTCTTATCTTCCAAGAATTTCGAAGAGAGAGAATATTTCGAAATAAATTCTTCCGCTGCGGGAAACATATGCTGCACGCTGGCAGTACTTCAAAGGGTCTCGGACAGTGGGTCACTGTTTCCCTTCAAGGGCCAAAGGTCACGCCAAGACACAAACGAATAGAACTGACCGCATACATCTAAATCGTCCCACTGCCATACTCACAAAAGTATTTGTTTAAAAAAAATGTCATTAAAAAAAATTCAAGAAACACGTTCATAGTATTTTCGAGCCTCTTCACACTAACTTTAATTCTCACAAGCTCTACATAGGGTAGATTTATCGTTAGTGGCCACTGTACCTATTGTGGCCATGTTTAATCTTTTATTCTTCAAATGATTTTTTCATGATTTTCTGAAAAAATTAAAATGCATTTTAATTCACTGAATGACCTACCCGACCATTTTTTATTCGATTAAACGTTTTGATTTATCTCTTTGAATGTGATAGCCACAATTCGCCCAAAGATGGCCAAAAACGGTACGTCTACCCTATTACCATTTTTTTTCATCTCATAAAAAAAAAAGTGCCCGCATTCGTAATCATCGCAAATTCAGAATCGCCGCGGATTGCGCGTTGCAGTCGCTCGGTGTCGCGCAAGGAGGACCCATCGCTTATTCATGGTCCGCGTAGGACCAGAGGCGCGAACCGTTTTGGCAATGGACACCGGGTGTTCCGCTGCGGCGAAACTGTGTTACGCTTCCGGATACACCGTGGCGCGGGGGTGGGGTGAAGGGGTGCCAGACTGGGTCATTGCGGGAGACGATGCGGTTGTCGTATCTCTTGGCTGGGATTAGCCAAACGGATATCGGAGCGTTGTTTGCGGATTCGCCTCGACGTCCGGGGGTTGTGTCCCTCGCACATCCCCTTCCCCCCGCAGCCCTTCCGCCTCGAGGATTCCTCGCCTCTGCTCGAGGAATTTCCGAGAGACCACCGAGAGGTCACGGTACTCGCTCGTCCTCGTCCCACATTGTCCGTCCCTGTTCTCCAACTTCAACCCCCGGCCAAGTCCCGGCAGTGTCGTCCGGCGGGGGGCATCGCGAGGGTTTCGAGGGTTCGTTGACCCGCGTGGCTTCCACGTCTCCCCGGTCTCTTTATTCCTGGTGACCTTTCCGCGGGGGGTCGAAGAGGCCGAGGGACGACGGGGTCCAAGGGGGGTAGCTGTAAAGGGAGGAGGGGGGTGACACCTCCCATCTCGTTAATATTTCACGATCGTCGGACGTGCGAAACTCGGTGCGCGCACACCGCACACGAGTACCAGCTTATTCATTAAACTCCACCCACACATTTGGACGTGCCACCGTCATCAACGCGCCGTTTTCGTGTGTGCTGGAGGGGGGGGAGGGGGCTTTTGATATTCCTCGCCGGTTGAAGCGTGTGGGCGGCTGAATTGCGAGCGCACGGAGAGAGGGGGAGGGGGGGGGGGGGGGAGAGAACGAGTCCGCCAATTGCCGGAGCCTGTGCCGCGGCCGTGTCCTTCCATTGGAGCGGCTGACGGACCAGCGGGCTACCTACCCCACAGGCGATTCTACCCGGAGGAGAGAGAGAGGAGAGGGTTGTGTAGCGCCAACCAACCCCCTCGCACCGCGCACCGAAATCGATGCTAGTAGCGGAGTCGCGGACGCGGGAAAGAACCGGCCTCCGACGGGGGTCAAGGTCTTCTCTCTCTTTCTCTCTCTCTGCCGATGGCAATAACGAGCTGCGGGACAAAAAAAAATTCAAATATTTATGTACGCGAGGTGATCGAATAGCAATTTGAGAAATAACGGGCGACGAAGCCGCGTTTTTGTTTATTTTATTTTATTCCGCTGGGATTTTTTATTCGCTTGTAAAAATATCAGCAGGAAGTACGATTGGAATGGAGAGCTTTGTATTGTATGACTCTCGTCGGAACGAGAGACGGAGAATAGTTCGTTCGTTAAATTTGTATGTTTTGTGATTTTTTTTCGCCCCGTCGAAGGGTTGAAAATAATTGTCGGTTTTTTTTTCCGTAATCGTCCGATCGTGAATAATTTAAAGTCACGAGGTATGCAATGTGGAAGCCTGCAAATTGCTTCGTCACTCTCTCGTTTTTCTTTTTTTTTATGCCTCCGACAAAGCTCTCTTTACGAGGGAACGAAAATTGATGAACGTACACGTGGCCTAACGCGGGGAGGTGGCTTTGTCGTGGGTGTAAAAAAAAAGCGAGGAAGTAATTTGCCGGGTTGCAGTTCGCGCACCTGTTTCGCGAGCGACGGTTGATAACGAAGAGAAAATTAGTTAACGAACTAATTATTATTCTTTTTTTTTAGTGACAAGGCCGCCGACGATTCGCGTCGGCTGCTGCTGCGGAAATTCAGTTGACATTCTCCGGCGCTCGAGGGGTTAATTAGCCAGACGCGTCGACCAGCAGCTGCTCGGCGAATAATTTCCCGGTGACGTCGTCGATGAAGAAAATGCCGGGATTCCGGTTGGCGAATCGCGCGGCCAGTGCCAAGTAGAGGCAGACGCGTACGGCGAGAGCGCTTCGTCGTTCTCTCTCCTCGCGTTCGTCGTCGTTTTGGCTCTGGTCATTCATCCGCGCAAAGCATTAACAGCCGCCGCTGCTTCCACGTCTCCTCCATTCACGAAGGCCGTGAGTCACCCGGTTTACTCGCAGATCCGACGGCAGCACGAGCAGCGCTGCTGCTCCCGTCCCACTCGCACCGAGCGGAATCATCAACCACCGCGTCCCTCGTCGGATTTTCGTACGTCACGCCTAAGCCACTGGGAAATCATTCTCGGTCGTCGTGGCGCGCGCGCGCGGCGAAAACTTCCAAATTGTTTATAAAATCCGCGAGCGCTACGTCAGCGCGCAGGCTACGTCACTGTCCTCTCGTTTATTTTTCCTCCGTCATCGAACCCACCCGACGACGACGACTCGTCGATGGAATTTACTCGAGGAGAGGGAAGAAAGTTCGTTGAAAATAGTTGGACGGTCCAAAGTCCAACACGCGCCGATTTTTCTGCCTGGAATTGAGAATATTATTATTGTTATATATATTATTAGCATGGGGACTGTGATGCGGGTAAAATGATACGCAACATGTTGGCCCCAAAAAACAGCGTTGGATTGTGCCGATTTTTTCCTGAGAATCATGGCGATTACTTTGCTCCAATCGCTCTCGAGTAAAATAATTTGAGAAAAAAAGAGATTGAACGGTTGTCAGTTTGGGTGGCTGAACCGTTTTTGCAAAAACCAGCGAAATGCTGAGTCACGCGCCTCCCCCGGTATCTCGTCCCGCCGGCTGTCGAAATTTCGTCGTCGCCACGCAAAAGCGCCGACGCACCGAGTACCGACACACAACTTCAACCCGACGGAATTTCCGAAGGAGAGAGGGAAGAAAGTAGTTGGGAAAAGTTGGATGGTCCAAGGTCGTACACGCGCCGCTTCTGCCGCTGGAAATCTCCTCTGGCGGAGCCGCGAAAGGCAGTTACCGGATATATGACTGGGAGAAGCGAGCGAGAAAGCGAGCGAGAGGAGCGAGAGGGGGGTTTTAGTGGTGGTAGAGGTGGTGGCCGTCTCTCCACACCGACGCAACCGGGAATGATCGATAATACGTACGAGCCGCGAGCCAGAAAGACACTCGTGTGAGAATATGTGTCGCCCCGATACCGCGTATACGTCCTCGTAAATTTTACACAAGGATGATCCCTTCAAAACAGTTCTTCTTTATCAACCGAAACGTCGATCGGGAAATAAAACGCTGGCGACGAAAAAAAAAAAGAAAAAAAGTAATGAGCAAACTTTCGTGTCCTCGCTGTGTTCTGTGAAAACATTTTCCGAAGCAGACTCAAGCGACTCGGGCTGGTTATTTGTTATTTACTTTGACTTTCAAAGTGGATAGGACAGGTTTACCCGAACGCTTCGGCAGGACACTTTGCCTCGGTTTGCACGTTTTCCAGGACTCGCTTTTTCGAGGACACTGATGCGTTTTACAGATTTTCCAGAGAGGCCGTGACTCACTCGGGGACACGCTGCTTCGTTTAACATATTTTCCAGAGGGCGCCGGTAACGCCTCTTCGAGGACACTTGGCGCAATTTGATAAATTTTCCAGATGAACCGTGGCAGTCGTTGAAAGCGCGGGTGGGGTTCGCAAAATTTCCAGATGGGTCGTAATGCTTTTTGAGGGCACTTCAATACATTTTACAAATTTTCCGGAAGGGTCGTTTCAGTTATCAGAAGTACTGGCCCGGCTTACAAATTTTGCGGAAAGGCGTTACGCTTTTTATGGGCACTTTGCTGAATTTTTCAAGTTTTCTCAACGAATCGTTAAACTTCCTGATACATTTCTGATATATTCAGGAGCTCTGTTTAAAACATGTACAGCACGAATACGTTGCCATGATTCTACCTGAAATAACCATGCATTCTTTTTATTCATCATGTGGGCAGACATTCTACGAACAAAATTGAGCTTCATTAATTTTACTATCTGATAAAAAATTGAGTAAGAAAGCCTGCGTGTGCGGCCAACAAAGCGCGAGCTCACAAAGAGTCTGCTATGCTACCCTAAAAGATTGAAAAGAACTCAAAGCCAGCGAGCCAAATCCCTGCTATCAGAAAGCCCAGGTGGGTCAGATTATTTTAGAGCATTCTTTACCCGTATATTCTTTGAAAATATACTGGAAAAATACTCCAAGCACAAAGTTATCAACTTGAAAACGGTGTCTATCGTTGACCAGCGGTCTGCAGCTGCCACTGCAAAATCTACTGGTGGATCTAACCTTCGCCCTTGTAAAACCCGATAAAACCTCAAGATAGTTCACGAGTTCCGAGGGTTTTGGAAGAGGCCATATGGATTTCCGTGTCGCGAGTATAGAGAAAGCCGTCCATGTGTCGTTACGATGCTGCTGCTGATCTTGATTCAACAAACATGACAAATGTTCCTAAAGCCCCGAAACGTTCTTTAACGACCTTGCTCCACTTTGACACATTTTTCGGAAGCTTTGCAAACACTTTTTGCGAACTCTGCTCCAGTTTGCAATTTTTCTAGCAATGGCTTTTTCATGTTACAAATTGCCCAAAAAGTCCATGACGCATTTTTGAGGAACTTCTGTTGACGTTTACAATTTTCTCAGCATTGCCGGCTGGAAAAACCGCTGGCGCCTCGCGGTCACGGCACGGAAAGGTGAAAAATAAAGTGAAGAAAAAGCTCGCGCTTATTCACGAGTCGCGAAGGTTGTGGAAGACGACGCCGTAAGGATTTCCATGTCCTGAGCGCCGAGAGAGGAGGAGGACCGGTGTGTGTGGCGTTGTGGTGCCGCTGGTCTCGTTCCAAGCCGAGCTTTTCCCCAGTAACGATCGGTTCCCTTGCCCGGGGTACCGCCGAGCGCGGTTCTTCTCCCTCTCTGTCCTCTCCCCGCGATGCCCCCGACGCGCGCTCCCTTGGTCCACTCTCGCGAAGGCTCGCATACCTCCCTCTTTATCTCGACCGACGTTGGCGTCTATACCGCCGCGGTGGTGTCCCCTTCCTCGGCCGCCGTTGCTCTCTGTCTCTCTCGCCACCCTCAGCCTCCGTTTTGCACGATTCCCCGAGACCGGGGCGAGTCGAATCGCCGGGTGAAACGTAACACACTCAGTTGATACGAATTCAAGATCCGCATCGAGTTCTAAAAAACTACTATGCTTTGTAGTACACAGAATATACATTTTATTCGAAAAAAATTAACTTTTAAAAAGTGAAAAAGTAAAAGTAAACATTACATAAAAGATACAATATAAAAAAACTACCAAAAACTTCAGAAATTTTGGAAACTGAATATGCAGATGTTGCAATATTACACTACATTCGCCTTCATAATACCGTATGGAAGGTCATTCGTAGTTACCATATGGGACTCTAAAAGTACCCTTTTCAATTATCAGTCTAACTTTTACTAGCGTAATGCTAAGATTAGCACTCAATAACGATTACTTTTTTGGACATCATAAGCGTGAAAAAGGAAACCTAAGTAGGGGACTTTAGTGCACTAAATGGTCACAAATGGATTGGTGTTGTCAGGGTCAAATATCAAATTTAATATACCCGCTAATAAAAAAAAATACTCGCTGTAAAATCGCGAGAGCCCAAAATTTTCAAAGCCCATTTATCACGCCAAAGCTGCAGATAAAAACCTTCGAAAAATGCTTCGTTTTCAAAAACTTCAAAAATTTCGGAAACTGAATACGCAGATGTTGCAATATTACACAACACTCGAATATCAAACTCAATATACCAGCGAATGAAAAAAATTCTCGCTGTAAAATCGCGAGAGCCAAAAATGTTCAAAGCTCAATTATCTCTCCAAAGCTGCAGATAAAAACCTTCGAAGAAATTATTCGTTTTCCAACAACAAACAGACAATGGTCCGTAGATCAGGATCCAGATTCCCACTGCGCCGCCTCTGTCGCGCAGCCCCGTCCAAAACCGCGTGATCCCTTCTCCCGGAACCCATCTCCTCTCCCCCTCCCTAAAAATCCCATCCGCCACATCATCCCCTTCCCCAACTTCCTCCCACATCGATCGAGTCTTCGCTCGACACACGAGCAGCGAAAAAAAGTTTGAGATCCAATTTTTCAAAATTCACGGGCAAGCGCTTCATCTCGCCCCGGTGACACCCGGCGGCACCGCCGCTGCCGTTGCCGCTGCCGCTGCGACTAACCGACCGCCCACGCATCCTATTCCTCGATCGCCAGCAGCATCAGCAGCAGCACCAGCAGCACCAGCTTCTGCCTCTCTGCGCGCTGTACGTTCCGAGTTGCGCAGTCCTTCTCCTTCTCCGCGGCGCGTCCCGTGTGCTCCTCGCGCCGCTGCTGCCGCTTGCCGCTAGTGCTGCTGGTGGGTGCTGCTCAACAGCGTTGTTCCTGGCACCAGCTGTGAGCCGTTTGCTCGTTTCCTCGGGGCCTCGGTCCTCCCCCGCTCGCTCGCCGCGATCATTCGCCACCAGCGGATCCACCGAGCGCGGCGTCGTCGTCGTCGTCGTCGGCGCACATCGCCGCCGTCAGCAGTCGCGCAATCGTCGGCCTCGCGATCCCCCACGAATCGCGACGCTCACTGAGAGCCGCGCTCCCATCGCGAGCGCATCTCCACTGGTGTCCTCTCTCCGACGCCCTTCGTCATCTCTGCCCCTTTTTTTCGTCTGTCCCTGTCGTCGTCTCTTCCTCTCCGCTTTTTATTTCGCGTAACAATAAAATAACGAAAGGAGGGAGGAAAATATCGCGAGGCCAAAAATAAATACACTGCAGATCCGTCGGGAGAATCGTGAATTTTCGGTGCTCGGTGATATTGTCGGTGACGGTGCTGTTGGTGATGGCAGGAATAAAAATGATTGACAGCCTCGTCGGATGAGAGGACTGAGTGAGGGAGAAGGAAGATATTTCTTCGTCGGGGAAACGGTTGATGAGGACACCTCATCCTGGATCGAAGCCACGAGTGACGGAAAACGGGAGGGAAGAATATATATCAGGAGGTGAAAGACATAAGTGAGGGAGAAATTGTTGAAAATGAGCGGAGTGAGCTTTCTCGCGGCTGTCAAGACTTTTACGCCGGGCGGTCGACGTCGGCGCCGATGCGAGAAGCAACAGAAGACACTGGAGCTTCCGGCCGGTGGATACGCCAGTCAACAGCAGTGCGGGCTTCTTCAGCCCGACGTCGTGCCCTGCTGGGACGGCGCGCCGCCGATAACACCACCTGCCGATTTTCTCCCGCCCGGCTACAAGAAAGGCGACAGGTTCACGCCAGGTGAGAGTGAGAGAGACCTGAGGAAGTTCAAATCCAACCCCCACCACCCCCCAACCGCCCCTGCCCTCGCGACCCACGCGCGAGAGACACTCGCGAGTTCAAGTTCAGACCCCTCGCGCCTCTTCATTGTTTGAACGGCGATCGATCGGACTCCCGTCGAGACCGACGGATCTTTTTCTTCTCCCGTTCTTCCGTTCAGCCCTCTGGAACCGGCGAATCGAATCTGAAATTGGAAATACACATTATTTGCATTGAGGATTTGAACGAATGGGATTAGGGTGGGATGATTGATTCGATCTTGAGCTACGGTTGTACTAACGAAGAGTGGGACAGGATGGCTCTTTTGTGTCTTTGTGTGCCTGGGGCAATTTTTCATGAAATTATGATTGATATACTTCAGTTTTGATGAGTAGAGATATACATGTATTTTTAAACAACAGTAATAAGGATTTTGGGGCTGTAAATGAATCTGCTGTGCGAAACGAAAGGAAAGTTGATTCTTTTGAATTCTAGTAACGATAACAATTCTTTGGAGAGTAGAAGATTTTTTTATTTTTTTTATTGATCGTTTCAATTTTTTGGGACGATTGAATAACAATAATAATAATTTTGTGACTATAAATGTATCTGCTGTGCGAAACGGAAGGAAAGTTGATTCTTTCAAATTCAAGTAACGATAAAAATTCTTTGGAGAATAGAAGATTTTTTTTTTTTTATTGATTGTTTCAATTGGTTGGGACGAAGAGAATTTTCCGTGTACTTCCGTTGAATGGCGATCGATGGTCTTCACGTTCGCTGGGACGAACGAATTTTCTCTTTCTGTGTTCTTGGACCCTGGGGACTGGTGAATCGAATGAACCTGAAACCGAAAATATTTTTATTTGCGCTGGGGATTTGATGGAGATAACAAAATGTAGAAATTATCGATCGAATAAAAAATGATTCTGCTTTCGTTATGATCTCGAAAAGATTACTGGGGATTGGCAATATTAGAATAAAACACACACTACAAATATTTTTCTATCTAAATAAATAGCTGTCAACAATTCTCAGAACTATTTTGAGAACGAACCAGAAAGTATTTTTAACACATTGTTATTCGAATCCCACTCATCCCTGTGAAGCTTCACAGCCAAGAAGCCGCTTCCGATTGATTCCTGTTTTTAATTACACAACTAATTTAAGAATTAACTGCGCGACCAAAAATGGATCCGTAAATTAAAAATGGACTACCGAGAAGGGTGAATAACGTTTGAAATGACTAACGGACTTGCGATGTATCTACGGGCGAGCTTGGCATCCGACAACTGCGTTGCATTCCAATTCTCTACCGGCGGATTTTCAAGGCCTATGCATTTGCAGCGAAGAATGAGACTGAAATTGTACGGAGCTGTTTACCGAAAACGTATACACATTCCGACGACCAACTCAGAGACTTAAAAAAAATAAATGTTCACCTGCTATTTAATATTATCGATGATACTAAAAGGCAAACCATCTTTAGGTCCCCAGAATTATTTCTAATAAAAAAAAAATTAAAAAATGTGAAATGATCAAGGAAACTTTTATAAAATCATTTAGCCCTCGCTTAATCGTTAATTGTCAACCCACCGTCGCGTACCGCAAAAAAAGCGAAAAATTTCAAAGCAACATCATCACATCGGAATATCTGCTTTACGACACGTTCTCGCCATTACACATGACTCGCGTTCGCGGTCACGGACGCGAAGATCGAGATTACGCGTACGCATATGTAGACGGTGTAAAATTGACATATCGGTCAGGGCCGGGAATCACGCGGAAATAAGACGGGGGCGCTCGCTCGCTCGCTCCGCAGCAGCAGCAGCAGCCTCATCCGTGGCTTCATCGCCCGATAAAAATTCTTCGACCGGGTGTTTCTATTTCGAAGTCCCGCGAGTTCGTCGTGGCCAGTGCTGTTTGTTGTCCCAGTCGTGCCACGCCGCTCGTCGCGAATGTCTCGCCGTTGCAATTGTAATAATCGTAGCTCCTCCGGTTGACGCCTCGGCGACGCGATGGTGCGCTTCATGCGGATCCAATGCCGAGGCGAGTGACGATTTTTTTTTCGCACATAAAAAAAAATTAACCAATTAAATAGTGAAAAAAAAAATGCCTCGCGTTTCCGTCACATATTATTACACCTTTTTCTCCCGCGCTAAACTCATGCATGCCGCGCTCTCGTGTAGTTGGAATTTCATTGGCACAGATCCAACGCGAGCTTGGGCACGGCCGAGAGCTCTGCGTTAGCTGTGCCCCAGAAACGTTGAAAATCCGTGAATTCAATACCTCGTTCGTTTAACTTGGCGCACGTGGCGGGAAACGGACATCGGCCAGCGAATACCGATAATTAATGTCACCTGACAATTATCGATATCCGATGGACGATTGTATTTCACCGGGAAAAGTAGCGAACCGCGTTCCGCGTGCGCGTTGGCCGCTCTCCGATTGCTCGCGGAGCGGCTTCGCTCGACCGCAGTCGCCGCACTTTCGGCGTCCGCGTTTGTCATTGATTAACAATCAAATGATACATTTATGTGTATTTACGTCTGTTTACCTTGTACGAGAATCGAAGGGTGAACGAGAACGGAGCTGGTGTTGATGGTGTTTTGAGTAAAAAACTAATGATTTTTCAATGCGTTTTCGGCAATGTCAACAGAGCCGAAGAAGGAAAAGACTGATCAGCAGCATCAACAGCAGAGCGGGAATGGAGCGTTGTCGGGGAGCGATTCTTCGGGCGGAAATGTGGGTTCGGGGACCACCGGAAATCAGGGCTCCGGCGGTGGTCCTCCACAATCCGGAGATCAGCAGAAGCCCAACCGGCCCAATACCCTCGACGCCTCGAGGATGATCACCAGGCGGATGATGATGTTCGGTGAGTGCGACGGAAGACGTTGTTGAAACGAATCCTCCTGTAGACGGCAATTTTTCAACCGAAGCGTAGTTGTCCAAAAAAAAAGACAGATTAAGGGGAGAAATACCTTTAGAAGCGTGAGAAATAGGTATTTTTTCGGAATTTGTTTGGAGGAGATAAAATAATCCGATCATTTTCAAATTTGCGAGTATCTTATAACTGTCAAGTTTGAAAAAGATTTTTTTTGGGATGATTAACAAAATGGCGACCTTATTAAGGGTCTTCGGACACCTGTCTTCCGCGACAGATTGCCACCAACTGTTGGTTTTTTTTACTGGTACATTAACCCTGCAATACTTACTTGACTCTGCTCTGCAATCGAAAAATCCTCAGTAATAACACGACTGGTCGTTGTTTTTCAGCAGAAAAGGGCGGACTGCAGCCAACAGCAGAGGAGCAGCAAGCGATCGACAGATACATGACGCCTCTGCCTCCGCACAACAACACCCTCATGTTATCGGAGCTTCCGGAGCCTCCGATTCCGTTGAGCGAGATCGGGCCGATTCCGCCACCGCCGATGTTCAGCTCGCCGAGTCCGACGCTCCTGGCGCGGCAACGGCAGCAGCAGCAACAGCAGCAGCAGCAACAACAGCATCAGCAGCATCAACAGCAACACCAGCAGCAACAGCAGCAGCACCAACAGCACCAGCAGCACCAGCAACATCAGCAGCACCAACAGCAGCAGCAACAGCAACAACAGATGCAGCAGCAGCAGAATGCGATGCCTGTGTGGGATTGCGAGGAGGACGGTTAGTTGCAAGACACAAGCAGTTTGCCTGCACTTTACTGTCGCTCTTTGCCGGACATCAACGCGGTTACGTCCTTTTTTCCATTGCTCCGACGGCTGTAAAATAAATTGGAGTCATTGTAGTTTCAACGCTGAGATTGTCCACACGAATACCCACGAAAATATTTTTTTTTGTCGTTGGAAATTAGAGATTTACAACAACAAAAAAGGAAATAGTTTGGTTGGAAAAAGCAATATATTTTTATATTTCTCTGTTGTTTTTTTACTGGAATTAGGGATTTACAACAACAAAAAAGGAAATAGTTTGGTTGGAAAGAGCAATATATTTTTAGTTTTATATTTCTCTTCACAAAAAAATGAAAAAATTTATTGAAAATGAAAATGTAAAAATGTAACGTCTACCTTTCCTTGCGCAGAAGACGAGGAAATTGATCCCGAGGAGGACGACGACAGTATGCGAGGGTTCAGGTTCTCGTACGCTGATCCGAACATCGATACGTCTAGGGTCGAGGAGATACCGGCGAAGGAGCCAAAGTTTCACGCGATGCCACTGAAAAGTGCATTGAAGAAGAAGGGACCAGGAAGCGCGCCGGGTACCCCGCAAAATACCCCCACTCAAGAAAATCGACCACTCACTCTACGTCAGGAGCTTCACGCTTCGTTTAAGTAAGGATTACAAGGACTTACCGTCCTTTTTCTCTTTCGTTTTTTTCTTTTTCTTTCTTTTCTTGTTTTACCGACCGAGTTCCCAGCCGGAAAGTCTCGGGAAAATGGGGTCCCTGCGGACGGGAGAGCTGTAAGGGAGCAGCGAGAGCAATAATAGGAAATTCGTCCTCGACCTCCGCTCGTAAAGCGGACGCGCAAGTCCTTGGGAAGTTGGTCGATATTCCTCCTGTCGAGGGCACCCGTCGCCGATTCGCCCGCGCATTTAATTAAACATTCCTCCTACTCCGGCCGATCTATCGCGTTGCCCATCTGACGCGGGCAAAGGGACAAAGAAAGAAAAAAATTAAATGCATAATTAGACGCGCGGTGAAGTGGAGTGAGCCCGCGGACGGGCCAATGTCACTCAACGGAAATGAAATTCGAGTGTTCTCTCGACGCGCAATCTTTGACTCGAGGCTTGACTAATTTATTGCCGATTGCTCTTTTCACAAACCCCTCGGGCCGCTTCCTCTCTCGCTAAAGATTTTCCGCTCTCATGCGGTTGTTACGCTTCACTGAACCCCGCGAAATTTCACGACTTTCGGATTCTCCGCGATTTGAATTGTCCGATCGAATTTAGTGGAAAAGCTTTATCACGTCAACGGCCCCAATGAAACCTTCATTCATGCTCACATCAATCACTAGTAAAGCAACGATATTTTTCTTATGCTTAACAGAAGGCCGCCATTGAGGCCTAGGATGAGAATATGGTAATTGGAACTAGTTGGTCTTACAAATAATAATAATAATAAAAAATAATATAAATAATAATAATAATTACAATAAGCATGCCGAATGTGAGAAAATACAGTGTGATTTTCTCGAAGCTGAGCCGACGAAAGTTTGATTTACCGGGGAACCAAACCGTTCGAACCTGCGAATAATCACGTTGCTTAAGCATGAGAGAAAAGTCTAGGGAATGTCATTTTGCGTCATTCACTATTCATTCCTACATCTCGGTACATTGGTTCACTGGTCATCAATCTGTTGCATCGTTGATTAAAAAAGATTTCTAACTAAAACAAAATGATAAATGAACGCAGCTCTGGTCGTTAAGAAATATCGTATATTTATTCCATTTTTGCAAATTTCAGCAGTCGACCGGTCAGATTTGGCCTGGCTCTGCCGTGCACGATGGAAAATAAAGAGAACGCTCGACCCTACGTTATACGAGAGGACTCCGACGACTCGGGCGACGGACAAGTTCTTTACAGGGAGGATTATGACGACGAGGAGAGTAAGTAACCCTGAATTTGTTTATTTTATTCACCAAAAATAAAAAGTATTACCATTAACACTGTAATAAGTAACACTAGGAAAAAGTCCACTCCAGCAGCGTTTGACACCGTAGATTTTTAACAGGGCATATTCGAGGTTCTGATTTGACTCGCGAAGTGCTTCAGTTGCTCTTCAAATCGGTATGACTGTTTTCGAGATAGTAAACGTCGTTGGTATCGAGTGCGAAACATCCAAGTGACTCACGGAAACCCGTTTTGTACTCCGTTTATCTGGAGAATTTCAGAACGAACAAATATTATTTGTATCCTGGCGAGGATTCACCATTTCCCAGAAAGCCGAGCTCGTCGTAGAAATATTTTTGTATATAAGACAGGTTTACTTGTTTCTTCGACCGGAAAGAGAAATCGATTGATCGCGCGGCATATCGGTCTAAGCGAGGAGAGAGAGAGAGCGAGAGCGCTTGTACACAGTACAAAAGCTCCTCCCCTTACGCCGGCGAAAGGATTGGCCAATTCTCATCGCGCATCAACCTTCGCGAAGCATACTAATTATACAACTGGTGAGCTTCTCTCGTATACGCGCGCCCACACGCCCGCAAACCGTGACTCGACAACGCCGAGCTCCGCGAGCTCACAAACACCTTGAAGTTTATATTAATCTCCGAAGATAGCTGGCGAGCGGTTCAGTGCGTTCCTGAGCGTTCTCGCGGCGCGTCGACTTTTTTCTCGGCCCGGTCCACACTTCCTTCGCGTGTCGTTTCGGTGTTTTTCCTTTGCGGTGACTCCGGCGCGGGGGGTACAAATCTTGACATCCAAATTCGCGGAGCAATGACAGAATGCTATCAATTTGGACCGCATCGGCATTGTCGATCGTGCGCGCTTCCATCGAACCGATCGATCGATTTCCCGCTCTCCACCGAAGCGTCAGTTGTTCATCCTTTGTCGAGGGTAAACCCTTAAAAAAAATGTTATCAAAAAAGAGATACTAGACAAATATTTGTACGTATTTCTGTTTGTGCTGATGGATTTTTTGGATTTTTTTTTAATTTATTTTTTATTTTTTGTTTTGATTCCTACGTATGCCTTCTTCAGGCTTTTACGTTTTGTTCCCAACTCACCTTGTTTTCCCTGTTCCTCTTCATCCCCTTCCATTTATTGAGTTCCCCCCAAAGTGTTACCCGCAGCCACTCTTTCCTAATGCACTACTGTATCGCATTTGCACACCGGGCACAGGGAAACTGCGGAAAACCTGTGCCGATACAGGCGGCCGTATTTTACTGACTTTTTGCTGTACGAGAATACATCAGAAAGTCAGAAAAACTGCCTCCCGCTCAACAGTGAACGCGCAAATTAGTGCGTGGCTAAGCGGTCACCCATCCAATTACTGACCGCGAGTCAAGCTGCTTAACTTGGGAGACCGCCGAAACCACACACCGACCGCGCGCCCACTGATGTCGGTTTTTTTGGATTTCTTTATTTTTATTTCATGCTCGTTTTTAATTCATATATAAGACAAATGTCTAATTAACATTGACTTTGTCCATCAGGCCGTCTGGCAGCCAAGATAGCGCGCAAGGAGTCGCTCTCGTTGAAGCTGGCTCTCAGGCCCGACCGGCAGGAGCTCATAAACCGAAACATTCTCCAGATACAATCCGACAATGAGAGGCAAGAGTCGAAGGAGGCGATCGGTGCGAGACTCATCAGGTAACTACGATACATATATTTACGTCCTCCTCTCCCCGTACATAGTGAAAAAAATAATAAAAAGTAAATTTATAGATCAATGGCTCGCTGTTATTTGTCACGTAATACATTTGCCTTATCCTACGAATAATTTGTAGCATAAATAACAAACGGTCTATATATCGAAGTAGCACGAAGTGCTAATCTTTGCTTAATACAAACGAAGATAAAACAGTGTGTGTCACTCGAAGGGAATTATTAGCTAAGAGCCGGGATAACACGCCAACAGTAGCAAACACCGAGTGTGCATCACTTGTTTATCGGACGCCAGCTGTGAGTTTCGCACGAAAAGACACGAGACCTCTGACCCTCGATACAATTGGTCGGTTGCGATCCGGCGTCTTCGTTCCTCCTCCGCAAATCCATTCGGCATCGCAAACATTTGCTATCTGCCGAGCGCTAGAAACCATAAGAATAATAAAATAACTGACGCTGCGCTCTCTTTGTTTTACAGGCGGCTGAGCATGCGACCGACCCAGGAGGAACTCGAGGAACGCAATATATTGAAAAGTAAGCTGAAACGCCGTCGACACGCGCGCGTAAAAGTCAATCGAGATGATGCTCTCGCGTTACTGTTCCACGATAATTCGGTGCAAACTGACGTCGCTCGGTGTCGTCAGCTTTCGCGTCGATTCGTCGAGACCAAACGTTAAATCGAATAGTTGCAAATATGAGAGTTCGCGTTTTAATGCGTTTCCGTCAATTGCAGAGCAAAGTCCCGCCGAGGAGAAGAAGCAGAAGGAAGAGAAGAAACGGTACCTCCTGAGAAAGCTGAGTTTCCGGCCGACAGTTGAGGAACTTAAGGAGAAAAAGGTGAGCTTGAACGCTGACAAAAGGGGTTAATAGCTTTTGATAACCACAGCACCGTTTTCCTGCGGAGCAAAGACGAAGCTCGCGAGAAGAAATTAAACTTCAGATCACGGTCTAACGTTCCGTTAACTTTGTGCAGATTATCAGGTTCAACGATTACATCGAGGTTACCCAGGCGCACGATTACGACAGACGAGCGGACAAACCGTGGACGCGACTTACGCCCAAGGACAAAGCAGCCATAAGAAAGGAACTGAACGAGTTTAAAAGTTCGGAGATGGCGGTTCACGAGGATAGTCGACACCTTACCCGGTAAACAAACCTTACGCTTTCGCGATTTGCCGAGTTACTTGAATCTTGCGGTCGATCAATTGAATCCGTTTAAAACCACACCGGAAATGTTCTCTCAGTGTGCCCAAGAGTTGTATTATTTCAACACGTGTCTCATTTTCTTCGTATTCTCTGTCGCAGGTTCCATAGGCCATGACAATCCCAATGTGTAGAGGTGCTAGAGTGCAGTGCGGGTTTTTTCGTCGCGGTTTCATTAGTCCCTCGTCGTGATCCCGTCGACTCTCTTGTCGACCGATCGCGTTGACGTCGCATTGAGCGCCGAGGACGATGATCGACCGCGCGCGGTTTTACCGAGTTCCGGGACGCATCCGGGTGCATTGGTCGCAGGGTAAACAACAACAACAGCACAGTTACGCAGAGAAAAGCGACGGCGTCAGCAATGCTCCGAGGCCAAGTGCGTCCCACCAGCTGCCGGCGTGCCGTACGTCGGCGAAGATTGTGATAGGGTGGACTCGCCCCTTGTATCCTCCTCAAATGGTCAATGGTCGGGCCACTCGCTAATTTTGTTTCTCGGATCGTTAGCATCCGCGCTCGTAACAGCCACGCGCCTCTCTCTTCTTCGTCGCGATACGACGTAAGCTGATTCTTTAGAAAAAAAAGAAAATAGGCGAGAGAAAGAGAGGGAAGTTCCGCGGGGTACGAGCTCGCTTGTCAACGAATCCGTCTGTTCGCGGAAGGAGCGCATCATTTTAAACGTCACATTGGCAAGACGCGCGCTCGCCTCTCATTCGCCCAACACATTTGGGTTCGTCGCGTGCCCAAAGAACGACAAAAGTGCAAACACCCGACGAGCACCACCATCGTCGCGTATTTTTTCAACTGTAATTGACAAAAAAACTTTTTTTTAAGTTTTTCATTGTGATTATTATTCATGAGTCCCCCCCGACACGGGCGGACGACGCAGAGCAGCTCCTGTTACATTCATACCACAAAACGCTTACGATTATTAATTATTATTATTAATATTATTATTAATTATTATCATCATTATTATTATTGTCGATTAACACATTACGCGATTAATCGCGCAATTTATATCTGTACAGGACTCTCCGAGTATAATAACGCTAAGTTTGGTCATCATCGTCGATGGTTGTTGTTATTTTATCGTTATCATTAGTATCATTACTATTATTAATTATTATTATTATAATTACGATTAATGTCATCGTCATCGTCAAGCCCAATAATCGTCGCTTATTGCTATCGATGTGGGGGCGAGGGCTTAACACGAAATACTCGTTGGGCGCCGCGCGAGAAAATAAACGTTGCGCCAGCAATGGACATCATTCGCTACTTTCGAACGTGAACTGTTTTTTATTTGTCATAATTAATTTATCATCAAATGTCTGATAACAGTGAAGTCAAGAATACGTAGCTGCATTTCTCGCAAAATCATTGAAAAGGGATTTCAAAGTTTTTGCCAAAAAGTTGAAACAAAGTTACATGTCGCGAATGCCAATTTCAAGAAATATTTAGTGATAAATGAATTACAGGATAAATAAACCAAATTCAGAGTAGCGAAGGGTGTCTATCCTTGCGTTACTCACGGCTCATCCGTTAAGGGTGCTGTATAGCTGTATTTGTCACTGAACAACGAAGGCCCGCGAGACTCACTGTCCACTTGTCGCGATCAATCGGAGACCGCGAGCAAATTATAAATAAATAAATAAAAATGAATAGTCGAAAAATTAGCGATCGTCGTTTAGCAAGGAAATAAAATTTTTACCCTCTTCTTTAAGCCCGCGGTTCTCGCCTGTAACTTATGCAACCCTTACCCCTGGCGGAAAATTGGGCAGTGAGAATCGGGAGTCCGCACTGCGTTGTTGTAGCGATATTTCATGAAATTTATGAGAAATCGATGCGCAATAAAAACAAAGAAATAAATTGAAGCTTCAAGTAGTTTCTTCAGCGATTGTGGCACAAATGTATCGGCGATCGCTCGATGGCTTATAAGCGTTTCCTTCGTGTCTCAATCGTGGTCGATCCTTTTTTGTTACTTTTTGAAATCTTAGTTACGTTATTTTTGCAATCATTTATAGCGAACCATTTTGTTGGTCTTGGAAAAAGAAAATGATACAACTAAATTGAAATATTTGTTTAACGAAGACACTATCTTTTCCTTTTTTATATATTACTTTTTTATATCTTCCTTAATGTTGAGTCATCGTTTTTCCATTTTATGTAAAGTGCGCGAGTAGATTAGCACAGAAAAGCCGTCGAGAAATGGCAGATCGACGGTTCTATACGATTACGTTGACATGATTTATTTTCGTCGGATCCCTATAATTGTGACCAGAGGCTTCCGTCATAAAAGACAAAATTTGTAAAAATTGCAGAAACCTAATCTAAACGTGGAATCGACTTTTTTCACAAATCAAGCACGAAAACTCGTGAATAAAGTATTGCAAAGGTAACGAAACATTTTTCTTTTAGTAAATAAAAAACGCGCGACCCTTCTGACTGTCTTTCCGTAGTCACGCGAATATCAACGAGAATAATACGAAGAGGATAATAAATCTCGTCATATATATTTAGTAGAAGCTTGGCTAGACCATCTCGACGAGTTGTGCGTCGTTCTCTCATAGTATTGTTGAAATGACCGCGAAAGTCGCTGGTCACCGACTACCGTGTAGTCGACAAAATATCTTTCGCGAGGAGAATCTCTGAAAAAAAAATTGGAAGAAAAAGTAATATAAATGACTAAACATTGATTCTCCTCCGTCCCCGCAATTATCATTCGAAATATCTGTAAAATCACAACACGCTGCGTCCGAAAACATACATATATCTATATATATATATGTATATATCTGACTCTTGTGTAAATATATATAATATAAAATATACAGCATATATATAAATATATGTGTGGGGTACGAGTGTTTTGTCGGTGCGTGGTCGGGTAGGGTTGTTAAAGATCGCTTTGTTATTCCTTTGCGCTGTTCGTCGAATTCCTCGTTGCCTGTCAACTAGCAAGCAAGTTTATTACCCAAAAGGCAAGCCGTAAATAATTTCTTTGCTACTGTCACGCGAATAAGTAAAAATTTTGAAAAAGCGCGACTCTTGATATTCTTTCAGTATTCAAAAAGTATTTATGATCCAAAAAAAAAGTTCTATCTGGGTAACTGTTTGACATTACCGAAAATTAAAATGGAATCATTCTTTCCCAACTTAATACATTCATGGGACAGCAGTGCCAGATTATATTTAGCATTCGGCCCTTGAAATAAACTTGTTTTTATGACACGCAATTAAAGTCTCTATGGGCAGTTGAACAAGAATAATAAAACGTTTTTAAAACTCCCTAGTGGTCGGACACGCACATTCGGATGCTCATCCGATAGACCGCAATAAAGGATCCCTCCCCCACCCGCTATTGAACGCTTAAACAAAAGCGACGATCGTCGAGTAACTTAGACGAGTAATTTTAATAAATATGCAAACGCTCCGCAACCGATACACCTTAAATACATAGAGACGATATATAACTATATCCGGAGATAGCGATGTTGCATTGTAGTTGTACTGTGCGCTTTTTTTAAAGCACAAAAAGTTGGTATTTTGCGTACAAAGAAATAAGTCGAGTCCGAGAGAGCGTAGAGAGACCCGCGGAGTCTTGTTAAACGGAGGAGAACGCGGAGGGCCAAGACTGGGGAATCAGGGCGGTAAAAAAAAACATTTCAGCTGCTACAGACATTTTTCGTCACAAAACCAGATTTACGCAGCCTGGTCAACCTTGTAAAAAAAACAATGCTCCTCAAGGCTTGACCTTTTTACTTAAATCTTTTGCGACAAAAAACGTTAAAATCTCAAGTAGCAACTCAAAAAAATAAATAGTTTTGAATCGCCTTACTGAAAGATTCCCATCAGATTGAAACAGGCCAAAGGAGTGTCATCCTCCTAACCACATACTCCTTTGTGTGTATAGATATCCAAGTGATTAATCACAATAATCCGAATAATAATTAATAATAATAATAGTAATATAAATAAATAGACGAAAATGGCAATGGTAGAGACCATTCGAGATAATAATCAATGCGAACGCCAAGTCCGGCATCGAGAAATTTTGTTTCGTTCGCCGATGAAAATGTATCAGTTGGCTGAACGGTGTCTGGCGGGGCGTTCGCGCGTAAAAGATTGAATCAACAAGTGCGCGCGAGGCGGTGACGTTGTGTGTGAAGGCACTTGGACCGCGAGGCCCGCGTAAACGAGGCTTTTTACCAAAATGACTCCGTGCGTCGCTCGTTGAGTGATCGCCACGACGAAGACAAACGAAACAAAGAGAAACGCAGGAGGAAAGAGATTTAAAGGAAAGGAGAACCGGTCTGCGAGGGGTAGATTCGAAGAGGACACGTAGTGGATTGCGATTTTATTCGCGAGGTAAACCTGACCTCGATCGTTCGATGCACCCCTTCAATTATCGAAGTTTCGCGGTGTTATATAATATACATACTATATATATATATATACAAATATATATATATTAATCCACTGTCATACAGGGTTATACTTTCTCGACTGCCGCTTTCTGTCACTCGATGTGCAATCTTGTGTAATTTTAATCTGTGAAGAAAAAAAGAAAAAGGAACAAAAAAAATAATGAAATGAGAAGAGGCAAATAAAAACAATGCGATATCGAATCTTCCACGATTAGAACGACGACGACAATGAATGATGAATCGGTTAATTTGTTTAGCAACCGATCGCCAAAGTCTTGTGTATGGCCCAACCTTTCCCGCCCTTTACTGGTAGAAAAGAGATAATAGAAGAACAAGACACCAGCCCAACCCACTGTATTATATCGAGAGCAAGGAACCCGTTATTCTTAAGATGATTATGTATATATACTATAATTATTGTATCGTAAACCAGAAAAAAATTGATTGGCAACTTTGGGATACGGGAGTTGTTCTCTCGTCGTCTTTTTCGAGAGAAGAGAGAAAAGGAGAAAGAGGGAGAGAGATAAGAGAGAGAGAGAGAGCGAGGCGGGTCGCAAAACTCCACGATAATGGAAGTGAAAGAAACAAGAATAATAATAATATTGACGGGCAATTTACCCCGCTCGCTGCCTGTCGGTCTCGCGAGATTCAGTAACCAGACTTTTTCTTTCTTTTCCTTTCTCTTCGTTTTCTTTATTTTTACTTCTTTCTTTTTGTTATTAGTTTGTATGCACTAAGATTACCGCAATTTACTGTATTATCAATGAGATACTGTAACAAACAAAATACTGTTAACTATTCTTAAAAAAAAATTAAAACTTTTGTAAACTGAAACTGAGGTCAGTTATTTTGGCTTGTGTCATTCACCTGTACTTATTTCAAAACGAAGAAACATTATTTGAATTCACAAAAATTGAACAAATATTTTTTGTCGTCAGTCGCATACGACTCAGTCTTAGGAATTAAATTGCAGTTTTTGCTATCGACTGAGCACGGAACGAGTGACCCACACTGCTTTGCAATACCCCCACGTTTTTCGTGACATCTGGCGGTTATTTGCCTGAAGTTTTCCATCGTCAAAGTAAGTAGATAGACATTTGTAGACAAAAATCGTTTATAAATGTTCGAAACTCCGTATTTTTCGCGATCGTTTTTATTTGTAAAAGTTACACAGTGGTATATGTATTATCGATCCATCGCGAATTCTGCAGGGTTTAGTGTAAACACTGCGCCAAATATGTTAATATTTATTCTTCATCGTCATTTATAAGTTGTGCGTAAGGGACCATGAAATTCCTCATACACCAATATCGATAAGTGAATGAGAACATTTAAAAAACTTCTGGGTTTCAACTTATAATGTACTTTTGACACATAGTTCCTGATTAGTTTGATTAGTTGTCACTTGAGGTAATGTGAAACATGTGTGAGTGTAAAATAAAACTAGTGGAATTGACGCCGTAGCGAGAGAAGCGCATCGAACATCTTTCACATCACCTGAAATTGCATATTAGGTAATAATTAAAAGAACGCTTAATTTTTTACATAAACCTTAAGGAGCGGGCCAATCAAAAAACGAATCATAAGATCGAGCCGCTCGATCCGCACTACAATTCTCGAAGTTTACTTTGTTACTTTTTTAATTGCATATTATCTTTCACGAGATATTGTAGAAAACATGTTATAATTGCTCATAATTCATCATAATACGCGTTCGTTCATTTTTTTACGTATATGAGTCAAATGTATATTGTTTGTTCAGTAAACAAATCCTTACTTTTTCGTTGATTCGAATAACAAAGTCATTTCGAAATAGTAAATTATTTGATTTGAGATAACCTCCATTCTCTGCTTTCACGATGAGATTCGTTATGATTTATTGATGGAATCCCATCGACGGTTGGTGCTACCAGCTACGAAGGAATCGAAGTGTGCGAAACTCTTTTGATCGGACGGAGCGTCGTTGGATTTGGACGGTGCTGCGGATTTCCGACCAAGGAGGGCCAAAGGTGAAACCTGCGAAAATTAATTCATCTGAGCTTCGTGTCTACATTTGCGACGGAAAAAAGAAAAATACTGTTTTGATAAGACTGAACTGGGTGACTGAAATAGTCGTTGAGTACATTTATTTGTCGGGCAAACGAAAAAGTTGCTTGGGTCAATAAACAAGTTGAATCCGGCAACCAATTATTTTTCTTATGGCATAATTGACTCAATTTTACCTCCTTTGCGGTGTAGTTGCGAATATCTTGGCCCATGTAAAATGCTATGCGTTGCAGACCAAGAATCGACTTTAGCCTTAATCGAGGATCGGGCTGCAAGAGCCTTCGCAAAAGATCTACGGCTGCGCTCGACAACCCGGTCTTGCTCGGCAGAATCACAACCGCTAGTCCTTGTCCACCTCTCGCTTGTTCCTGAGTCGCCTTCGGCGGTCCCAATCCCGCGCTAACGATCTCCGTACTATGCAGTCGACATGAATACTGAAACACACAATTTCATTCATCGTTAGACACTGAAGATTACATAAAGTATGATAAACATCAATTAAAATGGGAGATAATAATTATTTGTATTTTGCCTGCTAAAAAATTTTTGTAGTGAGGATAAGAATATAAATACATAACCTATCGCATTTGAAATAATTAGTAAAAAGGATTTTTTATTGCATATATATTTTTTTCCCCTGACCTACCACATTCACTGTGAATAATAAATTGTTAATGGCTTTCGAAGTGAATTCATCTGCAATGTTAATTCTGGAAATAAATGCATTTTCCAAATAAATAGAAATTGATTTTAAAATATAAAAAATGTCGCTGACAGTATGTACTTGTAAGTGGTACTAAAGTGTGGACAATTGTGAGTGCTATCTAAGAAGGTCCGAATAAAATATCGCTGAAATGACGGAGAACGCCTCATATAAGATAAAATGCGAATCCAGTATACATATACTTCACACTGTGCAGAATATAGGCAATACGCAAGGCACCGACCGGTACCGACCACCACCGGTTACAGTCTATTCTCGTGCATATTTAATGCGAAATAAAGATAGATCATGTTGTATTTATACAAAATGTATGCAAATGCAAAACACGTTTGGTCAGTGATGCGGAGAGAATTGTGGCCCTGCAACACGTTCCGAGAGGAGAGAGACGGCGAATGATGTGAAATAGGATACAGAGACAGGTCGCCCGTGCCACCAATTTATGGAGATTACATCGATTTGGCCGAAGACATAACAGTCCGATGAGGAAGCCACATAAAAGCTTACGGCTCAGGGATAATCCTTGATTCGTTCGCACGCGAAAAATACGAGAATAGAAATACGTGTCACGGTCTTCATGTCGAACAGTCCATTGCGAATAATTTCACGATAAGAACGTGAGAATACCTATCTCCATATCGCTTCGATCGTCGAGAGATTCTCATGCCACGAAGGCCATAAGCGTCATCACTGGACTCGTGCGAAGACGGAGAAACGAATGTGGATCAAAATTTCGAAAAATCTGCAATCCTCATGATTCAGAATATTTTCGACTGTCGCGATCATTATTTTTACATCCTTCCACCTGTCTTGTAATTTCCAAAAATGTGTATAATAAAAAGTACTGCAATCATAAAGCAGTTGGACATTCCAATTTTTTAATTCACTTTGAATTTTGTGATTTTCCCTATGAAAAAAAATGCAAAATTCAAAGAGAATAAAAAAATTTGAAAAAATTCATGCGTATTCATAAAAATAAACGGATCATTTTCATCGAAGCAAAGAAATTAGTTTGTCAAAAGATTTGTTGAACGATTTTATTTTTCATCAATTCATTAATAACATTCTGGAATTAGTAATATGCAAAATTAATTTCGTAAACGCCTATAATATGCATGATTTTTTTCAGATTTCATATTATTAAGAAATGGTAGCAATTCCCTCTCAATTTTCGAAAACTTATGCGAACTCCACTTAACTCGCAAGGACTACCTTAAGTTGCGCGCGAGCTTTGGAATTTCTGCTTGGCCGGCGTTAGGAACTCGCTCTACATTCGTACCTCTTATAGTATTAATACACTGCACCACGCTGGCCACGTTGATTCATCAAAGAAGACTATAGCGGTGCTGCTGCTGCTGTATGGATTGCTCGGGACATCATAGTAGCAGCGCGACGCAACGTAGGGTCAACGGCCACTCACGACCCTCAATCTATCGAGCCGCTGCAAAGCCAGAGAGACCAGCCGCGGTGATATAGAACGAGCTATATACGCGGCTTCGTTTTCAAGTCTAGCCGATGCCGCCGCGAGTCCTGCCGCGGCGAGTCTCGTCTGTCCATCGGTAACGCGCGACTGGACGGCTGATCCTTCTCTTTCGTGAATGCCGCTCGCCTACCTCAAGCAATCCCAAAGATCTCGGTCGCGAGCGTCGCCGTTTCATCTCGCCATCTCTCTCTCTCCCTCTCTTCACTCGCGCGACGTCCGTCAAGCCGTCCTGAGCGAGGATTCGACAGCGTAAATCGACTGGGGCAGCAGGAGAACGGATCCCTAATCGAGGATCTTGACCGCGGCTCTCGCAACGGGACTTTGGTGTATAAATACACGGGAGCGCGCGATCGAATATAATTTCAACGTGATTGAACATTAATACCGGGGATCCAACGATCCGGGAGCGATACCTCCGAGGCCCACAATCCTTGGGCCTCGACGTGAGACTCGTAATAACCGTATCGGTCTCAAATTCTTTTGTTCCTGTATCAACAGAAAAAAATCATTTGAGTCAGAGACAATTATTTTCCACATCACTGTAACGGATTCCTTTGGTACGAATATAATTTTTTTTTTATGAATAAATCAAATAAAAATGATCGTTAAACTCGTATCCTGATTTATGTTTATAAATATTCATGGTCCTTTTTAACGGTAAAAATTGTTCTCTTATTGTAGATTTTTATCAAAATATGTGTCAAAAATGGCATCGACAAAATATCCAAAGTCTCTCTGCTAGTTTCTTCGATGATGTTGAAGTTTGCATCGTTGGAATGCAACGAAAATTGGAAGAAAAAAATCATTATAATAATCTTTTAGGAGCGTTAAAATAATTTTAGTTCTACAAAGCTTTCAAAGTTTTCATACCAGCCGTCACTAAACCGAAGTGAGCAAAAAAAAAGGCAGCGGAGCGGCCGAAGCTCGGTGTGCGGGAGTCACCCATCGAGACGGTAAAAAATTCGAGAAGGGGACATTGCACCTACGGCGAAGCCGCGCAGAGCGACGCCGCGAAGTGTTTAAAAAAGGGGGCCTCGGCAACGAAGCGCTAAATGCACTCGCCGTTCCCTCTTCCACTTCATTCTCCCGGCCGTGTATGGGTGTTATCTGGTGCGTTGACGAATAGCAGCGACTACACGCGTATTGGTAGCTAATTACTGAGTAAACCGCGCGAGCGAAGGAGCTCGAGCTCCTCGCTGGCGATGAGCCGAAGGTGCGATCGCCTCTGGTGATGATCATAAGCACCGCGCGCGCTTGATGCACGTTGCCGGCGCAGCGTCGCCGCTGCTACACGGGCTACACGCAACTCGCCCGTGGGTAGCACCTCTCGCGCGCGGCTAACCCTGAAGGGCTACTAACCCTGGTGCCGTGCGCCTCGGGTCACTGCGAAGCTCGCCGAGAGACTCTCCGCGCGTAGCCACGAGTACACGAGGCATTCCCCGCCAATTCAGCCACTTCTTATTCGAACCTCGCAGATGTGATGAATAATTAGCTGAATTTCAGTAACACGTAAAGCCGCCGTCTATACATTTCTCAAAAGATTATTTTTTTACTTACAATCGAAAGATACATTTGCCAAAATGAAAAGATGCCAGCTGAAAATATTTCTCTCATTGAAAATGTATGATTACTCGGAGTACTCATAATCATAACCTTTCGCTCAAAATGATTTTTAATTTTCCGCGATGAAAATATTGTGCAGCAAGAGATTGGTTAGTTTTTCATAAATTTATAAAATAAATATATCAATTTCAGACTTGAGAGGATCGAAAGAAAAAAAAAACTGTGGTTGAATTGCCGAAGAATACTTCATATCCTCTCCGACGCAGACTATTCGCAGATATATAAGTGGCTACGTGAGAAAGCCAGACGATTATCTCGGACTACGGATATGAGTGCGCTGCTCGAGAGACACATAATATGTATACGTATGTACGCATGTAGTATATATATATATATGCAGCTTCGAGAAGATACTTGTCGATGCTGAGATGCAACCGGGCGGATGTCACGGAACGAGGAGGAAGCAACACACCAAGATGAGTGCAACGACGGCTTCTTTCCTCTTGTTTCTTCTTTTACTTTTATTCTTTCTTCTTTCTTCCTTTTTTTCGTGCGGTGAGCTTGTTCGTCCATAGGCTAGAAGTTGGAACTAGGCGCCAAGTCCCTCGCAGTACCGAAGAGTCCCTCGATGAATATTTATTCGCCGCCGAGGGGGTGATGCAAACGTGAGGCCTTGCAGGGAATTCGCCTCAAAGTGGACAGGCTAATCCAAGCGTCATGATAGGATTATCACCGCTCGCTCCGAGGTGTCGCACTTCTTTTTCGTCGCACTTTGTGACCTGCGAAATACGAACACGTTGAAAACCTGTCAGTTTTGGTTGTCAAGATTTTCGTTTCTCTCCTTTTTCCTTGGCAGATTTTAATTTTTGTTGGAATATCATTAGATGCGATTTTGCGAAGAAGATTTTTGAATAAAAAATATATATCTACTTGAAGATTGAGAAAAAAAAATTTCAAGGGCACCCTTTGCTCACGAAGAAGCGTAACAAAGAATTTTCTGTACCAGTAGCAAAACATAATAAAAATAAATTTCCGATCATAAAAATCAGAATCCGCGAGTAAACGAATTTGATCGTTTTTCAGGGTGTGAAAATAGAATGTTTGTATCAGCGTCCTGACAAAGTGAGCACTTCTGTGCCAAGTGTGCTGAACGCTGATAGCCATAAATCCACGTGGGATGCTATGCGTGCGCAGGTAATTACGCTAGAGCAGGAATAAGAGAAGAAAATAAAAGCCAAGTGCGGTGATAGTTGGTATAAACGCCACGGACATAAACTGAGAGCAGCATTAAACGATAAACGAGGGGGGGGGGGGGGGGGGGGGAGATGGCGGTGGGATATACACAGCAATGCAGATTCGAGAGCAGTGTTGAGGTCTGGCGGTGGTTGGTTTGTAACTGGTGTATAACATCCTCGTCGATCGGCGCCAAGAATAATCGTCGAGCCCACGAGTCGCCTATCGTAGGGTCCTCATCCTGGCTGTAATCATTATAACGCGCCAACTTGAAATCTATTTATAAACCTGGCGTCCGAGCAGGTATGCGGCGCTGTGAGCGAGGCAGCCCCTATCGATAAGGATATACACATCGGCCTATGATGATTATAGTTGATCAGGTTCCCGCGGGAAAACAAAGATTCGCTAGACCCGAGGTACACAGCTACCTTTGTGTGGATGCAGCCATTCGTGTGGATGCTACCATCATCCGCCTGAGCTTGAAGAAGGAGTAGAAGGAGAAGAAGGAGGAGAAGAAGAAGAAGAAGTAGAAGAAGAAGAAGAAGAAGAAGAAGAAGAAGAAGAAGAGGCAACTGCAGCAGCAGGAGAAGAAGAAGAAGCAGCAGAGATGAAGAACCAGTGGCCGCCTCGGCTGGATACTCGCGCACGCAGCGTAAATAATAGCCCGGACCTATAAATAGACGCGATAGAGTCGAGAAGAAGCATCGTCGAAGAACGAGCAAAAGTGGCGGTTGTATATTCCGAGTATCCCGAGCGTTTCTCTCGCGGCGCTCTCCTCGCGTTCCTCCGTGTATTTGTTAACTCTTTGATTTTTCCATAACCAGCTCCGAGGGCAGAACGACTGGAAAACGAGAACGCGCGAAGAGAACGAGAGAACTAGATGTGGAATTGAAAAGGCGCGGATATATCCCTCTTTTAAAAAGTTCATGAGTAACGGAAAGCATTGTTAGCAAACTATTCGAGCTGTGATTGGCTGGGACTCTCAGACCGAGTCCAGGTTCATTTGTCATTGATAACTTTGACAGTTCTGTCAAATATCGTATTTTTTTTAATCCACTAAAAAAAGGTTGATGGCAGTGTTTTCAGGGGTAGAATATGCGACTTGAGAACGATGGTATAGGTTAAAAGTCGATATTTTGAAAAAATAAATTTCGCGACCCCGATTTGGGTGGTTTTCGGCCAGACGGCCAGATCTACGATTTCTGACAAACTGTTCGGCAAAAAAATTTTTTTTTCAAAATCAACTAAAAAAGGGTTGTAACCAGTGTTTTCAGGGGTAGAATATGCGACTTGAGAACGATGGTATAGGTTAAAAGTCGATATTTTGAAAAAATAAATTTCGCGACCCCGATTTGGGTGGTTTTCGGCCAGACGGCCAGATCTACGATTTCTGACAAACTGTTCGGCAAAAAAATTTTTTTTTCAAAATCAACTAAAAAAGGGTTGTAACCAGTGTTTTCAGGGGTAGAATATGCGACTTGAGAATGATGGTATAGGTTAAAAGTCGATATTTTGAAAAAATAAATTTCGTGACCCCGATTTGGGCGGTTTTCGGCGCGACGGCCAGATCTACGATTTCTGACAAACTGTTCGACCAAAAAATGTTTTTTTTCAAAATCAACTAAAAAAGGGTTGTAACCAGTGTTTTTAGGGGTAGAATATGCGACTTGAGAACGATGGTATAGGTAAAAAGTCGATATTTTCAGCCTGACTTCTGATGGAAACCGAGGAGTCGATCGTACCCGTTTTTATTTGCACATGTATCCCCCCAGGACGTGTGCCCCCACTCTTAACCTGCGGTATATATACACACGGCGACCGCGTGCGTTTGTCACTGCTGGGTTTGGTCGCAGTGCACGCCGTAGTAGAATATCCCGGCAAAGGAAGTAACGTAACGATGAGATGGTATCGCGGGTACCATGCGACCAGCAGGGGGAAAAGCAGAAGCGCAGCGAGACAAAAGAAGAACACGAAGACGACGACGACGAAGAAGAAGAAGCAGGCGCCGAGGCGAATACTGCGCTCTATAGTTTCACCCTAGTAGCACAGTATAGCAACCAGCGGGGTGGCGAATGCCGTAGTGGATGCGCGGCTGCGGTAACCGGGTTCGATAATTTTCACTCGTTTTTTCCGTTCCACCGAGAAGCTGCTGCTGCTGCATTTGCTACTGCTGCTGCTGCTGCTGCTGTTGCTGCTGCTGTTGCTGCTGCTACTGCTGCTGTTGCTGCTGCTGGTCCACGCTGGCTCCGCATGGACGCGCCGATTAAGGCAACGACTCTAGAAGCTGGTTTGCCTTGCGAAGGCTTTCTTACGTCCTGCAACCGGGTCCGGTGATCCTACGTCGGCATCTACGCCCGG